>OY882858.1:206720886-206925886 GCA_963693515.1 Pipistrellus nathusii
CTCTCTCCCTCTCTCCCTCTCTCTCTCTCCTCTCTCCCTCTCTCCTCCTCTCCCTCTCTCTCTCTCCTCTCTCTCCTCTCTCCCTCTCTCCTCCTCTCTCCTCTCTCTCTCTCTCCTCTCTCTCTCTCTCTCTCTCTCTCTCTCTCTCCTCTCTCTCTCTCTCTCTCTCTCTCTCTCTCTCTCTCTCTCTCTCTCTCTCTCTTTCCTGTCTCTTCATCTGTGACACGCTCGCTCGTTGCCACTGCTCCATGGCTCTAAATGAGTGTTTTCGGCGCTGGAGCTGTGCCAGGTGTGGGGGCAGGTGTGGTCATTAAAGAGGGTGCCAGGAGCCAGCCGGGCTGGCACCGGGGTGCCGGGGAGCAGAACGATAAGGGACCGGCCGGCCAGCTCCAAATCCCCTCCCGGGGCCTGCTTCTCGCACCGTCGGGCCGAGCGGCCCCAGGTGTCCGCGCTGATCGTGAGATGACACTCCCGGGGACCCTGGGGGCTCCAGAGATCGGGGAGCTAAGCCCTCCCGCCCCCACACTGCCCTGGGCACACTGTGGTCACCACCCCATTTCCCAGATGGGAAGACTGAGGCCAAGGAGGGCCACGGATGGCCTGAGGCTGCATAGCAGGGCGAAGGAGCCAGCTGCCAGGACTTCCCTGTCTGTGGGTGGTCTAGGCTGGGAGGAGCCCCGAGTGAGAGGGCTGGGGGGGAGGGGAGAGGGAACCGGGGGGAGGGGCTGGGGGGGACTGTCCCCATTCCACCACCAAAGGTTCCCTGACACTTCCATCCCCAGCTGAGAGGCTCAGCTAAGTTCCCAGAGTCATGTTCTCCCCGAGAGGATTCTGGGTCTGGTTTCACAGACACTCACGGGCCTGCCAAACCCAGGGCGTGGTGGGGGCTGAGAGCCAGCAGCAAACCGGCCCTAAGAGAGACCCAGGCCGGGGGCCCCCTCCCGGGCCCAGCGAGGGCCGCCCCCTCAGAACTGTGCCCGACCCGTCCTGAGGCCCTGACCTGGTGCCTGAGCCTCAGAGGAGGGAGCTGGCTGCGGTTGTCTGTCTGTCTGTCTCCACTGGCCGTGGCTTTTGTGGGCCCGGGAACGGGCCGGCCCCGGCAGCGGCTGCACCTGTGGGGGATGCAGCGCCTCTGAGGTCCGTGGGGTTGAGGGGAGGAGAGCGGGCGGCCTCCGGGCTGGGGCGGCTGGCGGGCTGGACGGGAGGGGCCCGCGGGCAGGGACGGCCAGGTCAGGGGCAGCTCAGAGGCCTGGTCTTAGTCCAATGCCTCAGGCTCTGGAGCGGCCCTGGCCGGCCCCGCCCCCTGGCTGACCTTGGCCTTTCTCGGGGTCAGCTGCCCCCACTGTGGAGCCAGGCCCGCCCCTCCCAGAGGGTTACAGCTGGGGAAACTGAGGGTCAGAGAAGCACCCGCCCAGCTCCAGGGCTCCCAGAGCAGAACTGGGTTCAAATCCGGGGCCGCCTGCTTCTCGCTGACAGTGAGGTGACAGCGTCACAGCCACAGCCCGGGCCTGGGTGCTCCTGGGCGCTCGCCCCACGCACATCCCGCCAGCAGGCCGAGTGCTCCCTGCCCGGACCCAGGCGAGCTGTGTGGGCAGACGCTGGGGTGGAGCGGGGTCAGGACAGCTGGCCTGCGAGCTTGCTGGTGGCCTGGACGCAGGGCAGGGCGGGCGGGAAGGCCACATGGAGGTCGAGGGGCCGCCCAGGCACCGCCCTCCCGGCCTGTCCTGCCCCGACCTGCTCTCCTGGCACCGCGGGCCGCGCTGGGCGGGCTCCCTGGCGTCCTGCCAAAGCAAAGGTGGCCGAGGGGTCAGCAGGCTCCCTGCTGGGCTGCCTTAGCACGCCGCTCCGCTCCTCCTCCTCCGGGGAGAGGCCTGTGCTCTGAGGCCACACGCTGTCCCCCACCCCGGCAACGCCCTCCCGGAAACCGCTGGGCTCCCTGGAGGCACCTGCGCGCCTCATCGCCACCAGGATCTCGGCCATCCTGGCTACCGCAGGCGTCCCCGTCCCTGGCTGGCAGGCCCGCTCCCCCTTCTCTTAGGGGAGGGGTCCCTTTAACCCAGGGCGAGTGGGGGATCGGGTCCCAGAATCAGGTGTGTGTCAGGGAGCGGGAGGGGCCCCTGTAGAGCCGTCTAGGGGGTGGGGGGGGGGCTGGTGGCTCAGGGGCCACGCGGGTGGGAGGAGGCCTGGCTGCCCTGCCCCCGCCAGCCTCCAGCATGGTGGTTCGGGGTGCCAGGCTCTGCCCAGCAGCCCACTGGCTCCCTGAGAAGCTCCATCGTCTTTAACGGGCAGATGCCATGTGCCCCCTGCACCAGGCAGGCTCCCTTGGTCCTCAGGGCGGCCGGGCACGGAGGCCACTACCGCACCGTCTACGGGTGAGGAAACGGGCACAGAGCGGCCAGGAAGCTGTCACAGTCACACCAGGAAGGGGCGGAGCTGGGATTCGGACCCTGGCAGTCGGGGGCCAGAGTCGCTGTCCTGCTGCCCAACTCCGTCTCAGAGCTACTTGGCCCACCCCAGGGACCAGCTCACCCCGGGGCCAGCTCACCCCGGGACCAGCTCACCCCGGGACCAGCTCACCCGGGGATCAGCTCACCCCGGGGATCAGCTCACCCCGGGGGCCAGCTCACCCCGGGACCAGCTCACCCCGGGGATCAGCTCACCCCGGGGACCAGCTCACCCCGGGACCAGCTCACCCCGGGACCAGCTCACCCCGGGGCCAGCTCACCCCGGGACCAGCTCACCCCGGGGATCAGCTCACCCCGGGGATCAGCTCACCCCGGGACCAGCTCACCCCGGGACCAGCTCCCCCCGGGGCCAGCTCACCCCGGGGATCAGCTCACCCCGGGACCAGCTCACCCCGGGGATCAGCTCACCCCGGGGCCAGCTCCCCGGAGCGCAGGCTCACTGGCCGGTGACCGTCAGAGCGGCTGCTCTCCGGCTGGCCGACCGCAGGCCGCACCCGCAGAGTCCCTGCCCCCCAGGCTGCGGGCCCTGCACCGTGACCCCAATTCCAGCAGTGGTGTCATGAGGTCAGAGCTGCCGAATGACACGCTTGGGGACAGAGCCCCGCCTGCGTGGGCACCTGGGTGGGCAGCAGCCCGACACCAGCCTGGATCCGGAGAGACTCGTCCGTGTGGTTGCTCCCGTCGGCTCGGCAGGGCGGAGGACGCGCTGTGGGCGAAGCCCAGGCTTTCGACACCCGCCTCCCGGCTGCCGGGTGGCACCCAGTCCTCCCTCCTCCCGACACCGGGGCTGGAGGACAGGGAGGCAAACCGGGCCCGGGGCCCCACGCGGCTCATGGCGGCACGGAACGGCCCCTGGCGGCCTGGCAGCCTCAGAATCTCACTTCCCGTTGCTGAGCCTCAGTTTCCCCATCTGGAAACCAGGGTACAGTTCCTGGACCCCAGGGAGGATCCTCTGGGAGCCGGGCAGCCCCACGGGAGCAGCGTCATTTACCTACGTGGCCCCAGGACACGCCAGGCTGCTCCTGCAGCAGCTTCTGGACACGGACCGTGTCCGAGCGACGCGGGTGAGTGACAGGACGGCAGTCGGGAGCCTGGCCCCTCGGAAACACTCCACGCGTGGGAGCTGTTACGATTATTTGGTTTTTCACACACGGGTTCCCGCACACGTAGAACACGCCCAGAAGGCTACACGGGAAACCGGGGACAGCAGCTCGTTCCGGAAGGAGCAGGGAAGAGGACTTGCCACTCAGTGCCTTCCTGCTGCCCTGGCCAGTGTGCTCAATGGTTAGAGAATCGGCCCTGCACCAAAGGGTTGTGGGTTCTATTCCCAGTCAAGGGCACGTACCAGGGTTTCAGGTCTGAACCCTGGCCCAGGTTGGA
The DNA here is from genome assembly GCA_963693515.1 of Pipistrellus nathusii. Lineage (NCBI taxonomy): Eukaryota > Metazoa > Chordata > Mammalia > Chiroptera > Vespertilionidae > Pipistrellus > Pipistrellus nathusii. Next base: position 206,724,732 of record OY882858.1, read on the forward strand.
TCACCTATGGGAGACAACCAATCGATACGTTTCCCTCTCTCTCTCTCTCTCTCTCTCTCTCTCTCTCTCTTTCCCCCCCTCCTTCCACCCCTCCCCCCCACTCATTCCCCTCTACTCTCTCTAAAAAAATAAAATAAATAATGGAAAAAATATCAAAATGTCCCTGGGTGAGAGTTAACATAAATAAATAAGTAAGTAGGTAATAAAATAGTTTAAAATAAAATTATACTCTGGCCGAAACTGGTTTGGCTCAATGGATAGAGCGTCGGCTTGGGGACTGAAAGGTCCCAGGTTCGATTCCGGTCAAGGGCATGTACCTTGGTTGCGGGCATATCCCCAGTAGGGGGTGTGCAAGAGGCAGCTGATCAATGACTCTCTCTCATTGATGTTTCTAACTCTCTCTCTCCCTTCCTCTCTGTACAAAATCAATAAAATATATTTTTAAAAAAATTATACTCTGAAGTAGAAAACGTTAGTTATTACGACCCTCTCAGTTAACAGAGAGGAACACGGTGCCCAGACCATGCCTCCTCCCGTGCGGGCACACTGCGCGCAGCCACGGAGGGATCCCAGTGCGTGTCCGTCTGTCCTGCTGCCTCTCCCGTGGGCTGGGCGTGCCCGCTCGGCAGCTCAGCCTGCATGCCGCTGGCACGAGGCCGGGCACGGCTGAGCCAGGAATGCGGCTCGGAGCGGCGGCCGGCTGCCTGAGGTGACAGGTGAGGGCTGTGCAGGGCGAGGCCGTCCCTGGGCTCCGGCTCCGCCACCCCCCACCCCGCCCCCTGCACCCGGCTTCTCCAGGACGGGCCCTCCCTCCAGGCCGCAGGACCAGCGCCTGGCTACTCCCACCGCTGTCCAGAGGGTGTGGCCCTCAGCCCCGCGGCAGCGGTGTGCAATGCCCGCCCCCACCCCCGAGAGGCTCAGGAGCCCAGCACCGGGCACAGGGGGCCCGAGTGGGGGGGTGTGTGGGCGGGGTGATGGCACCCTTCGCTGCCGGGGCTGATGGCTGTGCCTTTGGTGGTGTCCTCCCCACGACCCGCAGGGCGGTCTTACCCCGCCCTCCCCGGAGGAGGACACGGAGGCTCCCAGGATCAGGCTCGGCCACTGCACGATCTGGATTCGAGAAGCCTCCTGATCCAGACCCCGGAACCACGTGTGCGGAGACTGACGCAGGCAGGCCGAGTGCTTACTCGGTGAGTCTCGATTGAAATCAGGAAGAGCCTGAGGTCAGGGGAGCTGAGGAATTCTCACGAGTTCCTCCGACCTGTTCCAGGCCGTCCTGGAGGGGCGGGGAGGGGGCCCAGAGGTGCGTGAGCCGAAGGCAGTTCTCCTCCAGGGGCCCAGGGTTTAACGGGGGGCCCGGGCCTGGGACCCAGAATCCCGGCCATGGTTTGGGGCGCCTCAACAAGAGACGGGCGGGTCGCCCTGTCCTGCCTGGCACTGATTAAACACTTCCCCTGTGGCAGGCAGGGCAGGGCCGGCAGGGCGGGGCCCATGTTCTCTCTTGCTGTGACTCAGGGCAAGGTCCTGCCTATCGGGCACTGGGCACCGCTCCGGGGTGGCACTGGCAGTGATGCCAGAGGAAGGTGGGGCCCCACGGCACGTGTGGCTGCCGGGCAGAGGCATTCCTTCCTGAGGTTTGTCCAGGGAGGCGGGGCCTGCCGGGACGGCCTGGCGGAACCTGTGTGCCTGGGCCTGGGGAGGGTGCCCCGGTCCAATAAGGAGGAAGGCGGCCCCTCCTCGGGCCGGGCATCACAGGGGCCGCATAACAGCGCCCAGAGGCTCCCATGCACTCCGGGTCCGGAGACTGGGGTGCGATCCCGGCTCTGCCTCCAGCCAGCGGTGCGATCCTGGCCCAGTCTCCAGCCCCCCCTGAGCCTCCGTGCCCTCATCCGTGGGTGTGGGCGCCTCGCACAGCGGCTGGGAGCTGCCCGCTCAGTGGATAGCATTTGAAGCCACAGACGACGAAGCTGATGATGATGAGGGCGCAGCATGGAGCTGCGTCTGTGAGCACCTGCTCGGGGCCAGCCTGGGGCACGGAGTGGGTTCTGCACGCCGTGACGTGTGTGTGTGTGTGTGTGTGTGTGTGTGTGTGTGTGTGTGTGGTGTGTGAATAGAAATACAGGCTTACACTCTGCTAACAACCTCTTTCTCTCTGTATTGCTTACCTATGCACCAGTCAGGAAGCACACTTGCAGAGAGAGGGGAGAGAAGAAGGGAAGAAGGGAGAGAAAAAGGGAAGGAGAGAGGAAGGGAGGGGAGGTAGGGAGGGGGGAGGGAGGAGGGGGAAGGAGGGAGGAGGGGAGCTTACTGGCTGAGCATCGACCTATGGACCAGAGGTCACCGTTCAATTCCCAGGCAGGGCACTTGCCGGGATTGGGGACCTGATCCCCAGTGGGGGGTGTTCAGGAGGCAACCCATCCATGGTTCTCTCTATCATTGCTATTTCTGTCTCTCTCTCCCTCTCTGAAATCCATAAAAACATTTAACAAATAAGAGCGAAGACAATGGCATTTGTCTTAGACGCCTTGGTTTATCATTGGTCCCAGAGTGACCGGCAGGAGCCAGCGGCCCTGCCTGTCTGGCACAGGGCAGCCTGACTTGCTCAAGGTCACACAGCGAGAGCGGGGCAGAGCCGGGCTGAGCCCCCCACCCGCAGCCCCACCCCTGGCGGCTGAGTCACGGCTGTGCTCAGGGGAGGAGCCCCCGCGGCCACTCCGGGTGGCCTGGCCGGGCGCGGACCAGTGTCCTCACTCTGGCAGGCCTCGCTGGTTCCGTCTGAGAACCTGCCCCAGGCCTCAGCTCTGCAGGGGAAGAGCTAAAAATAGCCCCGAGAGAGGAGGCTGGGCTGTGGGCAGCCGGGCGGGCCTTTCCCAGGACCGGGGTCTACAGGCTGTGATCCACCCTGAGCGTCCTGGGTGTCAGGCCCCGGCGGGTGCGCAGGAGGCAGAGCGGGGTCAGGAGGAGACCGAGGTCACGTGGGAACACCGGAGTTAAGGAGGGGGAGGAGGAAGGGGAAGGGGATCCAGGCAGTGGAAACAGCAGTGGCAAAGGCTCCCAGTGACCAACGTGGGCCTTGGGGACGCAGGGAGCTGGAGGGTCTGGAGGGCGGGGCCTGTGGGGGAGGATGCTGCCGCTGGGCAGACAGGCAGGCTCCGCAGGGGAGACAGGAGCCTTGGGGAGCCAAGGGCAGTTGTGGAGCCGAAGGTGACATAGCAGACCAGCATCTTAGAGAGACTGGGCCTTCCCGACTCAACGACTCAACGGGACAGTGGCACAGAGGCCTGGGCCCCACCCACACCCTGTCCCTGGGCCCTGCCGCAGAGGCTGCTGAGCAGCTGCCTCCCTCCTGTCCCAGGGCCTCTGGCCGCAGAATCAAAGCCCCTCCCGCCTCCGCCCCCTCCCCCTCCCACCCCGCCCTTGGAGGTGGCTCTGGGACAAGTGGACTAACCTCTGGTGCCGGTGTGCCCCCCCCCCCCCCCCCCCCGCCCACATGCCCCTCCTGCAGGTCTAACCCTGCCTGCCACGCTCCCGTAAGTCTCTGTAGCAAATGGCCCCCGTTCTGTGGGGCTGGAGCTCAGACGGCTGACACAGGGCGTGCCCAGGCTAAATCGGGGTGTGGGCAGGGCTGTTCTGGGGAGGGTCCGGGTCCTTCCCTCCTCCAGGTCACTGAGTGCCTGGCTCTCACTCCCCTCCTCCCGTGTCACAGCCAGCAGGTCAAGTCCCCTTTCCTTGTTTTTTTTTCTTCTTTTTTTTTTAATGGATTTTTATTGATTTCAGAGAGGACCGGATGGAGCCCACAACTCAGGCCTGTGCCCTGACCGGGAATCGAACGGTGACTTCCTGGTTCATAGGTTGATGCCCAACCACTGAGCCACGCCGGCCGGTCTCAAGTCCCTTCTCACCTGGTGCCTTTCACCCTCCAAGCCCCGCCCCGGCCAGGCCCTCTCAGGGGGGCAGTCAGGGCAAAAGGCCGGGCAGAGAAGTGAGCCACACCAGGGCTGGGAAATGGGCACAGTCTGGCCTCCGTGGGACCCAGGTTCGAATCCTGCTCTCAGCCTTGGGAAAGCCCTGGGCCCGTCAGGAGCTCAGCTCCTCGCCTGCCACCACGGGGAGCGGGGCCGCAGGGGCCACCGGCCGGGAGCCGCGCTGCTGCTTTCCCGGCGAACCGGCTGCCAGGTGAGCGGATCCTCGTCGCCTCTGTTGTCATTCTTACCGGAAAGCACCACAGTAACACACGCTCTGCTACCTCCCGGGACCGCCGCCCTCGGGGGCGAAAGGCCTCTGTTTGTTTGTCCGTCTCCTGGAGATGGAGCACAGCTGGCCGCTGTGAGCGGGAGCAGGGGATGCCCGTCCCGCCCGCCGGCCGCTGCCTGGAGGCGCTGACAGGGTGGCCCCGGAGGGGGCTCCTCCAGGACCTGCCAGCACCTGCGCCTCAAAGCCAAGACGAGCTGCAGGCCCTGTGCCAGCCCGGGGTAGGAAACTGGTCCTGAGGCAGAATCCCAGCTGTCCGTCGTCTATACGCCCAGCGGCTAACGGAGCGCGGGCGTGTTATTCCCCCGCCGGGGCTGACCGTCCGCGATGCCCCTCCAGGCCCGGCTCCGTGCGTCCGCCAGCCTTCCCCCCACACCCTCATGGAAATACATCACATGGTGGATTTTAAAATATATATCTCTATATTTAATTAACTTCAGAGAGGAATGGGGAGGGAGAGACGGAAACATCCATGATGAGCGAGGATCACCCATCAGCTGCCTCCTGCATGCCCTGACTGCGGACGGAGCCTGAAACCCAGGGCATGTGGTCTGAGCGGGAATCGAACCGTGACCTCCTGGTTCATGGACTGACGCCCCACCACTGGGCCACACCGCTGGGCTGCCTGATGGATCTTGATGTTTGGGGCATTAATGTATATCCTTAGCATTCCCCCCCCTCCCCCAAAGATGTATGAATGGGAGTTTTCACATGATTCTGAATGGGTTCTATCATCCTTGTTCCGTTGTGTTTTCAAAGGAGGGGTGGAAGGAACATTACTTTTTGGTAACAGAGGGGCACCTTTTGGCCCGCGAGATGGACTGCAGGGCTCTCTGTGCCTTTCTCCATCTCCCTCCCCACGTGGGGACGCTGGAGACCAGCCAGGCCCAGCAGCGGAGCGAGGAGAACGGGCCCTGTGAGCTCCCGGACACGTGGCACCAGGACCGAGGGGGGAGAAGGTCGGGACCGAGGGAGCGTGTGTGGCTGAGTGAGCTGGGCGTGGAGCCACTCCCGAGCTCCGTCCCAGCGCGCCACTTCCTGACGGCTTGACCTTGGGCCAGGTCACTACTCCTGTCTGCTTCCATCACGTGGCACAGCCTGGCGCCCGCCCCGAGGGCGGTGAGGGTGTGAGGCATAAATACAGGTACAGTGCCCACACAGGGAGGCCTGGCACACGCCGGCCTCGCCCCCGCCCACAGGCCTCCTGGCCCAGAGGCCCACGGCAGGCAGCTCACTTCAAACACGAGGACGGCACCATTTACCAACGAGGAGGCTCCCGAAGGATGTCCCAGCAGGCCGTGTGGCTCAGGGGGTGAGCGTCGACCTGTGAGCCAGGAGGAAACATTCCATTTCTGGTCAGGGCACCTGCCCGGGTTGCAGGCTTGACCCCCAGTGTGGGGTGTGCAAGAGGCAGCTGATCAATGATTCTCATCATTGATGTTTCCATCTCTCTTTCCCTTTCCCTTCCTCTCTGAAATAAATAAAAAAATATATTTTAAAAAATTGAGACTACCTCATATTAAAAGGAAGGAAGGAAGGAAGGAAGGAAGGAAGGAAGGAAGGAAGGAAGGAAGGAAGGAAGGAAGGAAGAAGGAAGGAAGGAAGGAAGGAAGGAAGGAAGAGAGAAGGGAGGAAGAAAGGAAGAAAGAAGGAAGGAAGGAAGGAAGAAGGAAGGAAAGAAGGAAGGAAGGAAGGAAGGAAGGAAGGAAGGAAGGAAGGAAGGAAGGGAGAAGGAAGGAAAAAAGGAAGGAAGGAAGGAACCTGGTAGCATGACTCCCGTGGCCCACAACGCACAAGTAGGAGGAGCCTCAGGGACGGACAGAATGCGGTGCTCGGTGCGGTGAAATGTCCCTCGCCATGATGAGAATGAGGCCTGAAGCTGCTGCCCTGTGGGTGAGCCCCGAGGACACGGTCCGGAGGGAAAGAGGCCAGACACAAGGACCGCACTGCCCGTCCCCATACAGGGGTCAGGGGGAGAATCAGACAGGGAGTGGGTGGTGATGGCCCGGGCTGGGAGGGACAGGGAGTCCGTGTTTTACGGGGACGGGGCCGGCTGGGAGAGTGAAAAGGGCTTGGGTGCCGGTGACGCTGGACAACATATGCTGTGCTCAGTACCACGGACCGTGCCTGTGGGCATGGTGAAGATGGCAGATTGTATGTTGTGTGCGTTGTACTCCAATGAAAACTTTTTAAAATAAATGAACGACCCAACTTCCCAGGCCTCTCTCCTGGGAAGCCGAGAGGCAGGATGGGGACTGAAGGCTGCCGAGCCAGCGCTCAGTCACAGCCTCCTGCTGTGCGCCTGTTTGCGGGACTCTATCTGGGGGAGGAGCTGAGGGAAGTCCTGGAGCAGCCTGCCCAGGGGAGAGCAGTGGGAAAGGGAGGAGCAGGCAGCCTCCGCTGTGAGCCAGGGCGCCCACCCCGCTCCCTGGGTCCTGGCTGGTGCCAGGCACTGTCTTCTCTCCTCAGCGCTGGGCCAGGTCCCTGCTGGGGGCTGGCATCCTCTGAGGGGGTCAGGGGAGGGTTATTTCAGGGGCGGGCCAGCAGAGGAACAGGCAAAGGGAAGGCTGCACTCTGGTAGGGGCCCCAGGAGGGCTTCCTGGAGGAGGTGGCATTTGGGCCAGGTCTGAGCCCCTCCTGAGCAGACTGTGCAGCTGGTCTGGGGGAGCTACAGATAAAGAGCTCGGTCTTGTGGGAGGCTGACAGATCCCAGTACAGCTGGGAGGTGGGGGCTGTTCCCACCGTGAGCTGGGCTTCGGGAGCGGCATGTGCGAAGGGCCAGGTCCGCTGCGGGGGCTGGGACCCCGTTAGGTGATTCTGCCTCTGAAGCCCGGGGTCCCATTCAGCAATGAGGGGGAGCGCCCAGGCGCCTTGTGGGGGTGCTGTTTGGTGAGAACTGGGGCAGGTGGGCGCTCCCACCACCAGGGCCTCCCCCCTGAGCTGAAGGGGCCTGGGGAGCAGCCCTCAGCCCCCCTATTCTGTGTAGAAGCCGAGGCTGTAAGAAGCAGATCCCCAGGCTCCGGGCCCAGCTCCCACTTGGTGTGGGGGACGTGAGAGCAAGCAGGTCTTCTCTCTCACATCACCTCCCAGGAGGCCCAGCTCCCCACCAGGGCATGTCGGTGGCCTCAGGCCGCGGTGAGGCTGTGGCACATAAACATAAACACAGACCTGCTGTCATCAGCACCCATCACACACACACACACACACAGGCACACACACACACACACACACACACACACACACACACCGTCACTGTGAACCCCCCATGGGGGCTGCGGCCGCTCTGGCCTTCAGGAGTGACCCCCTGGGGCTGTGCCTGTGCGGCCTCCTCTCCATTCATTGAATGCCTGTTTATTGTGAGCGCCTGGGGTGGCAGGCCGCCCTGGGGGTCGGGGCTGTGCTGTTTGTGACCACGGAGGTGTTTAGGACCATGATGCAGCGGGCTGAATGGTGGCCCACGAAAGACAGGTCCCCGGGAGCTGTGCCGGGCTGTGTTTGAGAAGGGTCTTTGTGGCTGTGATTGACCGAAGGAACTCAAGATGCCGTCATCCTGGCTTGTCCAGGTGGTTCTCCATCCGGTGACAGAGTGCTCAGAGGAGGCAGGAGACGGACACAGACGCCCAGGGGCGGCTGGTGGCCAGAGAGGCAGCGGGAAGGGGTGATGGGGGTGGGGAGTGACGGGGCCAGCAGCCTGGGCATGCGAGTCACCGGAAGCTGGAAGAGACACTGGTCCTCGCTCAGCACCTTTGGAGGGAGCACAGCCCTGGGCACGCCTGGTTTCTGGTCTCTGGGACGTGAAGGAGCACATTCCTGTCGTTGTGGCCGCCAGCTGTGGTCATGTCACAGCAGCCCCAGAAGCGGACACGCTCCTTCTGACCCTCGCTGGGACACGGCGAGACAGGCAGCATGCAGGCATGTGGAGGAGAGCACTGCAGGCTGAGGCACTGCAGGCTGAGGGGCAGCACGTGCAAAGGCCCTGAGGCTGAGGAACAGGTTTGGGAAACTGCATGTGGTGCGGGGAAGGATGTGAGAGCGAGCAAGTCTGAGCCGCTGGGAGGCCCTCCCAGGAAAGGGCTTTGACCTCCACTCTGCATGACCCCGGAAACGGCTGGAGGGCTTGGGGTACGGGTGACAGGACCTGATGTGGCCAGCAGTCACACCATGTGCGGCTGAGATGAGACCCGGGGGGAGCAGCCACTTCCCATGCCCCGGAGAAGTGAAATCTGGCTCCCGAAGTGCGGTCAAGCTCACCCTCTTCCTGGAGTTCCGGTGGGAGCAGAAAAGGGGAAGTTCCGAGGCCCCGCACCCAGCGCGGTCACTCCTTCCTGTGAGAGCGTCTCAGCTCCGCGAAGGCATTTCCCAGGGCCCCTCGGCGCTGTCTCCGGGCAGAGTCTCAGCCAGCACCCTCCTGCCAGCCCAGGGACCAGGGCGCCTGCTGGTTCCGGTTCTGTGCCAGACCGTGAGCAAGCATTTTCCTTACAGAGCATGTCTCCCTCCGAACTCTCTAGCAGGCGGGCCCATCACCCCGCACCCATTTCACAGGCAGGAACACTAAGGCTCAGAGAGGGCAGGGGCTTAGCTAGGCTGTACAACCGACAAGCGGAGGAGCCAGCCCGAGGGCTCTGCACTCATGCAGACGTCACCCCGATGGGACTGAGGTTGGGAAGGTCTGCGTGGACCGGCGCATGCAGAGACGGCAGAGGCACCGGCCACCCTTTTCCTGGCACAGCCGGGAAACTCAACCCTGGCCCCTGCGGTTTCTGGCACTTCCAGGCCCTGGGATACACCCCAAAAGGATCGGCAGGCCGGCTCCAGACTCCCTGCCACCTCCACCCCTGCCTCCTTCTCAGCACCTGGCATAATCAATACACTGTCTTTAAAATATATATATTTTTCAATTGATCTCAGAGAGGAAGGGAGAGGGAGAGATAGAAACATCAATGATGAGAGAGAATCATCAATTGGCTGCCTCCTGCATGCCCTATACTGGGGACTGAGCCTGCAACCCCAGCATGCGACCTGACCGGGACTTGAACCATGACCTCCTGGTTCAGAGGTCGACGTTTAACCACTGAGCCATGCCAGCCAGGCACGTTTTAGCCGCCTTCCAATCCTAAGTTCCAAACTTGCGGAGCAGGAAGCATCCTTGGTTACCATCCCTGTCCAGGCGGTGCCATCGCTCCCATCTCTCCCACAGGGTCTCAGCCAAGTGGCCAGTCCACCCGCAAACCCTCCACATACAGGGTCTCACCACTCCAGAGAGGGTCCACCCCTCCTGCAGCAGCCGTGGCTGGACGGGTCACCAGAGGGGAGAGGATGACCTGGTGGGACACTGAGCCCGGTGACCTTGACCAAGTCACTTCACCTCTCTGAGCTTTACCTGTGGAAGGGGGGCTCATGGGGTCGTGGGTGAGGTCGGAAACACACGGTACAGGTTCTTAGCACGGTACCTGCACATAATAGGTGCTCAGCGAAAGCACCGACTGCTAACAGGGTAAACCTGTGTCCCCTCCTCGGGGTGCAATCCCAGGGGCAGCACTGATGGCGTGAGCCAGCTGTGGGCCTGCTGGGCGGGGCTCACCGGGAAGGTGGGCGGTGTGAGAGGCAGGTGCGGGGCCTGGGAGAAAGGTCAGGGGCGGGGAGAGGCGTGTGTCCTCCCACCTTCATGTCAGTGCGTGTGGCAGAGGAGGTGGACCTACCCTGGAGTGAGGGGAGCGCCGGGCTAAGCGGTCCATCACTCAGGAAGGACAGACGGAGGAAGGGGGGAACCGGGGAGAGGGGGCGTTGGGAGCCTCAGAAGGAGGCCGGGCATTTGTGGACGGTGGGCGGGACGCTGCTGCTGTGACCTCCTCTGTGGGTTCCCTCACCCGCCTCACAACAGCCTCTCGGGCAGACGCTGTGATCTGGCGTCAGTGACAGGTGCGGACACTGAGCGGCTGAACCGGGTCAGCAATCTAACAAGAGGAGGCTCCGGCTTCAACCCAGCGGTCCAGCGGGCTTCCCCACCACGCTGCCCTCCCTCCCGCCGGACGGGCTCCGTGGATGGGGGTGCAGGGGCAGGAGTGCGGAAAAGCCATCCGCCCTGGGAACAAACTGGAAATTGTAATGATTGGACGTGACATTTATGCACCCAGGAGACGGTGGGGGGCGCCACACCTCTGAACGCAGCGGCCAGGCCCGGCCAGCACCATTCTCTCCCTCTCATTCCAGATGCTCCGGAGCCCTGTGCAGGTCACGGAGCCTGAGAGGCGGTGCCAGAGGCAGGACCTCAGCTCCTCACATGCTGGAACGGCCCTCACCACTCCTAAAGGAGTGCAGGGCGCGGAGAGGGCAAGCGGAGGACTGGGGGAGGGGGAGGAGGGGGACAGGCCTGGGAGGGTAGTGGACCTCCCTGACGGACGGTGTCCAAGCTGAGATGACCAGTTAGAATCCTGACCGAGAGAGCTGGTGCCCTGGGAGGGCTGTGGAGCGTCCCTGGTGGGGGCTCTGACCTGGACATCATTCATTTAAAAGCAGACTCAGGAGGGACTTGAAAGCATGTCCCTGAGCAGGTGACATTGAGCCTTGAACAAGGAGCCAGCTCTGCAAAGGTCTGGGGAGAGAGGGTTTCATGAACAGGAATTGGTAAGTGCAAAGGCCCTGAGGTGGGATTCAGCCAGCCTTCCAGGACTTTTATCAAAACAAACCATCTGAAGGGGGAAACCAAGTAACCAGGCCAGCTTCCTTCTCTAATCCGTGTGCCTACGAAGTTGCTGCTGTTTCCTTTCCTCTGAGACAGTGTTACTTTTTTTCTTCCTCTTAGCAAGTCCCTTCACAAAATGATGAACTGTGGATGACAACAGTGCTACCAATGTGGCCAAATGAAAAGCTGACACTCTGCAAACCCCTGTAATGTCTGAGGGGGACATTTCACCAGTCTGTGATTTCTGGGGGCAGTTGGGAACTAGTCTCAGAAGCTCCGTCCGTTGCCCCGCCTTTTGCTGACCAGATCCCTCTGGACTTCCCACACTCTTTCCTCCCCTTCCTCCCTTTCCAGAATTTGATCTCCAAAAGACTAGGGCCTCCCCAGCCTGGCACCCAGCCAGGCCCACCACAGGTGCCGACAAGACACTGATGGCATAAATGTCCTGTGATGCGTGATGAGATGGACACTCAGAGGGCACGCCAGTGAGCCTGCCTGGGGAGAGCTGTGTAAAGAAAAAGACCCCAGACCTCAGAGCCAGGAGCCTGGGTTCAAGGCCTGCCTCCTGCAAGAGGGCGGCGTGGCTCAGGGACGTCAAAAGACCTTGCCCACTTCCAACACTCACTGCTCAGGTGAACTCATTCTCTTTGAGTCTCAGCTTGCTCGCCTGTGAAACGGGGATGCTAATGCCTGGACCCAGGGTTCTTCTGAAGGATGAAAGTGATGCCTGCAGAAACCCACTTTGTAGGTGGCGTGCCAATGCTAGCTCTCCGGGGCATGTCCCTCCAGCCCCCAGCACGCCCTGCCCCGCCCAGCCCAGCGGACTGCTTCCCGCAAGAGCCTGTGAACTGGTGCGGGCCTTGGCTAAGTCCTGAGCTGCAGAGCTCGGTGCCTGGCACCCAGGGGGAGCGCAATAAATGAATCAGAGAATAAGGACCCCAGACTGGTCTCTCCCTCTGAATCCCCCTCCTCTGTAAGCAGGTCCCTCCCGGCTCCTTCCTCCCGGGCTCCTGTGATACCCAATGATTTCCTTTCTGGGGACAGGCCTCGGAGTAGGAATCGCATTTAGGGAAGGTGGGTGGGTGAGAAGAGGCTTATTAGAAGGTGAGTGCACATTTTTGGGCCCCACTTCCGTTATCTTCCAGATTTATTTTTGCCTACTTAATAAAAAGAGCCACGTTTCAGCCCTTTCGCTTGTCTTCTTTTTTCTTTTCCTTTTTTAAATGAAAAGTCTTTATTTTAAACCGCCCACTCTAGCCATCCCAGGACACAGCGAGGAGGGGGCGCAGACAGACAGGTGGAGCGCGCGCCCGGGAAGGCGGGGGCGGTGCCGAGCCGCGGGTGAGGCGGCGCCAGCCCAGCCCCCCTCCCCGCCCCCCCGCAGGGGCCGGCGGCGGCGGCGTGGAGGGGTTTTTGCAAAGAGCAGCCCCGCGCGCCCCTCCGGAGGGGGCGCCTCCTCTCCGGCGCCCCGCACGCCGGGTGGGCTTTCAGCCCCGCAACCTCCCGGCGGGCCTGGGCAGCAGGGCTCCCGCCCGCACTCGCGCGCTGCGCCCGCCTCCGCCCGCAGCGCCGGGCCGGGGGGCGGGGCCGGAGGGCGGGGCGGGGCGGGCCGCGCTGATGTAATCCCGGCGCCGGGCGGAAGGATACGGAGCGCGCCCGGGCGGCGGCGCGCTGAGGCCGGTTGCCGGGTAACGGAGCGGAGCGGCGCCGCGCGCAGCCTCCCGCCCTCCGCGAGTGGCGCCGGGGCCGCCGCCGCTTTACGTAAGGCGCAGGCCAGGGCCGCCGGCGCTCGGGGCCGCTCGGAGCCCGCGGAGGAGAGGAGGCGCCGCCGCCAGCCGCAGCCGCTCGGCAGGTACCGGGAGGAGGCCGGGCGGGCGGGCGCGGCCTCGGACTGCCGGCCGGCGGGGCGGGGACCCGGCGGGCAGCCGCCGCTGAGGGACTCCGGGGCCGGCCTGCGGGAGGCCGGGCCGCCCCGTGAGCCGCGGGCTCCGCGAGCGCCCCGGCCCGGCCCGGCGTGCGGTGGCCTGCGGGCTCGGGGACCGGCCCGGCCCGGCCAGGACCGCGCTCCGAGAGAGCGAGGGGCGGACGATGAGTGCGCACAATGGGCCGGTGTCGCGGCGCTGGGAGCGGCTCTCGGGGCGAGGTGAGCGCGGGCCGGACGCGGGCCCGTGCTGCGGAGCCCCGGGCGGCGGCGGCGGCGGCGGGGTCCTGGCGTGGCCGGCCGGCCCGCGGGTGGGCGCTCCGGCGCGGCCCCCTCCCCGCCAGCATTGTCCTTCGGGGGCCCGGGGAGGGAAGTCGCCGGCGGGGGAGGGGCCGCGCGGGGCGGGGCCGGCCTGACGGACGGGCGCGCGGGCCTGTGGCGCGGCGCGTGGGGGGCGGGGCCTGGCGGGGCCCGGGGCCTGGCGGGGCGGAGCCGAGTTGATGGACGGGCGCGCCCGCCTGTGGCGCGGCGCGCGGGGGGCGGGGCCTGGCGGGGGCCGGGGCCGGGGCTGGGCGCGCGCGGGGCGGGCGCGGCACAAGGTTTGGCGAAGGTTACGGCCGCCTTCCCTTCGGGGATGACAGGCCCGCAGAGTCACTGGCCGCGGCAGAGGGACCGGAGCGACAGGTCCCGAGCCCTGGCTCCCGAGCTCCCGCGGCCTCTCGCGGCCCCCGCTCCTCTCCGCCCGGGAGAGGCGGCTGCGGCGGGGACCTGCGGCGCGCCGGCCCGGGGCTGAGCGCGCGGCCCGGGCTGCACCGACGGGGGGTGGGTGGGGGGAGGCTGCGCGTTCCTGGTCGCAGCCGCCCAAACGGACGGGCCCAGTTTTGATTTCTGTTTCGCCACCTCTCAGTCCTGCCCTCCGCGGGGAAGCTGTAGAGGCGTCAGCGGGCAGAAAGTCCAGCAGAGAGGCGGGGCGGGGGCATGCGGGCCGTTGGAATGATTTAACTGAATGCAGTTCCTGCCAGTAATTACCTGGGCTGGACCCTTGGATATGCAGGCTGGATACTGCTCCCAAGTTCCTGAGCAGGGGCTTTGACATCTTTGGGTCTTTGCATGTTACCCCCCCAACTCCCCCCAAAAAAGGTGGTAGAAGTTTGGTGAGGTGGGTTGGGGCCAAGCAGTTTTGATGATAGGTGTTGTGAGTAATCCAGATTTCTCCTCTGTAATGTAAGGCCCGCGCCAGAACACCTTGACCATTTCATAGACTTTGGAATTTAAAGGAGAGGGGGAAAAACCTACCACTCTGCATTCTGAAGGTCAGATGTTCTCTCATCAGTTGTTTTGGATCCACCCACTTAAAAAAAATTAAAAATATATATACATATATATGTATATATGTTTTTATGTATTTATACATATACATTTAATATGTTTTATTGATTTTTTTTTTTTTTACAGAGAAAAAGGGAGAGAGAGAGAGAATTAGAAACATCGATCAGCTGCCTCCTGCACACCCCCCACTGGGGATGTCCCTGCAACTAAGGTACATGCCCTTGATCAAAATCGAACCCAGGACCATTCAGTCCATAGGCCGACACTCTATCCACTGAGCCAAACCGGTCAGGGCTAAAAATATATTTTTATTTTTACTGATTTTAGAGAGGAAGGGAGAGGGAGAGAGACAGAAACATCAGTGATGAGAATTATTGATCAGTTGCCTCCTGCATGCCCCCTACTGGGCACTGAGCCCAAAACCCAGGCATGTGCCCTGATCAGGAATGGAACCTGGGACCCTTCAGTCCACAGGCGGATGCTCCATCCACTGAGCCAAACCAGCTAGGGCTGGAACCATCCATTCTTGAATGGGTCTCCAGATCTTTATGCCATTCTTCTGTGACAAACTGTTTCTGAATTAGGTAAGCTCCTTGCAGTTACTTCTTACCCAGAGTGGGCAAAAGGAGCTGTGAAGGTGTGCCTTCGTGAAACACCAAGTTTATTCTTTACTGTTACTTAGTTATGGTACTACTTTCCATGTGAACAACTGTAAACCTTTGTCCCACCCTGTATTCTACATTCAATTGCTGTGCCCTGCTTAATAATGAATTTTTAATAATTCAAAAAGTAGTTTAGGACTTCAGTTGGCACAGGTGCACTGGTTTCTATGTAAGCCGGTTTTGTCAATGAAATGCCAGTTTGGCTACTTGAACATGGAATGGAGGGCAGAATACTACTCTTAAATATTTAACTCCATAGCACGTGGGATTAGAGGTACCAGGGTTTTTTTTTGTTCATTTTTTAAAGGACAGGTCTTTAACATGGGGTTAACAGAAAGCACATCTATAACTATTTTAAGGCTAATTAGCTTATTTGTTACAGAAGTTGCAAACACTTGGGAAAATTACATGGATTTTTAATACTTCTCCAGTGATCTTATAGATCATTCTGCTTTTACAGTAGC
The DNA here is from genome assembly GCA_963693515.1 of Pipistrellus nathusii. Taxonomy (NCBI): domain Eukaryota; kingdom Metazoa; phylum Chordata; class Mammalia; order Chiroptera; family Vespertilionidae; genus Pipistrellus; species Pipistrellus nathusii. The sequence continues at coordinate 206,740,041 of OY882858.1, forward strand.
AATATTGTTTTTCAAAAGCAAAAGGATTAAAAATTTTTTGCCCAGTGTGGAAAAGTTCCGAGCCTGGATTTCCTCTGTTTTAGCAGCATTTCACTTGCAACAATTAGTGGCCTCTGAGCCAGTTTTCTCACCAGTGAAATGGGAATAATGATAATACCGGTCTCAGGAAGGTTGGGATGATCAAGTAAGGGAGATGTGAAATAATTTCAGCAACATTCAGCCCCGTTAAAAGTACTAGGTTAGTGCCAATGTCTCAAAGCTTCTGATTCCTTTCTTGGCTTACAGCTTAGTCTTCAGGCTCCTCACCGCCGCCTCCTCTCGGGCCACCAGAGTCATCTTTCTGAAACACGGATCAGATCTTGCTAGTCTCTGGCTCAGGAAGCTCCTAAGACTGCCTGCTGGTTGGGGAGTGGAACCGGGCCCCCAGCCTCACATTCACGGCCCCTTCCAGACGTCTCTGAACTTCGCCTGTGCTTTTCCTCCCTTTCCACACTGCCGCCAGGCAGGACCACTCTTGGTCTCGGAACATGCCAGCTGCTGCTGCCTTCTTTGCTTCAGCCTCAGTTCTGATCGGAATGCTTGTCTCACTCCCATCACCCCCAGTTTTTAAAATTTTTGGTTAATCCTCACCCGAGGATATTTTTTCCATTGAATTTTAGAAGGGAGGGAGTAAGAGGGGTGAGGGGAGAGAAGAGAGACACACGATGTGAGAGAGACGCATTGATTGGTTGCCTCCCACACATATCCTGACCTGCATGAAACCTGCAGGATGAAACCTGCAGCCCAGGTACTGCTCTTGACCAGGAATCGAACCCGAGACCCTTCAGTCCGTGGGCTGAGGAGTCAAACTGGCCAGTGCTCCCCTCCAGTTTTTAAAAGCCCACATCTGATTGATTTTGCGTCCTGTCTGGAGTCCTTTGGAAATCCTGAAAAATGAGTTTTTCTTTTCTACAGTCATAACCCTCCATTTTTACTTGCATTATTGCCTGTATCGTGTTGCATTGTGTATGTTAAACCCTGGCTGTGTTACATTAGCCCCAACACCTTGCTCAGGAGTTCAAACATGAAAGTGTTCAAATGTTTGCTAGAGTCTGTAATCGCCTTATCTAGTGTGCTATTGTTATGAGATATGTTAATAGCAAACATGAGAGTACCAACCACAACATTCAAAACGCAGTAAGACTGTGTTGAAGGTAGTTAATACTTAGAATATTTCTTTTCAGTTATTTTTGGCCTCTCATGTGATTCCAAGTGGCATCTTTATACGAAGCACAAACAGCCGCCTCCCATCTGTCCAGCTGCCAGGACCAGGAGCCTGCCTGCCTCGTGGGGCCGCCCACCTGCCCCGGCACACGCTTCAGAGCACCCCTTACCTCTGAAATCCAATCGTACTCCCAGCAGATTACTCTTATTAAAATGGTTTTTAAACACCATTCATCAAGCCCATTAATAGCAGTTTCTGCTGGGAGGGCTATTGAGAGCACACGGCCTGCATTGGAAGCCTCGGCTGTGCTGGCGCAGCGCTCACCCGGGTCACTGTGGGCAAGGCGGTTACATCCCTCTCGGACTTTAGTCTCTTTGTTCTGTGAAATGAGAGCAGTCTTGTCTGTGCTATTTTTGTTGTCGTGTCACTTAAAGTGGCCATACTCTGTGTCCTGCGTGTCCTCGTTCCGCTGTAAGTTGTGAGAGGCCTTACTTCCAGCACATTCGTCCTCGTTACCCAGGCTGGAAACTCGGCGTCTTCCGTTTCTTGACCAGATTTTTACCCCGTCTGCCTCCACGTGTCTTTTCCACCCACCTTTTCCTCCGGCTCCTCCGCCCCGCCCCTGCGGGCGCTCTCACTCCTCAGTCAAGTAGCCTGCTGCTGACCGGCCGCTCGCTTTCTCTGCCTCTGGTCCTCCCGCATCGTCACAGATGATTTAACATGTAAATCCCCAGCGTGCACCAGGCTCTAGGCATCCCCGCCCCCGTCACAGCGGGAGGGTATGGCTGGTTCTGCTGGTAGGTGGGCTGACTCCTACAGAGCCCTCCCTGGTTCAGAAGTCACGTTCAAGGGTTAGGAAATCATTATGAGACCTTTCGCCAGCTGGCCTCATTCCAACCTTGAGCTTGATCTCTTACTGGGTCTCTCTTGTCACCGTGTGTTTCAACACTAGACCTCTGGCTGCTTTCATGGTTGGTTGTCCAATTCCTTTATTCTGGAATGTCCTTTCTGCCTCTTTCTTAATACTGAAGGTTTGGCTTAAACACTTCTGCTTCTATGAGAAGCTTCCCCTGTTTTTCAGAATTAACTCCTCATTCTTTTCCCACATGGTGTTTGACTGGTACCTCCAGTTGGCTAATTTTTCCCCTTGACTTTGTAGTTAAGTCTTAATATGGAGGTCTTGCCTGGATTGTAAACTCCTGGAGGGAAGAGAGGGAGATCTTATCCATTGCTGACTCCCACTAATGTGCAGGGTAGCTTTTTACATGGTACTTATTCCCTGAGTGTTTGAGTTAACTTCTTTAGCCTCCAGTCTCTGATTTGAGCAGAGGGGAGGGGTCGGAGTGGCTGGATCTGAGAGCTCCTTGAGTCCATCCACAGGACCCTCGAACAGGGCCCAGCGCGCAGTAAGTGCTCAGTAAGAGGCAGCTGGAGCAGGTGCAGGAACAGTAGTGGTGGGTCAGTTGATTGGGCTTACAGCTTATGCTGGTTTACTGTAACAGTGCTCACAGGGTTATTTCTGGGCCTGTGTGGTCTCCAACTGCACCTCTGTTCTCTTGTTCGTTTTGGGAACAAGCAGAAAAGCCAGCGTTGGTTGGAGAGGGCTTTGCACAAGTCGGTTCACGATGGTGGCCCAGATTGTTGTGAAGACAGCGAAGCTGGCTGGGCCCAGCAGGTTCTTCTGCACGTGGCTCATGTGGGAAATGGGATTGTGATTTAACACTGTGTGTTCCTTCAGTAAAACAGGGTTTCCATTTCGATCTTACAACTTGAAATAATTCATTAAACAATATTGTCTCCCTATGTAGTACTGGGAATGACGGCTGCAATGGGAATTCTGGTTTAGACATCATCTTCAGGCTTCTGCCCTGCATGAGGCTTCTCTGTCCTCCTTGGTCAGCAGCCTAACCCCTGACCCACTCGGGAGAAAGGATGGGAGGAAAACCAGCTATAATTTGGAAACTTGCAATTCAGTATTTAGTTATTTTTCAGTTAATATGCACTAGTTACTAACAGCTCTTTCCAGAAAATTGAAAAGTACTGTTAGTTCTAAAATAATATGGAATTTCCTACTTGCAGCAATACAAGGATATGTGTTGATTGCTATTTAACGTACAGTGACTGTATTTGTGATTATGAACTTTAAAAAAAATTGGAAATCTACATATTCCTAATAAACTGCTCTTAAAACTTGCCCCAAAGAATTGGGGATAGGACTAGCCCACTAAATGAACGAACTAGTAACGGTACTAGAAATAAAGACAATAAAAACGGTTAGAAAAAAAATGGTTACAAAAATGCTTGAGAATGTGTTGCCCCGTGCGTGCGTGCATGCTGCTAGCTGGAGTGATGAAGGAAAGTGAGTGCCATGGGTGCAGGCCGAGTGTGTGTGTGTGTGTGTGTGTGTGATTCTCTAGTGACCAGAGCGAGCTTGGTCACTGAGGGAGTCTTTAGTTTATGGTGCCTGGCGCAGGGCAGTGGTGCTCAGTGCGTGTGGAAATGAATGAGTCCATCCCTGTGAGGAAAAGATACATGCAGAATAGTAAGCGTAAAGAAGTACGCCTCAGTGCATTTTCAGAGTTGTTTTTTGGGGTAAAATGGTAGTGAAGAGAGGTAGAACACGGAGGGTGAGGGGGTGTTTATGTCCCCCTTCAACCAGGAGTTTGCTTGGAGCTCAGTTAATTTCCCAGAGGACCTTTGGAATTTTTTTTTTAAATTTCTTTATTGATTATCTTTGGAATCTTAATAGCCAGTACATCATTATTCAAAATGGCTTCCCTGATTTGGGGATTTATTCATGTTCTTTACTTTTTTCCTTCAGTTACTTGCCTTTTCTTAGATGTCTAACATTTTGCTCCTTGTTAGCATCTTCCCTGAAGATTTTAATCGAGAGGAAGTTAAAATTGAATTGACACATTCTTTTATCCATTTTCTGATGGTGGTTGTTACTTGCTGCAGCTTTCTTTGGTTATCACCACAAATAATTGGCTACTGATAGTAATTTAAATAATTTTTTGCTATTACAAACTAATGAATTTTTTGTTTTTATAAAATGTAAAGCTTAACTTAAAACTGTTAAGTATATTTTGTATTATTTACCAAAACATTGTTTTGAATATAAGTGTTATAAAGCCCATTTATTTATTTATTTATTTAAAAGCCTGAAGATAATAGAATCATGTATCTTTAATTTATTTTTGTTAATCCTCACCTGAGGATATTTTTTCCATTTTTAAAAAAATATATTTTATTGATTTTTCACAGCAAGGAAGAGAGAGGGATAGAGAGTTAGAACCATTGATGAGAGAGAATCATCGACCAGCTGCCTCTTGCACACCCCCTACTGGGGATGTGGCCGCAACCAAGGTACATGCCCTCAACCAGAATCGAACCCGGGACCTTTCAGTCCGCAGGCCGACGCTCTATCCACTGAGCCAAACCGGTCTCAGTTCCATTTATTTTTTTAAAGAGTGGGAAGGATGGAGAGAGCTGTATGGGAGTGGGGGGGAGGCAATAGTAAGATATGTACACATATAATACCTTAATAAAAAAAATCGAGATGAAAGGAAGGAGGAAGGGAGAAAGAGAGAAAAAAAACTTTCTTAGATTTTTCAAAATAAAAAAAGGCTCGCCGGCCAGTGTGGCTTGCTGGGCGGTGTCCTGTGCACTGAGAGCGCCGGCTCCATCCCAGTCAGAGCCAGGCCTGGCTGCAGGTCCACTCATTGCCTCCCACTGCGCGCTGCCTGGGCTGAGGATGGAACTGGGGGAACTGTCATTCCATCCTCCTGAAGTCTTGAGAGGTGGGATTGTCTCCATCGACAGATGGAGATGCCGTGGCTCGGGTCTCAAGAAGCTTCCCCGAGGTTACAAGCAACATGACAGCAGGAGCCCCGCTGTCTGCTCTTGCAACTTAAAGTGCACGGGCTGCCACTGCCCACTCTCCAGAGGGTCATTCATTCCCTCAGTGCTCGAGTGCCTGCTTCGTCCTCGGCACAGATGCCAAGACAGCACTCAGACGTGCAGGAGGCTCACCGGGCACTTGCCTGGGAAGGGCAGGAGGAAGGGCAGGGCACAGCGGATGTGACTGGGAAGGGAGCGGAGCAGGGACTGGGTGGAGCAGCCTCTGCCTGAGGAAGTCATGGCCAGGCTGATAGGAGGTCTGCCTTGGGCGGGGAGGCTGGGTCCAGCCCTCTCTCTGGTCAGGGTTGCCGTGGGCAGTCGGAGAGGCTTGTGGCCTGATGTCCTTTCTGGGGTGAGTCGGAATGTGCAGCAGGCGGAGGCTGTCGGCCACCTGAGGGGACAGCCAGCACGCAGGCACTGTTCTGTCCTGGGAGGGGGGGAGAGTCCGATGACATGAGTAAGCAGTGTGTCTGCAAGTCAAGTGAAGGTTTGTGCTAAGAGGAAGAACAGAGCAGGAGTGGCAGTGTTGTTGTACCGGGTGGACAGGGAAGGCTCTGGTAAGGTGACATGAGCTGAAGGAATTAGGGAGAGAGATGTGAGGACGTCTCAGAGCACAGCAGGCTTTCCGGGGGAGGGCAGAACATGGGAGCACCCTGTTCTGGGTGCATTGTGAAGGTAGAACTAAGAGGAGGTGCTGATGGGTAGGTATGGGATGTGAGAGGAGGGGAGTCAGTATGGTGCCAAAGCTTTTGGCTTGAGCAATGGAATCACCGTGTTGTCCTTGACTGACATTGGGAAGGTCATGGCAAGGATGGTGGTAGTGAGAATGCGGAGTTTGATTTTTATTTAAGACACTAGAGGCCAGATGAATGAAATTTGTGCGGGGTGGGGGGTGGGGGGGTGGGGACTTGGTCCCTCAGCCCAGCCTGTGCCCTCTCTCAGTCCAGGAGCCCTCAGGGGATGTCCGACTGCCAACTTAGGCCCGCTCCCAAGCTGTCAGTGGGACATCCTTAGCTGTGCCACCGAGGCGGAAAAGGCTCCCACCACCACTGCTGTGCTCGCTAGCCATGAACCTGGCTTCTGGCTGAGCGGTGCTCCCCCTGTGGGAGCACACTGGACACCAGGAGGCAGCTCCTGCATTGAGCACCTGCCCCCTGGTGGTCAGTTTACACCATAGCAACCTGTAGTTCCAAAGTTTGGTCAATTTGCATATTAGCCCTTTATTATAGAGGATAAGTTGTGCCCTAGCCAGTTTGGCACAGTGGATAGAGCATTGGTCTGCAGACTTAAGGGTCCCAGGTTCTATTCTGGTCAAGGAACGTGCCTCAATTGCAGGTAGCTCCTCGGCCCGGGCCCTGGTCAAGGCCCATGCTGGAAGCAACCAGTCCTTGTGTTTCTTTCACATTGATATTCCTCTGTCTTTCCCTCTCTCTTCCACTCTCCCTAAAAATCAATGGAAAGATATCCTCGGGTGAGGATGCACAAAAAAAAAAAAAAAAGAAAGAAAAAAAAGAAAAGACATAAGTTGAGCGGCCAGTTGGACACCTCATGTACCTGATGGCTCTGGAATTCTGGGGTTCATGAGAGAAGCAGAGTAGAGAGGACACTTGCAGGAATTGCTACATCGATAGTATTTGAAGTCTTGGGACTGGAGATCACTTAGGAATGTGCTGTTCAGTACGGTAGCCACGAGCCACATGTGGCTTTTGAGCACTTGAGATGTTGGCTATTTTTTAAAAAAATACATTTTATATATATATATATATATATATATATATATATATATATAATATATATATATTTTTTTTTTTAATTAAATTTTTTTTTTTTTTTACAGAGAAGACTGGAATTGAACCTGGGACCTTTCAGTCTACAGACTGACGCTCTATCCACTGAGCCAAACTGGTTTCGGCGAGAAGTGGCTATTTTTACTTGAGCTGTCTTGTGTCAAATATTCCCCAGATTTCAGAGACTCAGTATGGGAAAAAAGAATGTAAAATACCATCCGTAATCTTTAACTTGTATTTATAGTGATAATATTTTGGATACATCGAGTTAAGTGAAATATAGTAAAAGTAATTTCACTGGGCCCTGAGCAGTACTTGCCAGTGGTTAGAGCGTCGGCACGTGTACCTAAGGGCCGAGGGTCCGATTCCCAGTCAAGGGCACATACTTGGATTGCAGGTTTGATCCCCAGTATCACTTGGGGCATGCGTGGGAGGCAACCAATTGATGTGTGTCTCTTTCTCATGTTGATGTTTCTCTCTCCCCTCTCCTCCCTCCTTTCACTCTAAAAATCAATGAAAAAAATATCTCTGGATGAGAAGTAACAAAAAGTAAACAAACAAATTGATTTCATTTGCTTTTCCCTTTTCCTGTGGCTACCGGAAACCTTTCCATTCCACACGTCTGCCTCGGGTTTGCCGTGGGGGTCTGACGGAGGAAGTCAACGGGGAAGGAAGTAGCACCAGGCAGGAGAGGTGACCACGGACGTTAATGTGCCTAGAAAAACTTGAATGCTTTTGGAGACATATCTTTCTGACCGTGAGGGTGGAGGAGGGTATTTGAAGACCGTGTTCTCAGACCTGGTAAAATGCAGGTTCTTTCTTCTTCAGCCTTTAACTTATTCAGCCTCCCGTGGACTGGCTGCGGCCCACCCACACGGGAGGGCGGCCTGCTGTGCTCAGTCCACTGGTCTGGACGTTAATCTCATCGAGAAGCACCTGGCAGACACCGGCATCGTGCTTACCCAAGTGTCTGGGCACCCATGGCCAGGCCAGCCGACACGCAGCAGAGCCATCCCAGCGCCATTCCTCTCCGAAGGCCTTTCCCAGTTGCTCTAGTCACGCACTCCGAGCCGGAGAGACACCCTTGTATCTTAGCTCTTCCCCTGCGTTTCAGCCTGCCTCTGCCAGCACCTTCCTGTGGGAAGTCAGTCTGTGAGGCCTGGTGGCGCTGGCCCCCCTGTGAGTGTTGAATCCAACCCCAGGGCAGAAGGACACACGGATTTTACTAGGACATAATGGATCACACAGCGGGGATGCAGGCACAGAGAAGGTGCTGGTGACCAGGAGCAGAGTGGTGAGATGAATGGATGTAAGCTTTTCTCTGGGATGGAAAGAATGCCACTGTAGAAGGAAGGATAGCAGTTAAAAGTGTGCGTCTGCGCGCTGCGAGATTCTTGTGCCTCACAAGGCCCGGTGGGCTGAGAGCACAGGCGAGGGGGTTTGATTTGTAGGCAGTGACCTTAGTATAAATTGTACAGATTTTTTACGTTGAAACATGAATGTTCTAGGGTCTTGAGCGTCTCAAGGCAAAAGTCATGCCAGCATTTATAGTCACTGGTGGTTGGTTAGCACCTAGAAGATGCATGTGGATAAGATTGGTCTGATTTATTAGATATTTCAGGGATGACACTCTATTTCCAGAGTTATCTACTTTCATTTTCACTGAGCAGAATACTTATTACTAACCCCCAAATCAAATATTTCTCATGATGGAAAACTTGACCAGAATCTTTAAGAAAGGACGGATTAATTTTGCTTAACATAAGTCATTTGAAAGTTGGTTTTTATGTTTAATGTTTAGTTAGTTAACTACTTTTTTCCCCCATCTTGGCTTATTTGTTTTTCTGAGCCATGCAGGGTATATTTACCTTTTTTCTCCCTTTACGTTTATCTCTATAGTGTGGTAATATTTATGAGTTGCATACCAGTGAACTTTTAGAGTTTTGACATGTATGGGGCTCTGCAGGTGGTCATTTCAATCTAGTGTTTGAGGAGAAGGGTCTTAATGTAAAAATTCCAATCCCAAATGTGTCACCTCTGCTGAGTGTCATACTTTGCTGAGTATTTTTGAGCATTTTGCATTGCTAACCTGTCTTGAAAGTATTTATAATTGGGGTTTGAGGACCATGTCTGTTTCAGTGATCTAGGGAGAACTCCATAGATAGTCATATTGATGCTACCCCACTTTGGCTGAAGTTGTGGGGGCTTCTCGCACTTTTCCCAAATTCAGGGGTGCCTGAGGTGCACTTAAATGGATAGCATTCCTAAGTTTTTGGCAACTATGCCTGACATCCAGCAAATGCAGGTGTTTCTCATCAGTTTGCTCTCCCCAACCCCCAAAGGGAGTCTCCCCCCGTCCCCCCAGCACCTCATGCCTTCCTGTGCTGGAGCCTCTGGCAGTGGGGACAGGCCTCTTGTGGGCTCCGCCATTAGCATCCTGTTGTCACGCATCCACTAAAAGCAGCGTGTGGTTTTGTGAAGTGGAAACAAATCCAGGATCATCTCCGTGGCTGCAGACGCCTCCTGGGTGCTCAGGTTCCTGCCGTGCCCAGTGCCATGCAGTGCTGTGCAGAGAGCATCCTGAGGGCATGCTGGCAGAGATGACAAACCAGGACTGAGGCCTGCCTGGGGGAAAGGGAGAATCTGGAAGTTTCTGAGCCCATGTGAAAGGAACTTCTGATTGATTTGCTCTCCAGAATAGAACAACTTATGCAGATTATTTAAAGGAAAGAAAAGAAGAATTTACTTAATGTTCTTATTCCTAAGATATATCTTCGGTTTAACGTTTCAGTCCTGGGAAGTTCAGGCCATAAGACCCAGGTGATGTCTTCTTGATCACTTGGGCCTCAGGGAAAAGGCTCAGTCTTTCTGGTGAGGTCACGCTTCCCAGAGTGTGTACTGAAGAGCACGGAAGGGTCCATAGTCCGTGAGGATGAGTGTGGTCTGCCCTTTCCTTTGCACAGGCTGTAGGAGCAGTTGCAAGATGTCCAAGTAAACCTGCTTTTGTTTCAGCTCTGGCATTTCCCTACCTTTTGCAAAGGAAGAAGTTTATAACAAGAACTAGTAGCCCGGTGCATGAAATTTGTGCACATTAAAGGGGGATTAATTAGAGGAAATAATTTAGTATTGCTATTTGCCCTTTCTCTATAATAGAAGTGTCAGAGATGAAAGAAAATTAATAAAATGTATATGAAAACCTTCCTCCTGTCAGAGTCTGGGGCACACCACAGGACCCAGAGTCAAGTCCCCGCCCACCCACATGCGTCTCAAAATCGCGTGAGACCCAGACCCTGCCAGCCTCTGTCTCCATTGGGCTAGATCCAGACCTGGCCGTCCCACCCTTGTCAAGCCCCACTAGGCAGGAGAAAAAGTCTCAGGTCCCCTGGCCCAGCCTGAGGTCCCCCATCAAGCCCTGTCAGGACGGGGGTTGGGGGTGGGGACGCGAAGCCTCAGGTCCCCCGTCAAGCCCCACTGGCAGGAGCTGCAACCTGAGTTCCTTAACCCAGCACTGGGGTGCACCGAGGTCCTCTGTCAAGCCCAGCCAGGCAGGGGGGACGCAGCCTCAGGTCCCCTGGCCCAATGTTGGGGCAGGAGGCATGACCTGAGGTCCCCCAATAAGGCCCGCTGGGCGGGGGGTGCAGTCTGAGGTCACCCGGCCTGGTGCCAGGGTTGGGGCATGGCCTGAAGGCCCCTGTCAAGCCCTGTGGCGGCGGGGGAGGGCGTAGCCTCAGGTCCCTGCTGATTGCTCGTTCAGGCTCCTTTTGGGAACTTGTCCTCAGCTGTGGGTGCAGCCATTGTTGTGATGGAGTGATGGTCATTTAGCATATCCCCTCTTTATTAGATAGGATTATTAGATAGGATAATAAACATTTGTATCACCCACAGTACACTTTGGGGAAATTGTAGTAGGTTATCTTTTAAATGAGGACACTGCTCATTTAAATAGCTTCCTAGGGCCCTAGCTGGTTTGGCTCAGTGGGTAGAGCATTGGTCTGCAGACTGAAGGCTCCAGGGTTCTGTTAACCCGTGAAGAATTTTTGTGAATTTATTTGGACCAAACTGTCCACAGTTGCTGGGAAGCAGAATTTTAATGCCCCGGAGAAAAGCGGGTTTTCGTCTGTTTTTATACACAGAAACCCATTGGTGATCGAGGGTAGAGAGGCGGGAGAAAGCAAAGGGGGGACCTCTGGGATTGGATGAAGAGTAAAATGATAGACACACACTTTGTTTCCCTCGGTGGGGACAGGACAGTTAATGCACGTGGTAACAGTAACAGTGAGGGGATTTGTGGTCTCTGTCCTGGCACCCACGGCATTTGGTTGTGCCCTGAGGGGTCTGGGAAAAAGGGAAGTTACCCTGACATTTTACATGTTATCGTAGATGCAAAAAGATAGTAAGCTCAGTAAAGGTAAAGATTGGCCGGCCTAGGAGGTGACTACCCACGTCACTGCTTTTTGTTCAAGTTTAATGTCAGACCATCCTTGGTGGGGACGTTAGGTCTGCGTTTGCAGGCCGCCATGCAGGCCTCCCCTGAGCCGTCAGGTCCGCACGTGGCCCTTTTGTCCTCAGGCGGGAGAAAGCCAAGCAGGAAGCCTCTGGGTTTGGATAGAAAGCAAAGCAGAGGGACAGGCACTTCTTGTCCGTAGGAGGGTATAGCACGGTTAGCATGTACAGAACCGGAGGAGGGCACAGCACGGTTAGCATGTACAGAACCGGAGGAGGGCACAGCACGGTTAGCATGTACAGAACCGGAGGAGGATACACACAGCATGTACTGAACCGGAAGAGGGCACAGCATGGTTAGCATGTACAGAACTGGAGGAGATACACACGGTTAGCATGTACAGAACTGGAGGATGGGAAAGCACGGTTAGCATGTACAGAACCGGAGGAGGGCACAGCATGGTTAGCATGTACAGAACCGGAGGAGGGTACACACGGTTAGCATGTACAGAACCGGAGGAGGGCACAGCATGGTTAGCATGTACAGAACCGGAGGAGGGTACACACGGTTAGCATGTACAGAACCGGAGGAGGGCACAGCATGGTTAGCATGTACAGAACCGGAGGAGGGTACACACGGTTAGCATGTACAGAACCGGAGGAGGGGACAGCATGGTTAGCATGTACAGAACCGGTGGAGGGTACACACGGTTAGCATGTACAGAACCGGAGGAGGATACACACAGCATGTACTGAACCGGAAGAGGGCACAGCATGGTTAGCATGTACAGAACCGGAGGAGATACACATGGTTAGCATGTTCTGAACTGGAGGATGGGAAAGCACGGTTAGCATTTACAGAACTGGAGGAGGGCACAGCATGGTTAGCATGTACAGAACCGGAGGAGATACACATGGTTAGCATGTACAGAACCGGAGGAGATACACATGGTTAGCATGTTCTGAACTGGAGGATGGGAAAGCACGGTTAGCATGTACAGAACCGGCGGTGGTGTGTGAGCGGCAGGGACAGCGGGCTTCCGCTCTGGTGCAGGGCTGTGCCTCCAGGGTCTGGGCAGGGTTACGCTGCTGTTTCAAAGCACCTTGTCTTAGGTGCACAGACAGCAGGCATGTCAAAGGCATGTGATCTCAGGGACACAGGACTGCGGACAAGGTCAGAGGTGAAGACTGGCCTGGGAGGGGCCTCCTCCCGCCGGCTGAGCTGGGAATCCTGGCGTCAGCTCCTGGGCGTCCTCTGGCTCCGGGTGCGACCCGCCCTGCAGCCTCCGGAGCCTGGGGGCGGAGTGTGCGGCCCTTCCGCCCACCGCTGTCTGATTCTGTTTTCACCTTTCAGGGACAAAGGCATTTTGTAGACCTATAAGGACTTTATGCAGGCATGAAAACTGCCAGTTTTGTAGCCCTGCTAACGATGGTTGTCATCTAATAGATCGAGAGGAACTGAGCACCTCAGTGGTTATCGTGAGGTGGTAACCTGCAAAGAGAGTTTAATCTGTGAAAAGCAGTCCAGGTTTTTAAACCACAAATATTAACAGATGAGTATGAATCATCAAATAGCTGCCAGTCAAGTAAAAGAACTAAAACAGCGTCACTTTACATAAGCAGGCTGTCTCCTTCAGAGGCGGCCCCGTTAAAACAGAGGCGGATCTAAACTGTCGGGAGAGGCTGTGCGGGTTCCACAGAGAGCGCTTCCCTTTCACTCAGTGTCACCAGAGGGAGATGCATGCCTCTGCCTGCGTGCTGGTCAGCCTGGGTGGTCCCGTGGCCTTCATGCTAAATGTCTGCTTAGTCTCGCGCACAGACATGCTCACCATTAGGGGGTTCTGCTATTGGCTTGGCTTTTATAGAAAGTGCCTCTCCCGAGAAGGTTAAGGAAAGCATGTAGTATTGTTTGTCAAAGATCTGCAGGAACCTCGTGACGGACTCACATCAGCTAGAGTCAGCAGACTAAGAACCATCTTCCTCAGACCCTGCTGGTGTCTTCAGTTGTCCGTCACCTCTTGTCCCTCCCCTTTCCCCTTCCCTTGCTGTAAAAGAAGCTTGAACTCTGTACTTTCTTAAAATGGATTTGAGAAATAGGTCTTCCCTCTTCTCAGTTGGCGCCTTCTCCAGCAACAAACTTTTCTAAGCATCAGAGCATGGGCACTCAGACTTTGGAACAGTAACGTGCTTAGTACTTATACTTCTATGTAGAACAGAGTGTTTTCCCCTGGATTTTTATCATTCTATCTGGGTTCTTATCTTTTTTCCTTATCTTTTAAACATAGAGATTAACCAGGTCTACTAATATTATGTGCCTGTAATTTGCTAATTCCTGTTATTATCAAGTAGTAGTGTTATCTATAAAACAATTACACATTTTAATTGCCACTAGAGAATACTCACTAATCAGTTGATTTCTGATAACCTAGCTAGTAAAAATGAAATTTCTTAATATTTATGAACTTCTTCCTATTTGCATAGACTAGTTTCATTTATGACATCATCTTAAAACGAAGCCTTGTTCATTTCCTAGGACTTGATACACTTCTAGATGGCAGTGAGGCTGCAGGTCTGATTGTCCATCCCGGATGCCTCGGCCAAACAGGTGTCCATGTCAGCTTCTTAAGATTGGAAGGATTTAGTTTGACTTAAATTTAGTTCACCTGCCAGGCCTGAGCCTTCTGCTGACGAGTGCACGGACTGTGTCCCAGTGTGGCCCTGAAGAGCTCCGAGCCGGTTTGTGCGGGAGCCTCCCGCAGAGGCAGCTGGAGGCGCGTGCATGGAGGGCGTGGGAAGCCGCGGGTGATGGGAGGGCAGCGTGGCCTCGGCAATGAGAGAAGCTTCCTGGAGGTGGGGCGGGCGGGATCCGCTGCTGTTTGGGTCTGAATGTGTGAGCGGCTTTCATGCCTTCCGAAACCCTCTGGACACCTCGCTCGGGCTGCTTTTGTAGGGATTGGTGTTTCTGTGCAGGGCTGTAATTCACCGGCCTCGCGCGGTCCATCTACGTTGGCCAGAGTGCCGGCTTCCGCAGGGTTGACCTGGAGAGTTATCTCGATCACGTAAGTGATCCGTGTGAACTCTGACACCTGTTCTGTCTTCCCTCTTCTCTCCGCAGAGGTGGGCACAGGGGAGGGTGCACGTCCCACCCCTGCAGTGAAGGCGGCCAGGAGGCTGGCCTGACTGGTGAGCTGTGAGTGGTTCACTCCGGGAAGCGTTCAGAGCTCCAGCGCACGCTTCGGACAGATCGTGTCCCCTGGCTCCAGGGCTGGCTGTGTTCAGTTGGGCCATACTGCCGTCTTGTCTCCCAGGACCACTGTGCTGAGTGGGCGCTCTGAGCGTCCTGCCAGCCCAGGACGATGCAGCAAGAGCAGGACAAAGGCCTTGGTGTTAAGCTGCTGCCATGTGGGGTGGTTTGTTCCTGTTTGACTAAATAGCTTTTCCAGATTTTTCCTGGCCCTCATCCTGGTCATTCTGATGTCTTCTTCCTTTGTAGTAAGCCTCCTCTGTGCTTCTGTTCTGCAGTCTGACTCCGTCATTGGCCACTCTGTGATACGCTTTGTAATGAAACTTGACCATTTGAAATGTGAGAACCATCTACCTATCAAACAGAAAGGTAGATGGTTCCCGACACCCCGTGGGCACATTGTTACCTCACACAGCTGCGTGGGCATCCCAGCTCAGGGAGGAAAGAGGAGTGTGCGTTGCCGCCCACTGGCACGTGCGGAGAACATGGGAACACTGCTCAGCCCACAGGCATTTGCTGGGAGAGGGTGGAAACGGGCGGCATCGAAGCAGAGGGTGACGGGGCAGCGCCGCAAGACCTGGTGCCACGATGGAGCCAGCTGCTGAGCACTTGAACTGTGGCTAGTGTGCCACAAAGCTGACTTTAACTTAGTCACACAGCACCACCTGACTGTGCTGCCCTCTTAGCGCCATGAGAACAGCGTCGGGAAGACACAATATTAGGTGAAAAGGCAGAATATAAAATATTATTATTCTACATGCTGAAATAAAATGTAAGTTCTGTGCAAAGGAAAAAACAGTAATGCCCACACCAAAATACTAACAGTGAACTGTATTAGGATGGGGAGATTACGTGTATTCTTAAAAAAAAAAAATTATATATATATAATGATTTCAGAGAGGAAAGGAGAGGGAGAAAGAGATAGAAACATCACTACTAGGTGCTATAGGACATCGCTAGGGATCGAGCCTGCAACCCGGGCATGTGCCTGATCAGGAATTGAGCTGTGACCTGTTGGTTTGTGGGTTGATGCTCAGCCACTGAGCCAAGCCAGCGGGGCAGGCACCTAATCCTGTGGATTTTAACCACATTTTATATTTGGGCCCCACAAGTCAATGGAGAAACCCTCCCACAAATAATATGTATGTGCCACATCAGAGAGAGATTGTGCTTTATAAAAACTATGCTGGCCAGGCTCACTTTAGTTTTTATGAAATAAGTGACAGGCAAATCCACATTCTTTAGCCATACAAAATAATGGATTATTTGTGGTAAAGTTTAAACTTAAAGGACTAATTCTCTTTACCAGTATTTCAGTGACGTTACTATTCAGCTGCTGTTTTTTGTTATACTTAAAAATCATGAGTGATTTCTTACCAGATAAATTCTTTCAGAATTACATAGGAACAGAATTTGACTAGTTCTCGAAATAGCAAAATAAACATGAGTCTAATGGAGCACCAGCACAAGAATATAAATTTCTGAGTTTTCCTTTTAAAAAATATTGCAATTTTTAAAGTTTAAAATGCTATTTTGCTAAAATGTCAAAGATTATAGCAACAAAAAAATCTAAGATACCAAAGGTATTTTAATAAAGAGGGACAGTTCATTTGGATATTTTCAAAAGATCAGTAACTTGCCAAAACCGGTTTGGCTCAGTGGTAGAGCATCGGTCTGCGGACTGAAGGGTCCCGGGTTCGATTCCGGTCAAGGGCATGAACCTTGGTTGCGGGCACATCCCCAGTGGCGGGTGTGCAAGAGGCAGCTGGTCGATGTTTCTCTCTCATCGACATTTCTAGCTCTCTATCTCTCTCCCGTCCTCTCTGTAAAAAATCAAAATATATACTAAAAGAAAGAAAAAGATCAGTAACTTAATTTATACGTCTAAGTGATGCATACCTCTCTCTCGTTGTGCGCAGACCCACATCGGCCTCCATGGGAAATTAAAGGAGAGCATCCCACCTGCTTGTGTGCTGTTGGGATGCTGACGCCCTGGTTCCGCCCGCGGAGGGCACTTCTGGGCTAGACGCTGCCTGCCAGCCAGACCAATGCCCACCCTCCATGCCCCGCCTCGCTGCCCTCCCCCGGAGTGAAACCCCTCCGACACCAACAGCACGTCAGCTGCGGAAGATGCTCTGCGCTCTAAGGAAGTCTGCCACCTGAATTCATGCGCCCTGTCTGTGCGGTTGTGGATGGTTTCCCACCTGAAGGCTCCTCCGGCTCTTCCCCAGGCCCCGCCTCGGCCTCTGAAATGTCTCTGCTGCATGCTCTGGGTCCAGTGCAGACCTGGCTGGGACAGGAGCTGGAGAAATGTGGCATCGATGCCATGATCTACACGCGGTATGTCCTCAGTCTCCTGCTGCATGACAGCTATGACTACGACCTGCAGGACCAGGTACGTGCCCCCGAGTGTCGTGTGGAAATCCATGACTGTTTGCACGCTGGCGTTTCTCTTCCAAGGGCGCTCGCACTCTGGCGGCAGTGATGACCGCGGCCTCTGAGGGCCTGCTCCAGTGTGGCTGCTGCTCGTCCGGACGCGCCAGTCATCGCATCAGCTACCAGCTCGCTCTCCACGGGGCAGTGCTGCGCTTTACCTGCAAGAATGGTGTGCGGCTGCTTACCCATCAGAGTGTGTGTCCCAGTCAGCAGGCTTACAGTTTGCTGACGCACATGGCTTTGCCATAGTCATTGCGTTTCACCTGGCGAATTGGCCTTCCCACATTTTGTTTGATGGAAGTTCTGAGCTTAAAGTGAGGAAGCAACCACATCCAGGTTCTTGAGGAAAACCTCATCCGTCTCAGTTTCCGGGGAGCTCCTGAGAGGGAAGTCGGCCCAGCGGGAGGTGGAGTCAATGCCAGCAGGCACGGGCTCTGGGTGACTTCTGTGTACACATGTCACTCAAAACGCGGTGTTTGGGGGCAGTTTCTGCTGTTTAAAACCATGTTACTAACCCAGAAGAGCCTAAGTCCCTCAGATATAGGGTTTCATTGTGCTTGGTCTGTGTCCCTTTGGGCTCCTCACCCTTCCCAGCTGGACACACCGCACTTGCCGGGACCTACTGCCTTGGCTAGAAAGAATTAGGTCAGAGTTTCCAGGGAATTGACTTATAACCGAACTTGAGGCCCGGTACACAAAATTCTTACATGGGGGCAGGAGGGTGTCCCTCAGCCCAGCCTGCACCTTCTCCAATCTGGGACCCCTTGAGGGGTGTCCGAATGCCCATTTAGACCCGATCCTGGGATCCCTCTCACAATCCAGGACTGCTGGCTTCCAACTGCTTGCCTGCCTGCCTTCCTTATTGCCCCTAATGGCTTCTGCCTGATCACCCCCAAACCACTCCCATGCCAGCCTGATTGATGTCTAACTGCTCCCCTGCCAACCTGTTTGCCACCACCTTCCCTCTTCTGACAGCCTGGTCACCCTTTGATTGCCCCCAACTGCCCTCCCTTGCAGCCCTGGTCCCTCTCAACTGCCTTCCCTTGCAGGCCTGGTGCCTCCCAACTGTCCTCCCCTGCTGGCCATCTTGTATCCACATGGGGCAGGATCTTTGACCACATGGGGGCAGCTATCTTGACCTTGTGTGTTGGAGTGATGGTCAAGCTGCATATTACTCTTTTATTAGATAGGATAGAGGCCTGGTGCACGGGTGGGGGCCAGCTGGTTTGCCCTGGAGGATGTCTCAGATCAGGTGGGAGTTTCCTTGGGGCGTGGGGCAGCCTGAGGGAGGGGCCTGTGGTAGTTTGCAGGCCAGCTATACCCCCTGGTGACCCAAGTGGAGGCCCTGGTATCTGGAATTTATTTACCTTCTACAATTGAAACTTTGTAGCCTGGAGCAGAGCCAAGCCTCCTGCTCGCTCCATGACCGACAGCCATTTCTGTTGGGTTTTATGTATCTTCTATAATTGAAACTTTGTAGCTGGAGTGGAGGCTAGGCCAGCAAGGGCAGGCAGAAAGTTTGGCTTCTTCCATTACTGGGGAAACCCAAGCCTTCCTCCTGCTCTCTGTGTCTGTAGCCATCTTGGTTGGTTTTATTTGCATACTCGCTCTGATTGGCTGGTGGGCGTGGCCAGTAGGCGTGATTTATGGGTGTAGCGGAGTGATGGTTACTTTGCATATTATTCTTTTATTAGGTAGGGCTAGAGGCCTGGAGCACTGGTGGGGTCCAGTTGGCCCCACCGCCAATCAGGGGATGGGGAATATCTGATAGGAGTGGGGCCGACTGGGAGAGGGGCTGTGCGTGGTTGGCAGGTTAAACTCTGATCAAACTTCCTATCAAACTTCCCTTGATTATGAATCAATTTCATATTACCCTTTTATCACATAGGATAATTAGAAATGGTGAAAATTTTGTATAAGGATACCAAGGTTCTATAATTTTCCAGTAAATATAAAATATACTTCAAAGTAAAATGTTAAATCTATAAACATGGAAAAATACTTATTTCTAGAAATAAGGAGGTTATTTCTCTTAACTCAAAAGTCATGTCCTCTTGGAATTGTCCTATATAATAAAACTCTAATATGCAAATTGGCCAAACGGCATAACGACCTGTTGCTATGATGTGCACTGACAACCAGGGTGCAGACGCTCAATACAAGAGCTGCCCCCTGATGGTCAGTGTGCTCCCACAGCGGGGAGCGCTGCTCAGAAGCTGGGCTCACAGCTGGCGAGCACAGCGGTGGTGGCGGGAGCTCTCCTGCCTCCATGCAGGCAGGTGGTAAGGAGAGAGGGGTTCCGGACTGTGAGGGGGACGTCTGACTGCCGGCTTAGGTCTGATCCCTAAGGGAAATGGGCTTAAGCCAGCAGGCGGACATTCCCCAAGGGGCCCCGGATTGTGAGAGGGCACAGGCCAGGCTGAGGGACACCCGCCTCGTCTCCCCTCTCCCCCAGTGCACCAGACCTCTAGTATATTAATATCAGTCTAAAATATTTAATAAATGGCCAATAAATTTGTTAGCACAAAGTATTTATGTACTAGGGGCTATAGGACGTCAAAAAGGGCGTAAAGCATAGGCCTACTGTTAAGATTGTAGTTGAACACATCTCTGATGAGCTGTGTCTGTGAGTCCTCCGGTTTTCTTATTAGTGGGGGCTTGGAATTTGTATATTTCCACCGATGTGCACAGGGTTCCAGTTTCTCCGTATCCTTGCCAGTACTTGTGTGAAGTGGTGTCTCTTTTGGCTTTGATTTTCATTTTTCCTAATGATTAGTGACATTGAGCGTCTTTTCGTGTGTTTATTGGCCTTTGTATATCTTCTTTGGAAAACTGTCTTTTTAAGTCTTTGCCTATTTTTAAAAAAATATATATTTTATTGATTTTTTACAGAGAGGAAGGGAGAGGGATAGAGAGTTAGAAACATCGATGAGAGAAAATCATCGATCAGCTGCCTCCTGCACACCCCCTACTGGGGATGTGCCCGCAACCAATGTACATGCCCTTGACCGGAATCGAACCCGGGACCCTTCAGTCCGCAGGCTGACGCTCTATCCACTTAGCCAAACCAGTTTCGGCTCTTTGCCCATTTTTAAAATCTGGTGGTTGTTTTTCTGTTGTTGAGTTTTAGGCGTACTCTATATATTCTGGATATTAACCCATTACCAGATATAATACGCAGATACTTTCTCCCACTTTGTGGATTTCCTTTTCACTATTTATAGTGTCCTCTTTTAAAATTCTTTTTCAATTACACCTAACATACATTATTATATTATTTTCAGGTGTACCCCCCAGTGATTAGCCATTATATACTAGTAACTTACTAACTCGTCATTCCAATAAATCTAGTTCTCATCTGACACCATGCAGTTATTACGGTATTATTGACTACATTCTGTTTGCTGTATTTTACATTCCTATGACTATTCTGTCACTACCCATTTGTACTTAATCCCTTCCCCTTTCCACCAGCCCCCAACTCTCTTCCCATGTGGCTACCATTCGTCTGCCCTCTGTATCTATCAGTCTGTTTCTGTTCTGCTTTTTCTTTTATTTTGGTGTTTAGATTCATTTGTACATAATAGATATGTATTTATTGCCCTTTCATTTTTCATGTTTTTTATTTCTTCCCCCTCCTTCCCCGCCTTAAAGAACACTCTTCACCATTTTATGTAGCACTGGCTTATGGTAATGAGCTCCTTTAGCTTTTTCTTGTTTGGGAAGCTCTTCATATGTCCTCCGGTTCTAAGTGAGAGCTTTGCTGGGAGAGTAAATTGGCTTATGTTGGGGAAGAAGTCTCATAACTCAAGGTTCTGAAGGAGGGCTGGCCCAGCTGGTTCTGGTCTGAGCTTCCTGGTGCCATCTGGGGCTGTGCTCTACCTCTGCTGCCTCCCTCTGTCAGTGGTTTTGCAACCAGTTCCCTGGGGATAGGGGACAAAATGACAATGAGTACAACATACCCCCCACACACAGTCTGAAGGCTGTGTTCCCTACAGTCCCAGCAATAAAATTTTTACATTTATTGTTTGCTTATTTCTGATTGGTCACATGCCTATCTCTGTACCAATCTTAATTAACGGGATGAAACAGGCTGGTTGGTTTTAAGCCGTTGGTACCCAAAGACGGTGTAATGTTAGTCCCAGTCAGACACATCATGGCTTTAGTTTTTCAGGGTGCTGGTACAGGAAGGGGTGGGAGGCGGGGGTGGATGCTAAGTGGCGAACAGCAGACGTCACTGTACCAGCTGTATTCCAGAATGTTGTGTTCTTTTTCTTCCTCCACTTCCGTTTCCTTTTTGATAGGAGACGGCGGAGAAAGTCAATCAAGACTGTAGCCTTGCCGAAACCGGTTTGGCTCAGTAGTAGAGCATTTGTCTGCAGACTGAAAGGTCCCGGGTTCGATTCCGGTCAAGGGCATGTACATTGGTTGTGGGCACATCCCCGTTGGGGGTGTGCAGGAGGAGGCAGCTGATCGATGTTTCTCTCTCATCGACGTTTCTAGCTCTCTATCTCTCTCCCTTCCTCTCTGTAAAAAATCAATAAAATATATATTTAAAAAAAAAAGACAGTAGCCTTACGTTACCTTGCAGCGGTGTCTGCAGAAGTACCGGCAGGCTCCCTTGGAGAGGCTCTTCAGACGCACCTTCGAAGTGTTGGTGCTTAGCAGCTGTGCTGTCTCTAAGATTATGGCTTTGAATAGGCATACTTGGTTTTACTAGGTAAACATTTGGCACATGTCTCATTTTATGTTTGTTTTAATGAGTGCAGCACAAGAGACAGAGACTGAAGGCAGTAAAATAGAAACACGTGGACCCTTTTAAAAAATGCTGTGTTCTTTTTAAGGTCTATTTATTTGTTCAATGCTATTGGTTAAATAAATGATAGTACATTCACGGGTACATGAAGCCAGAAAAAAGTAGGATGAAGGAGCTCTCAAATATAATCAGTGGAAAGAACATAATGCAGAAAGTATAACTATTTTTTGTGTAGATTTTCCTATAAACTTGATATTTCTTAATGTAGCCAACCTAAAATTACAAGACAAACTAGCACTTATATCCAAAATTCATAATGTAGTAAAGTAATTCTAACAGATAACATTGTTTGAATCACAAATAAGGTACATTATCCATTTTCTGTCAAAAGTTAAAAAAGAAGCAGACCCCGCCTTCCCACACAGACCTGAAGCGGCGTGCTGTTCAAACTCAAACCGCATGCCAGTCCACGTTCACGCGTGGCACAGCACACAGGCAGCGCCGCGGCTCAGACCCACTTAACCTCAGGGAGACGCCCCCCTGGCGTTAGCTTGGGAGCCAGCATCAGACCGTAATGACATGCTAAAAGGCAGCTATCGAGAAGAATCCAGCAGAGTCTTATAAAAGCCTTCTGAGAATCACTGTGTTCAGTTAAACTCATGCCTGGGGATTAATACTAGTCATTTGGCAGTATATTTGTGTGAAGACATTTTTCAAAGACGAAATACAGAAGATCTTATTATAAATTAGCATTAACAGGCAGTTGAGTAAGGAAGAACTAAAAATATCTCTTATTGACTGACATCCTAGATGCCTGGTGCACGGAATTCGTGCACGGCTAGGGTCCCTAGGCCTGGCAGGCGATCAGGGCTGTTCTGAGGGGCGGCTGGTGGGGCGACCGGGGGCCCCTATTGGCACCAGCCTTGACCGGCCTGCCACTGCTCATTTGCCAGCCCTGCCCTCCTCTGCTGGATGACTGGCGGGGCACTTTGGGGGCCACCGCTGGCACTGGGCTTGGCTGGCCTGGGCCTGTGGGGTGGGAGCAGCTCCTGCGTTGAGCATCTGACCCCTGGTAGTCACTGCGCAAGATAGCAACCAGTCATTCTGCCATTTGGTCTATTTGCATATTAGGCTTTTATTATATAGGATCACATGGTCTTATATATAGAAAACCCTAAAGAAAGATGCTAAGAAAATTTTATTAACAATAGTGTAAAAAAATTAAAATACTTGGGAATAAGTTTAACAAAAATGTGTAAGACTTGCACATTAAAAACATAAAATGTCATTGAAAGAAGTCAGAGAAGACCTAACAAGTTGAAAAACACCCACGTTCATGATCAGAAGGTGTAATAGTATTCAGATAGCAATCTCCCAACGACCTGCAGATTCCACACAGTCTATCATAATTTCAGCTGCCTTTGTTATAGAAATTGGCAAACTAATCCTAAAATTCATATGGAAATGCTAGGGATTCAGAATGGCTAGAAGTCTTAGAAAAGAACAAAGTTGGAGGACTTACACTTCCCAATTTCAAAACTTACTATAAAGCTCCAGTAACCAAGACAGTTTTGTACGGAGAATCTAGAAATCTTTATATTTCTGGTTAGCTTGTTCTCAGAAAGACCTTTAATGGGAAGGTTTTTACAACACAAGGTGCTGGGACAGCAGGGTAGCCACATGCAAAAGAATGAAGTGGGATTCCTGCCTCATCCTGCATACAAATATTAGCCCAAAATGGACGATAGACCGAAGTGTAAGAGCTAAAACTATAAACCTGAGGAGAAAACATAAGAGTAAATCTTCATGACTTTGATTAAGCAGTGGTCTCTTAGATGTGGCCAAAGCACTAGCAGCCGAGGAAGACGGCGGCACTTTAGGTTTTATCCCAGTGAGAAACTGTGTTTCCTAGGGCACCATTAGATTAGGAAAATGAGAGCCAGCGCTGAGGTGGAGACTATTTGTAAGTCACAGGGTTGATGAGAGATGTGCGTTCAGAACAGACAATTTAGATACATAGCTCTTCAGAAGACTTGAATAGCTGTGTGTCTAAAGGCCAATAAAGTTATAAAAGATGCTGAATATCATTAGTTCTTGGGGAAATCAAATCCATGATGAGATACCATTTCACACCGACTAACAAATGTTGGTGAGGATGTAGAGAAATTGAAACCCTCATACCTTGCATTACTTGTGGACACAGACAATAGGGTGGGGAAGGCGTCGGAGGGGTGAGAACCGGGTGGAAAGGAGTAATGGGGAGGGGAGGGGACCATCTGTAACTCTCAGCAGTAAAGATTTTAGTAAATAACATGTTTGAGACGTGTTGTCAGGCTGCCTGCCCTCCAGAAGCACTGACCACATGTCCATATGAATTTTAGGGGCCGGGGAGGCGTGCAGGAGGCAGCTAATCAGTGATTCTCATCATTGATGTTTCTCTCTCCCTCTCCCTTCCTCCTGAAATCAATAAAAACGTTAAAAAAAATATTAGGACCTTTGAATGTGTGCTACCTCTGCTGGGCTATATAGTAGCTTCAGTAGAGAAACCTATAATAATAAAAGCATAATGTGCTGATTAGACCAGGTGATCTTCCAGACGAAGCCGGTACTGCGAGGGAAGCCCGGGTGCCAAGGGCTGGATGCAAGGCCAGGTCCCGGCGCCAGAGGGAAGCCGGTGCCGGCAGCTGCGGAAGGAAGGCCTAGTCTGGGGTGAATTTTGTGCATCGGGCCTCTAATAGGGTTATAAAACTCGGGAAAGAGAAAGCCAGTCTCAGCTCAAACAGAAAGGATTCCTGCTTTGCATAATTACACAAATAACTTCTTACCATGTATTACGCACTGTGAACAACAGAGAGCTCTAACGGTTCCCCTGCCTTCAGAAGCGTGGGATCTCCATTGTCACGGTTCCGTCCTCTGTTCCCTTTTGAAGGCCAGCCCTGTCTCCGGAAGATATCACTGATAAGAATCGCAGGTTTCAGGTGCAGCCCCGCCAAACACGCCAGGTAGTGGAAATATACCGCTGGCTCTTCCTTGGCCCTCACACACATTTTCCCTTGGAAAATGGAATAGACACCACTCAGCCAGAAAAGATGTTTTTCAGGTCATTAAGTCTGCAAACATGCCTAAGGAATTAAGTAAAGGATGCTAATTCTGATGAGTGTGAAGGAAGGATGGACCTTCTTGCAACCTTATCTGGTGGCATAAAAGTAGATTCAATTGTTTAAAGTAAAAACTGGTTTAGACAGTTGATGGTATATTATTGATCTTAAAAGATCTTTTGAATGAATTGTTATGCTTTTCTTTTATTCCATCTCATTTACTTACAGCTGTTTCCTCAGGGCCCACTGGAGGCCAAGTACTCTTCTGGATAATATCCTTAATTTTGACATTGTGTGTCTCTTATCTTTTTTTGTCTCTCCGCTGGTATTACTCATAATTTATCAAATAAAGGCTTTTAAAAAGACAGAACAGCCCTGGCTGTTGATAAGTGGTTAGAGCACCAGCCTGAGAACCAGAGGTTTGAGAGTTTGAATCCTGGTTAAGCGCATGTACCTGGGGTGCTGGTTTGATCCTGAGCCCTGGTTGGGCGCTTGGGGGAGGCAGCCAATCTATGTGTCTCTCTCACATTGATGTCTGTTCTCCCCCTCCCTCCCTCCTTTCCTCCCTCCCTCCGCCTCCTCCTTTCCTCTCTCCTCCACTCCCTCACTCTCTCTAAAAATATCCTCAGGTGAGGATTAACATCAACAACAAAAGACAAAACAAAGCAAATCGATTAAAAATATTAAATTTCGACAGTCCCAGTCTAAGGAAATAGATAAGTAAACTTAACGTCTTGTAATATTATGTAGCCCCAAAGAATTTGTAGTAACATGGTGGTAATGTTCACACTATAATAAGTTAAATCAAATTAAAATTATACAAATAGTGTGAATTCAACTATGTGTCTTAAAGCATAAGAAAAAGCCCAGAGGAAGCAGACCGGATAGTTGTAGTGTTCACTGGCCGTAGGTCATGTGCCTTCTTTCTTCCTACTTTTCAGGGTTTCTTCTTATAATGGACATAAAGTAGAGGGAAAAATAAACTCTAAATACTAACAAAATAGTTTGTATCTGTTTTTTTTGTTGTTAATCCTCACTGGAGGATATATTTTTTCCCATTGATTTTTAGAGAGAATGAAAGGGAGAGAAGGAGGGGGAAAGAAAAGAACATAAATATGAGGAAGACACTTCAAATGGTTGCCTCCTGCACACAACCTGACCAGGAACCAGACCTACAGCTCAAGCACACGCTTTGACCAGGAATCAAATCTGAGACCTTCCGCCAGAACCGGTTTGGCTCAGTGGATAGAGCGTCAGCCTGCGGACTGCAAGGTCCCAGGTTCAATTCCGGTCAAGGACATGTACCTTGGTTGCGGGCACATCACCAGTAAGGGTTGTGCGAGAGGCAGCTGATTGATGATTCTCTCTCATCGATGTTTCTAACTTTCTATCCCTCTTTCTTTCTCTCTGTAAAAAATCAATAAAATATATTAAAAAAAAAAATCTGAGACCTTTCAGTCCTCAGGCAATGCTCTAATCACTGAGTACTCCTGCCAGGGCTGGTGTGCTTTTTGTTTGTTTGTTCTTTTTTAGACTGTAAGCTATTGAGAGAGGGATTTAGCCATTTAACTGTTAAATCCTGAGCACTCGCTATTGAAGAGTGGGAACTATAGAAGAGAGGACACTTAATTGTGTATATAATTTTGCACTCATACTAAAATTTAAGTAATACTTGAATTTATATGCAAACTAGAGGCCCAGTGCACAAATTTGCACAGTGGGGTCTGGCCAGCCCGCCTGATTGGGGGGGCGTGGTGGGGTGGGCTGGAGTGGGGGTCGTGGGCGGTTGGCAGGCTGGCCCTGCCCCCTGGTCAAATTCCTGGTTGAGGGGACAATTTGCATATTATCCATTTATGATATAGGATGTCTGAGTCGTTTATTAGCATTTGCTATAAATATGTGGGTCAGATTTAGTAAGATCATAAATAATAAGTCATAAGTAATCAGTAGTCTCAGGAGTAGATACCAAACCAGTGGGTCATCTGAAGTGTTCTGATGGATAATGTTCTGTGGTCACTTGGTTAGTGTGTACCAGTTTATGAATTAATACATTTAGTAGGGGATGTGTAAGTATGTGGGAAGTAGTGTGTGGAGCTGGTTATTTATGCTTGGCCATTGAAACGTGTTCAATCTTACTTTAGGAGAATGACATCTTCCTGGGCTGGGAAAAAGGAGCTTACAAGAAATGGGGGAAGAGCAAGAAGAAGGGCTCAGATCTAACTCTGGAAGAGATGAAAAAACAGGCTGCTGTCCAGTGTCTCCGGTCTGCATCTGATGAAGTAAGCTATATTTTATTTCGGATATTTAAGAAGAGAAAAGGGGTGTTTAAAGTCTACACGTATAACATCTTGACTCAAACCTTAGGAAAAATTATCTATTAGTTATCATGTAACATAAACATTCCTATTTTTTTTTTAAATAAATTTTTATTGTTCATATTATTACAAATGTTCTTTCCCCCTCCCCCCTCCATTGCTCTCCTCCACCAGGTTCCCGCCCCACCCTCTGCCCTTTCCCCACCCCCTATTGTCCTCATCCATAGGTGACAGTTTATGTTCAGTCTCTTCCCACACCCCCCTCTCCCCTTTTTCCCGAGAATCATCAGTTCACTCCCCTTCCATTCCTCTGATTCTATTATATTCAACAGTTAATATTGTTCATCAGGTGTTTTTTTTTAATTTCCTTGGTTTTTAGATTCACTTGTTGATAGTTACATATTTGTTGTTCATAATTTTTATCTTTATTTACTTTCTCTTCTGAAAGAACCCCCTTCAGCAATTCATATAATTCTGGTTTGGTGATGATGAACTCCTTTAGCTTTTTTTTTTTATTAGTGAAGCTCTTTATCTGACCTTCGATTCTGAGTGATAGCTTTGCTGGATAGATTATCTTTGGCTGTAGGTTCTTACTATTCATCACCTTGAATATTGCCATTCACCTTGCCATTCCCGTCTGGCCTGCATGGTTTCTGTTGAGAAATCAGCTGACAATCATATAGGTGCTCCTTTATAGGTAACTACCTTCTTTGCTCTTGCTGCTTTTAATATTCTCTGTCTTTTGCTCTTGGAATTTTAATTATGATTTGTCTTGGTGAGGTCCTCTTTGGATTCCTTTTTGTTTGGAGTTCTGTGCGCTTCCTGGACTTGTAAATCTAATTCTTTCACCAGGTGGGGGAAGTTTTCTGTCACTATTTCTTTCAGTATGTTTTCGATATCTTGCTCTCTCTCATCTTCTGGGACCCCCATAATTCTGATGTTGGTTTGCTTGAAGTTGTCCCAGAGGTTTCTTACATTATCTTCAATTTTCTGGATTCTCTTGCCTTCTAGCTTCTGTGGAGGAGTGTCTTCTGGCTCTTTATGTTCCAAATCTTTGACTTGATTCTTGCGATCTTCCATTCTGTTTTTAGGACTCTGTATAATATTTTTTATTTCAGACAATGTATTCTTTATTTCTTGTTGATCCCTTATCATTTCTTGTTGATTCCTTATTAATTCTAGTTGATCTCTTTTTATATCTTCATAGGTCTTATCGATCTTTTCTAGGAAATTCTTGAAAAACCTTATAAGCGTAGATTTGAACTCTATATCCAGCCGCTTTTTGTCCTCCATTTCTTTCGTTTGTGATCTATTTTGTCGTCGCATTTCGCAGCTACAGATGGGGCGGGGTTTCAGGGTGGAGCCTGCAGCTTTGGCTTCCGTCAGCCCCGCCCTATGCGGGTCCTTCAGTGCTCGCTGCTGGCCCCTCTGTGAGAAAGGCGCCCTCGATTTTCGCCTGCTGCCAAACAGTCAATGCTCTCCCCCAATGAGCCCGGTATTGGGGTTCAGTTCAGTTGGAGGTGTGGTTGGAGGTGGCGTTCAGAGCAGACTGGAGCCTCTGTCTCCTTCCCGCCAGGCAACCCCGCGGCACAGCCGGCCGGCCCTTCTCTGCGCGCACTGTGCGCGCCGCCGGGGACCCCCTTTCGCCGCTTCCCCGGGTTCCGCCTGGCAGCCCAGCTCCCTCTGTGTGAGCCTGGGTCCCCGGGGTCTGGCCTAGGCCTGGGGTTCAGAGCAGTCAGAATGGGGCCCAGCACAGTGGGAGCGTTTATCTCCTTCCCGCCAGGGAACGCCCGCCAGGCACTCCGCCGCCCTCCTCTCCGGCTCCCTCCTCTCCGCGCCGTGCATCTCCGTACCTCAGGCTTTTCCAGCTCCTCCGCGCTTCCTTCTGGTTATCTCCTTGCTTCTTGTTGTAGAATTTCCAGCCAGTCGACTTTCCTGTAGTTCTGGGTAATGTCCATTTTATATTTTAGTTGTATTTTATTGGAATTGTTGTGTGCAGCTGCGGCTAGGTGTTTACCTGGGCAGCCATCTTGGATCCTCCCCCCTATTTTTTTCTTTATGGTGTTTATATAATGTATTCTTCTATATGTGTCAGTAATTAGAGTATACATAAAAATTTTATGTCCTTTTCTCCATTTAACATATAAAACATCTTCATTCCTTTTAGTGTCTAAGTTAGATTTCATGAAATAATATTCCAACAGCAATATAACATACTTCTTATTGCTGGATACTTAGCTTACTCTTGATTTTGTTGTTGTTGTTACGTTCTCCAGGATATTTTCATGTATTACTTTTTCCTTAGTTTATATATTCTTTAAAAAAAAAAATCTTTATCCAAGGATATCCTACATAATAAAAGAGTAATATGCAAATTGATCAAATAGTGGAACAACCAGTCGCTATCATGCACACTGACCACCGGGGCGAGACTCTCACTGCAGGAACTGCCCCCTGGTGGTCAGTGCACCCCACAGGGGAGTGCCGCTCAGCCAGAGCCCTGAGTTGGGCTCACGGCTGGCGAGCGCAGCAGCGGTGGCAGGGGCCTCTCCCGCCTTTGCAGCAGCACTAAGGATGTCTGACTGTTGGCGTAGGCCTGCTCCCAGGCTGTGAGAGGCACAGGCCGGGCTGAGGGATCCCCACAAGCGCACAAATTTTGTGCACCAGGCCTCTATATTTTTTAATATATTTTTGTTGATTTCAGAGAGGAAGGAAGAGGGAGAAAGAGAAACATCAATGATGAAAAAGTATCATTGATCGGCTGCCTCCTGCACACCCCCATTGTGGATTGAACCCACAACCCAGGCATATGACCTTGATCGAATCGAACCTGCAACCCTTCAGTCTATAGGCTGATGCACTATCCACTGAGCCAAGCCGTGTGTGTGTGTGTGTGTGTGTGTGTGTGTGTGTGTGTGTGTGTATATATATATATATATATATATATGTTTTAAGTATATTACTGATTTTTAGAGAGTGAGGAGGGAGAGGGATAAATAGAAACATCCTTAAGAAGCATCTTTAATCAGCTGCCTCCTGCATGCCTCCTG
The DNA here is from genome assembly GCA_963693515.1 of Pipistrellus nathusii. Lineage (NCBI taxonomy): Eukaryota > Metazoa > Chordata > Mammalia > Chiroptera > Vespertilionidae > Pipistrellus > Pipistrellus nathusii. The sequence continues at coordinate 206,770,274 of OY882858.1, forward strand.
CTGGGGATCAAACTCAAAGCCTGGGCATGTGCCCTGACAGGAATTGAACCATGACCTCCTAGTTCATAGGTCAACGTTCAACCACGAGCGATGTCTGCCGGGTTGTTTCCTCTTTTTTTTTTTTTTTTTTTTTTTTTTTTTTAAGTTGTGTGACCTGATGTGGGGATTTTTGTGTGGTTACCACTATGTTTATAGGAAATAAACTTGCATATGGTACCGTAGTGTTCTTTTTCTTTTGAATGCATCTGCTCTTCATCTTCCTTTGCCAGTTCAGATTTTTTTCCCCTCCCCTGTTAAATGTTTTTGCTGCCACAAATTATTCCCGTTTATGCTGTAAGTTTTTTGGTGATGTTATTCATAGTGTTGTGATCTTATGTTCTTTATTTTAGGTAGAATAATATCCTTGAATATTTCCTGTAATGGAGGTTTTCTGATGATAAAATCCCTCAGCTTCTGCATGTCTGTGTCTGAGAATGTCTTATTTGTCCACATTTAAAGGATACTTTTGCTGGATATATTATTCGTGGCTGGCAATTTCTCTCTGACGTTTGAATATTTGGCTCCACTCTCTTCTGGCTTATAGGGTTTCTGCTGAGAAGTCAGATGAAGTTCGGATAAGTTTTTCTTTGTAGATCACTTCCTTCTTTTTCCCTGGCTGCTTTGAGAATTTTCTTTTTCATTAATTTTTTGCAGCTTTAATACCAAGTGCCTTGGAAAGAGCTTCTTTGGACTGAGGTAACTAGGTGTTCTGTTTGCTTCTTGGATTCGAGGCTTGAATCCTTTCCCTAGGTTTGGGTCGTTCTCACCCACTATTGTTTGAATAGACTCTCCGTTCCATGCTCCCTCTCTTCCTCCAGAATTCCTCTAACTCCAATGTTGCTGCTTCTTGTAGTGCTCTTCATTTTGTTTATGTCCAGGTCTCTCTCGCTGCGTCATTTCTAGACTACTGCCTTCAACATCACCAATTCTTTCCTCCATCTAGTTGGCTCTGTTTTCTAGTCTCAGTAGTTCTCTCTTAATCTCTTTAATTGCATGCTTCATTTCTGAGATTTCTGATTGGTTCTTGTTAAGTTTTCATTTCTTTAGTAAAGTACTCCTTTTGTTCATTGATCTGTTTTTTGAGTGCATTGAATTGCCTATCTGTATTTTCTCGAATTGTTGAGTATTTTCAGAACTGCCATCTTGAAATCTCTGGCATGTATATCACACATTTCCATGTGTTCCAGCTTGCTTTCTGGGGAATTTTCATTTTCTTTCTGTAAGTAACATCCTTGTTACTGGGTTATTCATGGTATTTGGTTCTGCTTTGCTTGGCTGCTGCTTTGCTATTCTGTCTATAATTAATGAAGAGGCCTTCCTACTGCTTTCCAGTAGATGGTGCTGAATTGCAAGATTTCTTACTCTGTGACCTCCTAGTCTAACCTCCCCGGCTTCCTGAAGACACTCTGCCTGGTGGGGTTTGTTTTACCTTCCCTGTAGTGGCGACCCCTGTCCTCCACGGTGCCCCGAGCACCCCTCCTGGGCATCAGGCACAGAGGGAAGCTGCAGTTCTCCGGCCCCAGCTCCTGGTTTACAGATATTGCACTGCGGGACCCAACTCCCCGGCCAGCGGGAGGGGAGGTGTGGGAATTGAAGCAGCAGCAGGGCTCTGTGGTCTGTTTTTGTTAAAACACTGCCTCCTGGCCTGACAGCGGAGAGCCGCAGGACAGACCGTGGCCCTGTCAGGCGCCTGTGACTCAGCCCCTGTGCGCTCCCTCGCAGCTCGCAGGGCTGTGTCTGCGTGCCGTCTGCACTCTCCGCCTTTTTCCTCTCCTGGTTTATTTCCGGTGCCCACCTTTACATGTGTCCATGCACAGGTCTCTCAAGCATGTTTCTGTGTGGAGCAAGGACTTCTCTGTTGGATTATAGCTGATTAAGTTGTTGGCCTTTCAGTAGGAGAGGCCAAGGGCTCTCTCACGCTGCCATTCCTCTGATGACACTCTCTCGCATTCTTGAATGCACTGTAGATGTGGTGTTAAAATGTAGTTTTTAAGATTATATAATAGCTTATATATTATAATTGGGAGAGCAAATAACATTTCTCATTGGCAGCTCCAAATGAACAGTTTGGTGCACCTGCCAGGATGGCAGGAACAATGCCCTTTTTGCTTCTCCCTGGCTATCACAATGGTCGAGGGGTCGAATGACTAACGCTGGATGCTGGGATGGTCAAGGACGGGAAACAAACACCTGGTGGGTCAAGCTTGCTTTTTCTTTTTTAAAATGTATTTTCATTGATTTAAAAGAGTTAGGGAGAGGGGAGAGAGAGAGAAATATCAGTGATGAGAGAGAATCATTGATTGGCTGCTTCCTGCATATGCCTCACTGGGGATCAAGCCCGCAACCCAGGCCTGTGCCCTTACCTGGAATCGAACCCAGGATCCTTCATTTTGCAGTTCTATCCAGTGAGCCAAACCAGCTAGGGCTAGAGCTTGTTTTTAGGCACAGAGTGAAGCAGTAAGTTCATTGTTTCTTTGCCATTAAACAATGAGAACAAGTATTTGTGCTTCTATGTTGTATTACTGTCCAGGACAACTCCATTACAGTGTGCGGAGGAGACAGCATGAGAAAGAATATCTAGCCTCTCGTTGTGCGCAAGTTGTAGCGTGCAGACTATTAGGCAGCCTGCGCCTTGGTGCTGAAGGCAGAGGCGGAGGCGAGCCTGAGGCTCGGAGCTCTGCCCTGGGACTGGCACTGGCTTCAGAAGCCCAGTGACATAGCGGGTCAGCTGACGCGGGGTAGGCTCCTGATCGGGAGGAGGGGGAATAAGCGGCCATCTACCCGCCTGAGCGTTATGGTAAGCGTCTTTCCGGGGCATTGTGAGGGGGAGCGTGCTCATGCTGAGGGCGGCCCTGGGCCGGAGGAGTGTCTCTCAGGAAAGGCTAAGTCTCTTTTGGCCCATTTCCCAGTCTCCCTCCGGCCGGTCTCCCCAGCGAAAGCTGTGAACTGATGTGGATAGAATGTCATAATCATCGCTACATTAACTGTTTGCATGTGATCTTGCTCTTAAACTGCTCACACTGTAACGCCGTGCTTCTTGCTTGGGAGTCTGTAAAACTTGTGCTGAGTCATTCTGCGTGGAGCCAGTGGGCGAAGTTCTATTCTTAGCTGCAGGCCCAGCGGCGGAGGGGGGAGCCCTGCACCTGTTGGGTGCGGCCCACCCAGCGAGACTCAGGTCCCGTCTGAACACTTCAGATCTACATGGAACGAAGACGAGGGTCTATAAAACACGGTCTCTTTTCTTGTGCACGGTGGAAGGTTTTCTTCCTCCAGTGAGAAGCAGAAGTAGACTTTTTAAAGTTTACAAGTTTACATAAGTAAAAGGTTATTTGCTTGTGCCAGTTGCAACATTCATTTTTCTTTAAAGTTGGCTCTGATTCTTCCCCTCCCAACCCCCCTCCCACTTTGCCCTGTTCCCGCTCAGAGACTAGCACTTGCCCATGACCCTTAAAGGAAAACGGCCCCCGGGCCGGCTGCTCCCTGCCGCTCCCCGTCAGCCAGGAGGGCTCGTTTCAGAAAGAAAAATCACTTTGTTTTCTTCCGACCATGAGCTCCTCAAGGACTCGGATGAACTTTTTGTGACTTTTCTTTTTAAAATAACTGACGTGTTTTCTTTTTCTTTTTAAATTGATGTTAGAACAAGGGGGAGAGAAACAACAATTGGCTGCTTCCTCACTCGCCCCTATTGGGGATACAACCCACAACCTGAGTATGTGCCCTGACCAGAAACCAAGCCTTCGGTATGTGGGGCAGCCCGCCGGCCAGGGCTGCGGGTTTTTGTTTTTTTAATATATCTTACTGATTTTTCACAGAGAGGAAAGGAGAGGGAGAGAGAGCTAAAACATTGATGAGAGAGAAACCAGCTGCCTCCTGCACATCCCGCAACCAAGGTACATGCCCTTGACCAGAATTGAACCTGAGACCTTTCAATCCGCAGGCTAATGCTCTATCCACTGGGCCAAACTGGTTTCAGCGGTTTTCCTTTATATGAATTTAGCGCCAGACCTTGTGGCGTAGCGGGGAGTAGGATGGTGACTTTCTGCTGTGTGGAGGGCACTTAGGTCCTTAGGCTGCCCACCAGCAGGATGCTATGCCCCTGGGAAGACTGGTGATTTTTTCAGTAAGTGCCATTGGATATATTAATACTTATTAGTAAAATATGAATATTAAATTGGGTCTACAGATGTATAATGTTAAACTTCTGTGTTCATTTAAATATCGTTCATGTATTTCTTTTGGAACATGGAACATTAATTTCTTTATAAAAGCTTCATATTAAAGCAAAAGAATACAAATGCCTGGTTGCTGCGTGCCCGGCAGCAGATGACTGTGATCTTGTTCCCACACAGAGCTCCGGGATCGAGACGCTGGTGGAGGAGCTCTGCTCCCGCCTCAAGGACCTGCAGAGCGAGCAGGGTGAGTGCTGCTCAGGCCGGTCCGCCGGCGCGGTGGTCACAGTCCTCGGCCATCTAGATGCTAAGTGACGGATTGCGAATTGTGATTAAGAATTTTCTGTTCAGATTAGCATTAGCCAAGGTGAGTGGGTATAGAAAGTCCGTGAGTGCAGAATTTTGTGGGAAAATATTTTTGGAATCTAAACAGATGTTCTCTCTCTCTCTGATGACACATACCCAGGGGATTTCAGTTTCTCAGTCAGGGGCCTCCAGAGCACTGGCTCGGCGATGAGACAGACAAGCCTCACCTCGCCGTGTTCACGGGGTGTAGCCAGAGACTTCCCCCGGCACACTGCAGACATAGGTGGTTATTACCAAGATAAACTGCCACAGGAGCCTAGTGGTTTCCCCAAAGCTCCAGAAGTGTTTAAAAACATGACACATCTTTCTCAATTTTTGTTTCTCAACAGAAGAGAAGATTCGCAAGAAGGTAGAAGGGTCTCCCTCCCCAGAGGCAGAACTGTCCCCAACAGCAAAGGATCAAGTGGAAATGTACGTAAGACTCGCTTAGTCCCAGAGCGCACACTTGTTAACACCGGAGTGAGAATTGCTGCCTGGTTTACAGTTTTGTTCGTCTTGTATGTAGTTTTGTATTTTATAATTCAGGGAACATTGAGCACTCACTTGCATATTTGACATGGAATTCAAAGGCGAATAAGATTCTATCCTTAACATACATGTTGAATCAATATTTGTGCGGTGACTGAAGGAAACAAGGTGATTATTTGTGGTCCATTCATGTCCTGTGCCCGTGGAAGCTCCCATCATCCTCTGCGGCAACGGAAAGCCGTTGTGCTTACCTTGTTGGCACACAGGAAACTAGGTGCCCACTGCTGGCTCCAGCCACGGGCCTTGCCAGACATGTTTGCTGAGGGCACTTTTAGTTCTTTCTTTGTAATGTTAGTATTACAATCAGCTGCACTATAAGCAGACTTCTTTATTATACATTTTATTTGAATATTCTGAGCCGCTAAGACTTAAGGAAAGGATAGCATTGGGTGGGCTTGTGTAAACCTGCGCTGTCCACCACGGTGTCCTAAGCCATGTGTGGCTGTTGGGCCCTTGAAATGTGGCCACTTCAAAACGATGTTCTGTGAATATCAATTCCAGCAGATTGCAGGGACTTCGTGTAAAAAGGAACATAAACTACTCGGTTAATACCTTTTAACACCAATTACATGTTGAAATGATGTTCCATATCCTGGTTATGTTTGGTTAAGTAAAGTATATTATTGAAATGAATTTCACTGTTTTTTATACTTTTAATGCGACTCCCAGAACAGTAAGGATACATCTGCGGCACACAGTATGTTTTGAGTAGTTCTGCTGTGGACTGAGCGGGAAACATGGGCTCTTTGTGAGCGTGGCCTTTAAGTGCTTCACATGTGACCTTGACTGTGGCCCCCAGAATGACAGCCCCCTTGGTAGCCAGCCTGCCCAGAGACTACTGTCTTTGCAGTCTGACTCGCTGTGAACTCTCCTGGGCTTCCAGGTTCCCAGCAAACCCAAAGCTCTTCTCCCACTTTCCGGCCTGTAAAGCCCGCCTTCCGAGGTCCCATCCGCACGCGGGTCCCTGTGTGAGCAGGCTCCGGTCCGGGCACATTGTGTCCCCGGCCCTGCACCGCTCCCTCTCTGGGCCGTGCAGGCGCACTGTGGGCCACCTGCTCTGGCCGGCCCAGGCCTCGCTGGCACCTGGGCTGCACACTGGCAGACCTTCACCCCTGCTACTTCTGAGGGTCTCCTTACTGCTGGCATCGTGCTGTCTCCTGAGAAACAGCAGTAATGACAACAGTCACTCAAGAAGATGCTGTCAGGACTCATTTCACATGCTAATCCCTTTACTCCCCACAACTCTGTGAGGTAGATACTGTTATTAAGGTGACATGCTTGAGGTCACATAGCTAGACATGGACAGGATTTGATACTACACTTGATCTTAGCCAAAAGGCCGAGAAGCTATTGGAAATGGACAGGATTTGAATTCAGGAAGTGTGGCTTCAGAGTTTCTGCTCTCACCTGCTTGGCTGTACAGGTTTTCAGCTACATCCACTCCGAGCCTCACAGAGCCTGTGAGGTAAGTCACGTCATCTCCACTCCACAGCTGAGCAAAGACAGCCGCGGCATAAGTAAGTAGTTTAAAGCCGTGGCATAGTGAGAATGGCATTTAGGCATCTCTGACCAAAAGGTTACATTTTCCCACGATATCGTATATTTCACTTAAGGCTTTTTAGTTAAAATCCAGCCTTTAAAGATAAAACTGTCATTTTACATATTTTAATATTCTTATATTAAAGCTTATCTTGGTACTTGGTACATTGGACTAACTGTAAAGGCTATTTTACTATGTTAGTAATAATCTAAAAGTTAGTGACTCATGGATAATGTAACCATTGACTGTTAAGATGAATGTCCGTCTTCCGCTTGGTCACATTGTTCACTAGGGCTGTTACATGTCAGTGCCCTGCCCAACTCTCTGGCTGTCTTGCAGGTACTACGAAGCGTTTCCCCCGCTGTCGGAGAAGCCAGTTTGCCTGCAGGAGATCATGACCGTGTGGAACAAGTCCAAAGTCTGCTCTTCCTCGAGCTCCTCGTCATCTTCCACCGCGCCCCCGGCCAGCACAGACACGGCGTCCCCCAAGGACTGCAACAGTGAGGGCGAGGCCAGCAGGGACAGAGGTGAGGCGGGGCCCCCCGCTGGCCACGCGAAAACCCCGAGCAGGAGTGAAAGCGAGAAGGAGAACAAATTTGGGAACGGCACAATCGAAGAGAAGCCTGCTTTGTACAAAAAACAGATCCGACACAAACCCGAAGGCAAGGCCCGCCCTCGCTCCTGGTCTTCCGGCTCCAGTGAGGCAGGCTCCAGCTCCAGCGGCAACCAGGGGGAGCTGAAAGCGTCCATCAAGTGCGTGAAAGTCAGACACAAGGCGCGCGACCTCCGCAGCAGGAAGGGGCGGAGCGGGCAGGGCAGGCTTCCGCTGAGGCAGGGCGAGAGGGCCGAGAGGGGCGCCCACGTGGGCGGCGGCGGCAGCAGCAGCAGCGGCGGCGGCTCTGGCAGACAGCTGTGCAGGCGGGCGAAGAGGCCACTGAAAGAGGCGGGCAGGAGGGACACGGACAGCACGGAGGACAGAGACCTGCACCTGGACAGCAGGAACGACAAGGAGTACAAAGAAGAGCCGCTGTGGTACACCGAGCCGATCGCAGAGTATTTCGTTCCCGTGAGCAGGAAGAGTAAACTAGAGACCACGTACCGGAACCCGCAGGAGGCGCGGGACCCGACGGCAGAGGTGGTGGGGGAGCTGTCCGACTCCGTGCACGGTCTCTGTCTCAGCAATAGCAGCGTTCATAAAGCATACCTCGCAGCGGGTACTTTCATCGACGGTCACTTTGTAGAAATGCCTGCGGTTATCAATGAGGAGATTGACCTCCCCGGGACCTCGTTCTGTTCTCTCCCGGAGGACAACAGCTACCTGGATGATATTCATCTGTCAGAGTTAACACACTTCTATGAAGTGGATATTGACCAATCCATGTTGGATCCTGGTGCCTCAGAAACAATGCAAGGAGAAAGTCGGATTTTGAATATGATTCGACAAAAAAGCAGAGAGAGAAGCGATTTTGAGGCAGAATGTTGCATAGTGTTAGATGGGATGGAGTTGCAAGGGGAACGTGCAATATGGACAGATTCCACCAGCTCCGCGGCCGCCGAGGGCCAGTTCCTGCAGGGCCTGGGCAACCTGGCGCAGTTCTGGGAGTGCTGCTCGTCCAGCTCCATGGATGCTGACGGCGAGAGCTTCGGGGGAGAGTCTCCGATCAGACTCTCCCCCATCTTAGACGGCGCGGCCCTCAACCCGCATTTGCTTGCTGGCAATCAAGAGCTCTTCTCAGATATTAATGAAGGATCTGGTATAAACTCTTGTTTTTCAGTGTTTGAAGTGCAATGCAGTAATTCTGTTTTACCATTTTCTTTTGAAACACTCAACTTGGGGGATGAAAATACAGATTCTAGTGTGAACACGCTTGAGAAAACACAGTCCAGATTGCTAATATGGACCAGAAATAGTGCCTTTGAAGAAAATGAACACTGTTCTAATCTTTCCACGAGAACCTGTAGTCCGTGGTCCCATTCAGAAGAAACTCGTTCAGACAATGAGACGTTAAGTCTCCAGTTTGAAGAATCCACGCAGTTTAATGCAGACGATATTAATTATGTAGTTCCTAGAGTCTCGTCAAATTATGTAGATGAAGAACTTCTAGATTTCTTGCAAGATGACACTTGCCAACAAAACAGTAGAACTTTAGGAGAGATCCCTACTTTAGTTTTTAAAAAAAAATCGAAGCTAGAATCGGTCTGTGGTATTCAGCTAGAACAAAAGCCAGAGAACAAGACCTTCGAAACCACGCCCGTGCGAGGGGCCGGCAGCCCGGCTGGGGACGGCTACGGCCGGGGGGCCATGAAAGACATCTGGGCGCAGCTGGCGGGGAGGGACTCTGTGGCGCCGGCGGACGTGAACAACTACTGCTGCTGTCTGGACGCCGAGGCCGAGGCCGAGCCGCTCCGCGAGCCCAGCAAGGCCGTGCAGCGCTCCGAGTACCGCCTGTGGGACGGGCAGAAAGAGGACCCGGAGAAGCGGGCCTTCGCGTCCGGCGAGCTGTCCCAGGTGGACGGCGGCGACTACACCACGCCCTCCAAGCCCTGGGACGCGGCCCAGGAGAAGGAGAACGCGTTCATCCCGGGCGGCGTGTACGGGGAGCTGAAGACCTTCAGCAGCGCCGGGGAGTGGGCCGTGGTGCCGCCCGGCCACGCCAGGGGCAGCCTGCTGCAGTGCGCGGCCTCCGACGTGGTCACCATCGCCGGCACGGACGTCTTCATGACGCCGGGCAACAGCTTCGCCCCTGGCCACCGGCAGCTGTGGAAGCCCTTCGTGTCCCTGGAGCAGAGCGACCCGCCGAGGACGGGCGAGGGCGGGCTCAACAAGGGGTTTTCCTTGGTCTTCCACGAAGACTTCCTGGGAGCTTGCGGCAACTTCCAAGTGGAAGATCCAGGACTCGAATATTCATTCTCTTCCTTCAACTTCAACAATCCGTTCTCACAGGTTCTCCACGTGGAATGCTCCTTGGAACCCGAAGGGATCGCATCGTTCAGCCCTAGTTTTAAACCGAAGTCCATCCTCTGTTCCGATTCCGACAGCGATGCCTTCCACCCCAGGATCTGTGGCGTGGACAGAACCCGGTACAGGGCCATTCGGATCTCGCCCCGGACTCACTTCCGCCCCATTTCCGCTTCGGAACTGTCCCCTGGAGGGGGCAGCGAGTCCGAGTTCGAGTCCGAGAAAGACGAAGCCGGTGTTCCCCTTCCTCCTCGGGCTGAAGCGGTCGAAGATCCGCAGGCAGACCTGAAGCCCCTGGAGGAGGACGCGCAGAGGGAAGGCCATTACTACGGGAAGTCGGAGCTGGAGTCGGGGAGGTTCCTGCCCCGGCTGAAGAGGGCGGGCATGGAGAAGAGTGCGCAGACGTCCCTGGACTCGCAGGAGGAGCCGGCCCCGTGCCTGGACGGCCGCGGGGGCCAGCCCCCGGGAGCCGGCGCCGAGAGCTCGGAGGCAAACTGTAAGATAATGGCCCCGTGTGAGGAAGAAGCTAGTCATTTCTGTGGCTGCAAAGCGGGCTGTCAGTTCCCTGCCTGTGATGACGGCCCGGTTCCTCCCGGACAGCTGGAGGAGGTATGTGTCCGTGTGTGGGGTCCAGAAAGGGGTTTGACGGACTTACCCCCAGAACAGACAAGGAAGGATAGCGGTAAATTACTGGGGAACGAGCGTAACTATCTTAAAATGGATCATCCTTATGATTTTACTAAGGACTTAAAATGGACTGAGGTTAATAAACTTTAACTAGACATTTCATGCAGAGAAAAAACACTTAAAAATGGTGGGTCTAAGATTCTCATGTGTTGTCTTAACATGTATGTATTTTGCTTAAAGCAAAACCCAATACCTAAGCGTGACAGCTTGCCCAGTTGGTGAGTCAGAGACAGGAGGCTTTTTACTCTTCCAGAGGCGCTTTTGGTGGCAGCCGGCGCTAGAGCAGTGGGGTCAGACCGCCTCGGTACTTGAGTTCTGGCTGAAAAAGAATTCAGAGCCAAACTAGAAGAGAACATTTGTTTAAAAATCACAGAGGTAGAAGTAATTTATAGAAGAACTGTGCTTAGGAAACAAGCTGTAGAGGGAAAGAAGTGAGGAAGGGGGAGGTGCCATGCTTGGGGGGGGGGGAGGCACAGCCATGCTCCCTGGGGAGAAGGTACTGGGTCCCCACCCTAAGGTTTCAAGGGCGGAGAGTGTAGGGGAGGGAGGCCCCAGGGAAGTTCTCCATAGAACACTCAGCAGCTTCCCAGGTGGGTCCTTCAGGGTCAGAGTCTCCGCTGATTGGTCGGCGCCAGGGCAGGTGCTGGGGGTTGATTGTCTGCTTTTGCTGCTTTTCTGGCCCTGAAGCTAAAAGACAATTGAGGCTAGATGTTAGCCTAGGGAGGAAAGGTCAGGGGTCTCAACTGGATGAGCAGAGGCATGGAAGGCCAGGGGGTCCAGAGTGCATGAGCAGCGTATGCCAAGGGAGGGAAGCTCACCCCGGGGAGGAAGTCCCACCCTACACCTGTCCGTTGCCAAGCACCCGGGGCTTTCCACCCGGTGACCTTCTGTAGCTGGCCCATCGTCCTCGCTCTGCCCACGTCTAACTGCCCTCCACACTGCTCTGCAGAAGAAGCAGCGAGTCCCTCTAACCTAAGGTGACCAGACGTCCCGCTTTTGGCGGGACAGTCCCGATTTTTAACAATTGGTCCTGCGTCCCTTGGCTTTTTAAAAAAGTCCTGATTTTTGGAAAGAATCTTTTTGGAAAGCGGGACGTCTGGTTACCTTACTCTAACTACCTCTCGGCATTGAAGTCCGTGGAACCTTTTAGCGTTCTCTCATACATGTGGTGCATGTAAAACTAGCCCACAGCTCATGTGCAACCTGACAGCTTCCACAGAACCTCTGCGCAGGCACCTCGGCTCACCCTGCATGTTCCCAAGGTGATGAGTTGTCTGTGATCTGACAATGAGAGCAGGAGTCAGTTACTGGGAGTCACTGTCCCCTCTGTGCTCCTAGGAGTGTTTGAGCTTAAATCTATTGTCCAGGAAATACCCCTTAAAGCAATCCCCTGATTCACAAGAGCGCAGTGGTCTGCCCACATCCGGCCATTATTCAGCAGAGCGGCACTGGCCTGCGGGAGCAGCTGCTCAGCCATGTGCCTGGGAGCAGCCGCGAGTCGCCTTCCTCCCATGTGGCCTGCGCACTCCACCACCTTTGGCACATCTGACTCCTCCCCGTGCCGGAGCCCTCAGATCCTCCTCCTCCCCTGGCACATTCCCTTATAGCTTGCCGGCTGCCCTAGGAGAGACTGAACTGAAACACGGGATTCCTAATTGCTGAGGACAGAAACAGTGTTGCTAGCCTTGTCTGCTGCACTTCTCTCCTTAAACATTCCTTTGTGTACTTTGTATCTCACCGGCTCCAGATTGGGAAGAAAGAAAAGGAGGGAAGAAGCGATTCCACCTCAGCCACTACACTGCCATATTCCTCGCTTGCTAGTATGTTGATGTATTTACGTGTATTCAGCATTCTGGGTTGTCTGGAAGGTTCTAGCGCCAGTACAGTCCTCAGAGGACATTGCAGTTGCCTGTTAATGGACGCCCTGTCTCGCAGCGGCACCACAGTCAGAGCTGTCTGAGCTCAGTTCATAGATTGTGAGGGTGGAGAGGAGCCTGAGGGACCATGGGGTTAGGCTGGGACCAGAGCCCGTGCCTCCTCTCACCGCCTGGTCAGCCTCGGAGCTGCCGCAGGGCCTCCCCTCCCCTGGGTGAGGACAGCCCCAGAGGGCAGCCTGGGCGCCTGCCATGTCCGAGCACGTGGACTGCACATCTGGAGTTCTAGTAGGAGGGGTCCCAGAAGCATGAATTACTATTCTTTCCCGAAGTTCCAACCAGCAAACATTCATCACATACCTGACCAGGCGCTGTCCCTGCCCCGAGGGGTCCAGTCTAGTCCAAGACCACGTTGTAAAGCAATCACTTACTGTGGCTGAAGCAGGACACTCATTCATTGGTTCAAGACCCAACCTCAGAGGGAGCGCACAGTGCGGATCCCTCCCCAGCCACGCGGGGTTCTGGGTCTCTGAGTGTGTTTTCCACATGGATACACAAATGTGTGGTCACATCCATTTCCTCCTGTTGGTTCTTTTTACGGAAGTGGCACTTTATTCTAACCCGTCTTACTCTCTGTTCTGCACGCTGTGGATGTACCAGGGTTTGCCCGGCGGGTCCCTTACCTTCGGTAGTTTTAGGCGGCGTGGCGGGGGCAAGGAGCCGGGAGCACAGGACGCCTGGGGTCCCAGAGCACGCCTCACCCCGGGAAGCAGGGAGGCGTCTTCGCAGCTGCGGGCTCAGGCGGAAAGGAGGCAGCACGGGGCCGGAGGAAGGGCACGGGCCAAGGTCAAGAGGCCTGAAATGAACTCCAGAGTGCGCAGGCCCTGCCTGAGTGGCCCCGGCTCCTGAGGGCCAGCTGAGTGTCACAGGACACTTGTCACTGCCTGATGGCCGCCTGGTGCCCTGTGCTTCGAAGCCCGGAACCGAGGCAGAGGCCTCGGTCATGGAGCAACACATTCTCGTTTGGGAAACAAAGGTCATGTATGTCAGGTGGTCACTAGGCTTACCATGGCGATCACATCCTTGGGTCTTGCCATGTGGAATAACTATGTCGTGCAGCCTGCAGGGCTGGCAGTTCTGGAGAGGAGGCCGTGGGGCAGGCAGTGTGCAGGGCCAGAGGCTGATGGGGGTGGCGCCCGGGGCCGCCCCACAGGTGCCGGCAGCCATGTGACCCGCAGAGCCCTGCAGCAGGCCCCCTGTGGCTGCCCCGGACACTGGTCCAGGGGGTAAGCGCCTCCCGGATCCCCGTCTGAGGGGCAGAGCCGAGTCCTCGCTCTGGTTTGCCCTTCCTGTCGGTGAAGGGAAGCTTCAGACAGCCAGTGTCGGTCTGTCAGGTCTCTCAGACTCAAGTCCCTCGATGGTCCCTGCCGCTCTCTGCATCTCTTCACTTACATTCCTCCTCCTCCTGAAGAACACGGTTACAGGAGCTTTCTTTCCTTTTGGGTCCAGAGCTGAGAGCAGACTGTGGCAAAGCCAGTCCAAAGCTCACAGAGGAACCAGTCCCCGCTCTTACCAGAACCAGTCCCCGCTCTTACCAGAACCGGGACCGCGCAGCGGGTTTAACGGGGCCTCCGCCCTCCGCCTGCTGAGCATCCTGAGTGCTCATGGCCGGCGGTGCGGGCTGGCTCTCCGGGGTCAGCTGGTCTCTCTCGTCCCCGGTTTGCCGGTGCACGCGTTTGTGGCGCTCACTGACCACGGCCGATGCTGAGGCAGGAGGAGGGGTGTCCGTCATACATCTGGGAGCTGGCAGGCATCCGGGGCAGGGCGGTCTCAGGAGAGGCCTGAGGGAGGGCGCGAGCTGAGGAGCTGTCGGGAGGCGTGGAGGTCGGGCAGGTGCCGGTTCGTCCAGGTGCGTTCTCCCAGCCTCCGTTCTCTTCCTCTCACTCGCAAACAGAACGGAAGTGGAGTTAATACATCAAACAGACTTCATTCAGAGCACGGGCATCTCCACGGTGCAGCCTAGAAGCCGCAGCCAGCTAAGTGGAAAGATGTCCTAGAATAGCGCACACTCCTTTGGCAAAGGTCATGTGTGTCAGAGGTCGCGAGACTTACCGTGCCGATCACATCCTTGGGTCTCTCCATCATGCTGAATAACTATGTTGTGCACCTGAGACAAATACAATATTGTGTATTAACTATATATTTAAACATGTTTTATTGATTTCAGAGAAAGGGAGGGAGAGAGAGGCATCAGTGTGAGAGAGACATCAGTCACACCCTCTCCTGCACTCTCCCTATTGGGAATCCAGCCTGAAACCCAGGCTTGTGGCCTGACTGGGTATTGAACTGGCATTCTTTGGCACACAGGACCTGGCCGGAGCTTATTAACGATATTAATCAAAAAACAAATCAGGAGACAGGCAGCATAAAAAATAATGCATGCACATTGATTATGTGTTCATTGGAGTCCAAACAGGACAGAAAGTCCCTGCCATTGGGATTGCCACTCTAATGGAGGATGCAGAAAAAATTCTTCAGGAATTTTCAGGATGCAGGAACTGGCACGATCTCCACAGTGTTTCGACATGAGAGGGAGAGAGCGTGCTTGATAACCAGGAGCTATAGGCAGGGTCTTCTGCGGGTCCACAGACCCAGTACCTACATCTGCCAGGTCCCCTGCCTGGCACAGAGGTAATGAGACCTGCTCCCGCCCTGCCCTTAAGCGCACAGGCCGGCTCACTTGGACACGCCTCCGCCTCGTCCTGCCGACCCGCTCCTGGTGGTCCTGGACCCCTCCGCCTGCACACCTGGCGTTCTGTGGCCTCGTTTGCATTAAGCCTCCCTGGGCAGTCGCTGTCCCTTGTTTCTGTTGCTCTAATCGCAGTGCTAATGGTCATTGTTCCAGGAAGCTGCAGGAGGGCATGGTGACAGCATCACTCCTTCCGTTTCAGTTCTAGGCGCATTTCTGGCAAGTTTTGTTAAGCAAAAGTGAAAGTTTGAAGTGTGTTTCCCATTTAGTTAAACAATAAAAAACACCCTGTTGCTAAATCAAAAAGTGTGGGTCCACAAAGTACTTTAAGAGAGTAACAGACCTGTTAGAGAATTGGTGAGTATTAGTTGCTAAAACAGATTTTAAACTTGAACACTAATAACTGTCTCCTAAAACGGTAAAGGTGTGTGCAGTGTCCACGGGCCTGTGCCCTGAGCAGACGTCTGTGGAGAGGGTGGGGCAGTGGGAGGTGAGGACACCGAGACCAGGCCTTCCCCGGGGAGAGCCTGTCGTCCGGCCCGGGGATGGAGGAGCATGGTGGAGGGTGACCTGGCCATCAGCAGCCAAGACGCACATGGGCACTGCAGCTGCCACAGATGTCTGACTGCCACCCCAACGGGCACATGCTGCCTTGCCCACTGGCCACATTGCCCAGACAGGTGGGCGGGATCTGGCCGGGGCCTGAGAGCTGCCCTGTCAGGGATGGAGCCTGGATTCAGGCCTGGTGCCACTGTGCGGGGCCGGGAAGATGCAGAGAGTGTACTGGTCTCCTGCCTCAGAGTTGAACCTCCACCGTCCCCTCCCCCCCTGCATTTCCAAGGCCATGTCCTGGTTTCAATGGAATTGCTCTCAGCATTATTATTGGGTTTTTAGTCTCAACTTCCTGCTGTTTCTCATTGAAGCAAGTAATTCTGTTTTAAACATGTTTGGGCCAAAAACTGGCCATAAAATTTCCTTCTGCCCCATTTCTCCTTCCTTGACTCCCTTGAGCCTGGTGTGTGAAGAGGAGGGTCCCCCATTTTCTCTAGAGCACCTCCACCAGCAGAGACTCCACACAACCTGCCTGCACTCCCAGAGTCTAGAAACTTCCCTTACAGGGGTATTTGCTGTAGTATGTTTTTGCCTTGTAAGAATTTTAGTGTTTGCGTGTTTAAAAATTTTCATTCCACTTTCCATATATGTGCTTCTTAAGAAAAACTCACTTTACGTGCTGTGATCACTTTGGCTTTTTTAAGTCCACCTTGTCTAGAACAGAAAAAACAAACACAAAACATTAATCAATTTAAAAACCCTGGGTTTGTGGTCCATAGTTAATGTTCGAATGCTTCCTTTGTTCCGAAAGCTTGTAAACTTTTCTGTATGTGGTTGAATCTACACAGTTCCCCGTGTTGAGCACTGATGTACAAGGAATAACCCGAAATCAGGAGAAGCAGACCTGGTGGGAGAAAGCCCTGTACTCGCCCCTTTTCCCCGCGTCAGAGTGCGAAGGTAAGGAGACGCTGCCAGGTCTTCCCCTCACGTTTCTCATCCGTTAAGAGCAATACATTCTTTTGCTCTGAATGTCAGTCCAAAACATACGTGGTGTCCATGTGGCTGGCATGTCAGGCACTGGGGATATGGATGGAGGAGAGCCGGTCCCTGCTCTTGCACTCGGCCACAGCCTGGCGTGGGGAAGGTATGGAAACGCACCCGCAGCCTGGCCTTTGCCGAGGCTGTGCCGGCCCCCAGGGAACTGCGGGAGGAAGTCGCCCTCGAGGCCTGCAGGAAGACGCAGGTGGGGAAGCCGGGAGGCCAGTGCCTGAAAAGAGCGGCTGCCCAGAAGCCAAAGCTCTGTGGCAAGTCCGGGGCCCGGCAGGGCCGCAGCCGAGGCCAGGAAGGCAGGCGGAGGAGCGTGCCGGGTGTGGGAGCCCTGCTGGGTCAGGCACAGCTGACTGTGCGGGAAGGAAGGCCACCCTCAGGAGTTCACGGGGTGTTGGGTCCGGGATTACAGCAGTCCTAGCAGCAGGTGCAGATGGAGCAGAGAGGCCGAGCGCCTGAGGTTCCTAGGCCCTCCCGGTGTAGCACCGCGGGCAGCAGGGAGAGAACGGCCTTGGAGGCTTGCAGAGGGTGCTAGAGCTTGTTGAGTGACTTGCTGTGAGGACTGAACAGTAAGGAGAGCTTGGGGAGACCCGGGAGAGGAGAGATGGGACCAGGAGGTTTGGTGGAGGTGGTTACATTTATGAGCCTCCTAGGTAGACCCACCCAGGAGCCATTCAGACCTCAGTTAGAATTCTGGGAGACGTGGGCAGGAAGGAGGCCCCCTAAATGGACCAGCGCAAGAGGCTGAGCTCGTCCCGGTGCCGCGCCTCCCGGCGTCAGCCCTGCGGCGTGTAGCTCCTTTGCTAGTGTGCATGTTCACGCCTCGTCTCCCACTGTTTGTAATGAGGACGCAGCGCCGTCTGTCCCTCGCTGCCCAGATGCCGCGCCCCTGGGTGCTCAGGGCCTGCACTGGCCTTCAGCCTGGCCTCGGCCGACGGGGAGGCCAGAGTGTTTGCTGTCTCTGTCTGTGAGCACAGAAACGCCTCCCAATCCCTGCCTTCCTCCTTCCCAAAGGTTTGCCGAGTCAAAAGGAGAGCCCAGAGCAGGGCTTCATTTTGAGCGTCCGTTTTATTTGACAGCGTTTAGTAAAGGCTGCTTTGCCGGGAGCTAAGGTCTGGGTTGCCCTTTAATAACCAGGTGCTCTCAATATCTTCTCTGGTATACAGCTCCCACAGAAGCCTTGTGCAGTGTCACCCGTTTTCAGGCGGGAGGCTAATTCTCAGATTCCATAACGTCTCCCCGCCGTGCCAGGGCCTCGCTCTCCGCAGCCGGAGTCTGCGCTCGGTGTCGGAGACGCTTGGGCAATAGGAGCACAAACCTGCCTTGACTGGTGTCTAGTCTGGCCCCTGGGTTTGGGTTACAGGGGTGCAGTAGGAGGGCCGAGTGCCCCGAGCAATACAGCAGGGACCTCCCGGAGGGGCCAGGTGGAGCGAGGGATGGGCCGCAGGCAGCTGGGAGTCAAGAAGCCCATACCTGTGAGGCTGAGAGTGATGCTTAGACACAGGGAGCCTCGCTTTGTTAGCGTGCCCTGCCCAGTTGCCTCTCCCCAGCTATGAGGGACCTAGTCTGCCTCTCACACCGGGTCCTGTGTCTGTACGCCCTCGGCAGGTGCTCACGTGGTTGCTCGTGCATTTTCACCGAGACATGGCCACAGAGAAACTCTGAGTGGGTGCGGAATGGTGACCGGGCTTTTGAGTGATCTTTAACTCCCAAGTGTGAGTTAGCTCCTGCAAAAGCTGCCTGTAGTGGCGTTTGGAAGCGTCTTTCTTTCCTCTAGGGCAGTGGCTGGCAAACCGTGGCTCGCGAGCCACATGCGGCTCTTTGGCCCCTTGAGTGTGGCTCTTCCACAAAATACCACGTGGGGGCGCGCACATACAGTGCAACTGAAACTTTATGTTCCAGCCGAAACCGGTTTGGCTCAGTGGATAGAGCGTCGGCCTGCGGACTGAAAGGTCCCAGGTTTGATTCCGGTCAAGGGCATGTACCTTGGTTGTGGGCACATCCCCAGTTGGGGGTGTGCAGGAGGCGGCTGATCGATGATTCTTTCTCATCGATGTTTCTAACTCTCTATCCCTCTCTCTTCCTCTCTGTAAGAAATCAATAAAATATATTTAAGAAAGAAAGAAAGAAACAAACAAACAAAGAAAGAAACAAAGAAAGAAAGGAAGGAAGGAACTTCTTGGTCCATGCACAGAAGTCAGTTTTCTGCCTGGGCGAGTCTATTTGAAGAAGTGGCGTTAGAACACTCAAGGGGCCAAAGAGCCGCATGTGGCTTGTGAGCCGCGGTTTGCCGACCACTGCCCTAGGGAGTGGGCTGTCATTTCAGGAGGTTGGCTAGGGAAGCAGGTGGCCCCTCCTCCACTCGGCTGGTGGCAGCTCCTGACCCTCTCAAGCTGCTGCTGATGACTGACAAGCTCATGCTGCTCCTCCAGGGGCTGACCTGGGAGCACTCAGCCTCCTGGGGAGGAGGGTCTTCCCACTCACAGTGAGGCAGCTTGTCCACATGCCCGGAGCAGCGTGGGAGCCTGGCTGGCGTGCGCTCTGCCACCTGCCGGCCTTGCTGTGCATTCATATCCATTCAGTAAATATTGCTTGCATGCCTACCTGTGCCAGGCACTGTTCTAGGCACTGAGGGCCAGAGGCCACCGACCGAGTCCCTCACCTCCTGAGGAGCTGACATTGGAGCAGGGACCCGAGGGAATAAGGATGCAAGCCCTGTGACAGCTGGAGCTGCTGGGGCACAGGTGCAGGCAGAGGCCGGGCTGCAGCGGGATGCATTGTGTGCCCCAGCATGCCTAGCAAGGGGGCCCATGCGGACTCAGACCCCAGAGCCTTGCCGGCTGTGCACGGCGTCAGTCAGTCCTGCGGCGGTCTGTCCTGGCTGCGATCCCAGAGCTCACACACTGGACTCTGAGCTCATTGGCAGCGTGTGTGTGACGTTAGCCTAACGGGAGCCTGGAGGAGCCAGTACGATAATAACTAAGGGCTCGAACACTGAGTTGGAAGCGAGTGCCTGCTACCAGCTCCTGGACCTTGGCAATGACCCGACCTCTCTGTGCCCCATGGCCTGTATTTGTAAAAAGAGGTGGGAGCTAAGCCTCCCTGACAGGGTAGCTGTGAAGAGAAGAGTCTAGAACAGACTGGCACAGATACAGCCCGGACATGCAGCACCAACGTGAGGTCGTGGAAACACGGGCAGCGATGACATCTTTTCCTGGGGCGTCACCACCCCCTTTCGTCCATAGCGGGTTCCTGGGGAAAGCGAGGGGTCGGGCGCACAGACCCTCTCCTCTAGGTGTGTCCCAGTGCCACCACTCACCTCCCCCGGTACCAGTGCTGACCCGGGGGTGGGCCTGGGAGATGGGACTTGGTCAGGCCGCCCAGGAAAAGGTGGCCTCCGAGAGCGGGTGACGGGTGTCCCCGCCTCATCAGAGTGCGAGGCAGCGGGAGCCAATGCCCGAGCCGGGGCTGGGTCGTGCCCTTGGGGAGGTGTTACCGGGCATGCCAGCGCTGCTCAGGGCACACCACCCAGAAACCTGGAGATCCGTGTGCTCCTGTGTTAGCGATGAGGGCAGCCCAGAGAGGCCCAGCCAGCCTCCCCTCTGCCTCACACGTGGCCACCCAGGAACCAGTCTGATCGACTATCCTGGGTCCTGGTTGCTTTCACAACCTACACTTGGACCTGTGAGGCCTGCAGTAGGCTACGGCAAGGACAGTGTGCCAGCGCGGCCTCGGGATAACGCCAGGCAGGGCCCAGGTGGCCTTCCTTCGGCACAGCCCCCTCCCCCAACCCCGGCCTGTCCTCTGCTTCTTTGGAGAGGCAGCCGTCTTGTTGAGCACCTAGGGGCTGATGCTTGGTGTGTCAAAGGACCTCCACACAGTGACTTCAACAGCGGCCCAAACCCAGCTGCCCGGGCCCACTCCCTGCACCTCCTCCAGCCTGCTCCACATCCTACTGCGCATCAGCTCCCCCTGGGGAAAGAGTCACCTCTGACTGCAAAATCAAAGCCAATAAAAGTATATGCAAACATAAATACTGGAGAAAGGGAGTCCCTGGGAGCTTTTCTGGAAATGCTAATCCGCAGGCCCTTCCCCCACCAGCTGAGTCAGAATGTTAGTGGGCTGGGCCTCCCGCCCTCCTGCAGCCCCGAGTGTGGGCTCCAGGGCCCTGGGACACACGCCTACTTCCTCTGACTTCAGCTTCCGATCCCTCTGTGGCCGCTACCCTCCCCAGGTGAGAGGAATGTGGGTAATCTGTGTGGAGTTGCTGAAGAGCAATAAGGACGTCCCTGCTTTGACTTCTCATCCCAGTTCCTCCTGTCTGACCCTTTGTCCATCTGTTAGCGCAGCACACACAGGCCCGTGGTCTCCCTCCGTGGCAGGCTTGGACCTCGCGTCTTTTTCCTGCGTCCCAGGGCCCACCTCGGAGGTGCTGCGGGTCCGTCCCACCACTGTGTGAAGACTCACAGGAGAGCCAGTGGGAATCGTTTTGCTGGCGGAGGGTCTTGCCTTCCGTTTGTTGTTTTGTTGTTTTTTAAAGTAAATCAGTGACATACAGTGAGATGAGGCGTGGCTGTGTGCGTGATGGAGTGGATGTGTCCCGGTAGGACAGCAGGAACCCAGGGTGATGCTGGCCTGGTTTAAAAACCCAGTCTGTGACAAGTGTTTGCCTCACATGCCCTGGCTGGCTCCTTAGTGACACGAACCCCGCCCCCTGGGTTGGTAGCCTAACTGATGTGACTTTCAGCAGAGAATGAAGCAAGGCTGTATGTGTCATATCTGTGTCTTAATGGAATTTCCCCCTTTCCCTTTTTTCCCCTCTCCACTCAAAATGAGTAAGAATGTTATACAAATGCCAAGGGAGAGCATGGTATAGAAGAGCATCCAGATGCTAAAGAGAGGCCCTGTAACGAGGAGCGCCTGTTAGATTTTAATAGGGTAAGTGCACTGTCCTGCTCCTTCCTGCTGACTCCCAGCGGCAGTCCCTCGCCACGAGGCCGAGACCGCCCCTCCTGTCACTGAGCTCGGGCTGCGCCCTTCTCCTCTGCGGCCCTTGGCTTGGTCCACAGCGCAGCGCCTCTGGCCTCACTGAATCCAGACCTGAGCCTGTCACTCCCACATTCACCCGGTGGGTGCCCTCCTCACCTTCCTGCTCAGCCCGCGGAGCCGCCTGTGCCTCCCACCCCGGGCCCAGCGCAGCAGCCGCAGCCCCGCCTGCGTCCTGCCGCCCCTGCAGGCCGCACACCAGAGGGTGGGCAGGCAGATGCGTTGCAGGAAGCAGCTTTTTCTTCCCGTGTGCCTGTCAGGGTCAGCCCAGTGCTGTGAGAACCTTCTCCCTGAGCGCCCTGTCCTCTCAAGGCTCCTCCCGTGTCCATGCTCGCTGCCATGGCCCCCCCCCCAGTCCTTCCCTCCCCGGGAATGCACCCCGCCACAGCTTCTCGCCCAGCTTTGGGCATTCTCCCTCTCACCTTCCACGCAGTCTGTGTGCCAGTCCTGATCCCCACCTCAGCCCTTCCAAACCCTCCTTTCCTCACGCCACCCTCCTGGTCAGCTTCGGCCTTCGCTGTTCTCTGCCGCTGTGCCCCTCCAACCTCCTCCACAGCAAGGCACATGGCCGCCCGGTCTGCCTGCCCCGTGGTCCTCAACAAGCCCACGAGGTAGGTGCTGTTACACTGTGTGCAGGAGAGGACACCGAGGCACTCAGCTCCAGAACCGTGTGTCTCTCAGCTCACAGCTGCACCCTGAGTGCTCCCGGAGCCAGTGAGCCTGGGCCGTGCAGCTGCACCCTGAGTGCTCCTGGAGCCGGTGAGCATGGGCTGTGCAGCTGCACCCTGAGTGCTCCCGGAGCCGGTGAGCCTGGGCCGTGCACCTGCACGCGGAGTGCTCCTGGAGTCGGTGCACGCTGAGTGCTCCCAGAGCCGGTGAGCCTGGGCCGTGCAGCTGCACCCTGAGTGCTCCCGGAGCCAGTAAGCCTGGGCCGTGCAGCCGTGCGCTGAGTGCTCCCGGAGCCGGTGAGCCTGGGCCGTGCAGCTGCAGCCTGAGTGCTCCCGGAGCCGGTGAGCCTGGGCCGTGCAGCTGCACCCTGAGTGCTCCCGGAGCCGGTGAGCCTGGCCCGTGCAGCTGCACCCTGAGTGCTCCCGGAGCCGGTGAGCCTGGGCCGTGCAGCTGCACCCTGAGTGCTCCCGGAGCCGGTGAGCCTGGGCCGTGCAGCTGCAACCTGAGTGCTCCCGGAGCTGGTGAGCCTCGGCCATGCAGTTATGTGCTGAGTGCTCCCGGAGCCAGTGAGCCTGGGCTGTGCAGCTGCACCCTGAGTGCTCCCGGAGCCGGTGAGCCTGGCCCGTGCAGCTGCACCCTGAGTGCTCCCGGAGCCAGTGAGCATGGGCCGTGCAGCTGCACCCTGAGTGCTCCCGGAGCCGGTGAGCCTGGGCCGTGCACCTGCACGCGGAGTGCTCCTGGAGTCGGTGCACGCTGAGTGCTCCCGGAGCCGGTGAGCCTGGCCCGTGCAGCTGCACCCTGAGTGCTCCCGGAGCCAGTGAGCATGGGCCGTGCAGCTGCACCCTGAGTGCTCCCGGAGCCGGTGAGCCTGGGCCGTGCACCTGCACGCGGAGTGCTCCTGGAGTCGGTGCACGCTGAGTGCTCCCAGAGCCGGTGAGCCTGGGCCGTGCAGCTGCACCCTGAGTGCTCCCGGAGCCAGTAAGCCTGGGCCGTGCAGCCATGCGCTGAGTGCTCCCGGAGCCGGTGAGCCTGGGCCGTGCAGCTATGCGCTGAGTGCTCCCGGAGCCAGTAAGCCTGGGCCGTGCAGCTGCGCGCTGAGTGCTCCCGGAGCCAGTAAGCCTGGGCCGTGCAGCTGCGCGCTGAGTGCTCCTGGAGCCAGTGAGCCTGGGCCATGCAGCTGCACCATGAGTGCTCCTGGAGCCGGTGAGCCTGGGCCATGCAGCTGCACCATGAGTGCTCCTGGAGCCAGTGAGCCTGGGCCATGCAGCTCCACGCTGAGTGCTCCTGGAGCCGGTGAACCTGGGCCGTGCAGCTGCGCGCTGAGTGCTCCTGGAGCCAGTGAGGATCCACACTCCCAGCCAATGTCCTCTGCCTTCTTAGATGAAACCCAAACCCTTGCCATGCCCCCGAGGCCCTACGTGTTGTATCCCCGGGTGCCCTAGCTGCTGTGACAGGTGGGCGGGTGTTGGTAGTTACTGTGATGGGGTGTTGCTAATTACTATGATGGGGGAACTTAGTTGTGAGTGGGGAGTGCTAGTTACCGTGACGGGGGGTTCTATCACTTTGGGGGTGAGGGAAGCGCTGCTAGTTACTATGGGGGTAGTATTGTTAGTCCTATGATGGGGGAGTATGCTGGTTACTATGACTAGGGAGGGTCACCACTTACATGTGGTGTCCTGGGACAGAGATACTGACCGCCTGGTGTGGGAGCCAGCCCCACCCAGCAGAGTACCAGCTGGTGCTGGAACCCTAGTCCGAGGCCCACCCAGTCCCGGGAGCTTTGGCTGTGACTGCGGCTCCGCCTGCTTCTCAGCCCTCAGGCGAGGATGCCTCAGACCCCGCCTCCCCCGGACTCCCGTCTGAGGTGCCCCCTCCCGCAGTGGGGTTTGCAGTTGGTGGGGTGGTCTCCCTCTTGGAATGGGAGCTATGGGAGGGCATGGCTGTGCGTGGTGCCCCATGCCCAGCCCACACCCACCTGGATCGGGGAGAGGCTGCTCTGCCTGGAGACACTCAGATCCTCACGTGCCCGCTCCACAGGATCAGTTTGTACCGGGCCGCGGGGCCTGGGCACCGCCTGTCTGACTGGACTTCCCTCCGCAGGTGTCTTCTGTCTGTGAGGCGCGCTGCACGGCGGAGAGCACGCCCGGGGCGGCCCCCCGGGGCGCCCGCAGGAAGCGCTGCTCCAGCGCCAGCGCGGGCTCCGAGGACGCGGGCTCGGACGGCGCGGGCGAGTGGGCCGAGCCCGGCGAGGAGCAGCTCTTCTCTCGGACTCATCTCTGACCCGAGCGGCGCCGTCCGTCTGAAAGGAAATGTGGTGGGAAATGACCCCTGTGAGGCCGTTAATCTACACAACTTAGTTTCTTCTCAACTAACTGAGTCAGATCAGTAATTCTTTCTCTTCTTGCTTATTTTAGAGTTGAGGACAGCTGTCCTGTTGGAGATTTTTTTTTCCAAGCTGTTAAATTCTTGGCTCTTTGAAATAGACTAGATTGTGTTGTCAAATCAAGAATGGGTGTGCATGTGCTTGTCTCAGGAATGCCACTGCTCCCGGCATCTCCCCGGTCACTCCCCTCGGGCTGGTCCGTCGTGGTCCCCATCTTAGCCCACGGGCTGCTGTCGCTCCGCCTCCGGAACGCCAGGCTGTGTTCTGAGAACCGGGATGGAGGCCGCAGCCGCCTCCCACAGTGGACGCGCTGGCGACCGAGCGGTCTGCAGGGAGACGGAGTGCCGGCGAGCAGCAGCCCAGGGCGGGCTTCAGAGACTGACGGGATGCTGTTCCCCGAGGCGGTCCGGTGGAGCACCGCGGAGATGCTGTGTTTGGGACTTCCTTGCTAACTGAAGAAGCCAAGGATTCGGGTGGGGTGGTGCTCGGGGCAGGTGGGGCGTGGGCCCCGCCTGTGCTGTATGTACTGACGCCACAGCTCCCTCCGGGTTCTGTGGGGCAAGTCTCACGGTGCAGGGTGAGGATTTTAGTTGCAAATTATGATTTCCTCAGAAGCGACAGTGAACCAAAAGCCCTAGAACTCAAAACCGTAAACATCTGAATGCATTAGAAGCCACCATCACCCCGGGAAACCGTGGTCACCACAGCTGCTGCTCCAGTGGCTGTGCTTTCTTTTTAATCAGATCTTCCTCTGTGTGTGAGAGAATAATGCTCGGGCAGTGCTGGGAGGGGAGGGGAGGAATGTGGGGAATTGGTTTCTCCCCTCCCCTTCTCTGCGGGGCCCAGGGTCAATGCGTCCCTTTCACCTCCTCACGTGTCACGCGGTTCTGCCACGGGCAGGAGTTAGGAGGAGTATTGTCTCAAAACCTAAACATTCAAAATTGCTTTTCTTTTTTAAACAATTCATTAAACACACAGCTCATGTGCTAATCAGGTTAGCATGTCTAGCCTCCTGCAGGAAAGCCTAGCATGGCCAAGGCGCTGCACCCGGGCTTCGGTGAGCAGTGACGTAGTGCCCCAGCGGGCGGACTTGCTCTGAGCATCGGGCTCTGCGCCTTTTCCTGAGTTGATGACAGAAAAGTCCTTAAGGCTGTGGGTCCTCCCAGCTCTGCACGCTCCCCGAGGGCCCGGCTGGTGCAGCGGCTCTGACACTTTAAAGTGGGTTTGCGTGTGTGTGCGTGTGTGTGCGTGTGTGTGTGTGTGTGTGTGTGTGTGTGCGTGTGTGTGTGCACGTGGAAGGTTTTACGTTGCTGTTATTTATTTACAGATTTTATAAGGTTTTACGTATTTTTCTTTCTTCCTGAGCTTCCTAAAAATTCATTAGCACCTGCACTGAAATATAATTTAACAGCAAAGGCAAAAAAGAATTGGATGTTATAAATTCCTAAAGTCACTACAATGATAATTGTCCTAGAAATCATTGCTTATGTAGCAGAGACCAAATAACTCTGTTTCAGGCACCACCTTTAGCTCGGTTGATGGACAGCTGCTGCTGATCAGAGACGGCTCAGGTGGCGGAGGGCAGCCGTGCCCGCGCCCACGCGGGAAGCGCTGTGCCTTCCAGGGGTGGGGACTGTTGACCGGTGGGCCGGGGGTTAACAGGTTATGTATTTATTTGTTTTCATAGCGAAGTGGCTGAAGCCAGAGGCTTTCAGTTACAGAGTTGCAAGTGTGGTTTTTAGTTTTGTGAATGGATGATCACAGAGATAAAGCATTTTTAAAAAGTTGGCAAAACGCTGAGACGCACTGTGGTATGAAGCGCATTGCACATCCGTAGCACTGAGTGTCCGTGTCCGTCCCGGGCCCAGGTTTCCCGCGGTTGTATTGTTCTGATTTCACGTACACCAGAGTAACTGAGTTTTTGTTTTCTTGTGGAGTTAACACCAAAATAAAAAATTGAAAACAAACCAGGCTGGTCATCTTTATTTGTCACAGTCATTGTGGTAATTGTGCACATGGTCCCCAGGGAAGGTTCTACTGGTTAGCGGCCTGAGAACCCAGCCGCGGCCTCCAGAGGAGAAGAGGGCGGGGCCTGTGGGGAAAGCCGCCACCCGGCCTCACAAAGGACGAGGCTTTGTGCCCCTCGGTGGCAGACAGAGCTTAGTCTTTTTGTTCTGAAATAAAGTGTGTATGTTTTTAATGTTAACATGACAATATTCATTGTAAAAAAGAAATCTTGTAAAAAATAAAAAAAACTATATTCTTTATTGATTGGCTTTAGAAACAAAAGGAGAGAGACATTGATTTGTTGTTCTGCATATTCTTGCATTCATTGATTGGTCTTGTATGTGCCCTGACCAGGGATTGAACCCTACACCCTGGCATAACAGGACGACACTAAGTGAGCCACCCGGCCAGAGCCCACACCAGTGTATTTTCAAAGACATAAGGAAGACTCATCTGTACTTCATCACTCTGAGATGGCAGCTTCCGGCGTTGGGGAACACGCTCCTTGACCGAATGTACCCATGTCCGCATGTGCGTAGAGAAATGAACGGTGAGCCACAGCGGCTCCGCTGTGAGGTCAGAAACAGGGTTTTAGCCGGTGTCTTCATGTCGGTAATTCTCGACCTACTTAACTTTTCGAGTTGTGTTACTCCGTTATCTAGACTCAAGTTTTCCGTTGAGGAGCACTGTCTTCGGGGCTCTGAGGGCATGTCGGTGGGCCTCCCTGTGTGCCCGCTCCTGGGGAAGTGCCAGCCTTGGGAGTGCCAGTGCTGCCCACGTCCCGCAGAGCGGCGGCCCGGAGGCCTTGTCTGAAGCTGGACGTCCAAAAGCGGGTGCCTTTGCTGACTTGAGGCAAGTACTTTTTTCCAGTTAGTGTTTGCTTTTCACCTGGGCAGCGGAGAGGTGGACTCCATACAGAGGATTTAAATTGTATTCTGTCCCCTTTTTAATGTGTTTTTTTTTTTAATTGAGTTTTTTAGAGGAAGGGAGAGAGAAGAATCAATGAGAGAGGAACATCATCGACTGGCTGCCCACTAGGGATGGGCCCCCCAAACTGGGCATGTGACCTGACCTCGTGGCTCCTGTGTTGATTTTCAACCACCAGCTGGGCTTCTCTTTTTTCTAATTTGTGGTTTCTGGGATGTGTAGGCATGTTTTTCAACGTTTTCTCCATCTTGAAGAGGATAAAACTATTTCCCCATGGCCTACCTAGTGTCGCTCAGTAGTTGAGCGTCAACCTATGAACCAGGAGGTCACAGTTCAATTCCCAGTTAGGACTCATGGCAGGGTCACTGGCTCAGTCCCCAGGAGGGGGCATGCAGGAGGCAGCCAGTCAGTGATTCTCTCCCATCATTGATGTTTCTATCTCTTCCTCTTTGAAGTCAGTAGAAATATATTTAAAAAACAACCGTTCTCCCCTGTTTTTCTAGAACCCGGGTGCTTTATGCCGGGTTAATCTTTGAAGCGTGTGTGTCGTAGGCAAGAAGTGAAGCCTAAGGATTCAGCCTCACTTTCCCCAGCTCGCTGGCCATTCACAGCACTATTTTTATTTATTTATTTTTTTTTTTGTGGGACGAGCATGCACACAGTCCCCACCCCGCCACACACACACACACACACACACACATCATGAGGGCGGCCCCTGTGCCATGGGTCACCCGAGAAGGTTCCTCTGTGGTGTGCCTGTGGCCTCGCTGCCAGGGCTCCCCTGTGCTCTGGCTCTTTAAGATCCATCAGCATCACCGCCCACAAGTGCCACAGCTCGGGAGCAGGGCGGGTGCTCGGCACACTCGGCCCTCCCCGACAGCCCCGGGCCACTGCTGCTGCCACCGGCGGCTCCGGGCACGGGCCAGCCGGCCCGCCAGCCTGGAGGCCCGTGCCGCACAGCAGTCCGGGAACGTAAAGCCCAGCCCCTGTTTCTCTGGAAGGCAGCCAAGCAGATGGCATCACGCTGGGCACCATTGCGAGCGCAGACCAGGAAGTGCGCCCCTGCTCGCAGCCCGCTGTGGCCTTGCGTCACGGATGGGTGGCCGGTGACACTTCCTGACGTTGCCTCACTTTTCCCAACTAGCACGACGTAATGCCGCCAGCATCTAACGGGGGTGGTGTCGGTGTCTGTGCTGGGAATAGTCACAGCTAGCAGGCTCGCCATTGCCACGTGTTAGCTGTTAGCCGTTAACTAACCAACGATGAGGTAGAGGCGGGCGCCCATTTCACAGATGGGACCGCTGAGGCACCGAGATGTTAAGCACGTGCTCCCACCTGGCTCCTGACCAATGAGCCAGGATTTGAAGTGGTCATCATAGCTACTGAGCCCATTGGACAATGCCCGAACCTCCATCATGCCCAAACCCACCGGCCAGGAAGGTGTGTGCAGAGGCTGGTAACTGCTGCCAGCGGGCTCCCGTCGTGAGCTGTGTCATCTGCAGGAGTCCTGAGAGCCAAGTGCCTGGGCACTGGTCTGCCGCTGCCACCCTGGCCCTGCACTCCTGGGTCGGGCCGCTCACCCCCATGCCTGTGCCCTCGGGCACAAACGGAGACCCTAACAGCCCCTCTCACGGGGTTGGCTATACAGACAAAAGGGTGCAGCCATGCAGACTCCCACCTGCAAGCCCAGGATGCGGTCCTGTCCTCCGAGGCCCGCCTCCCTGTGGTTCCTAAGGGGGAAACGCGAAGGAGAAGTTGCCACACCCCAGTCCCTGAACTCGCCAGAAAATCACGTCTACAGCCGCCCTCACTTCCTCTCCCTCCTCCGGTGGAGCAGAGGCCCTGGCTGGGGGGCCAGGTCTGGCAGAAGCCTGCACCACAGTGCTGGCCACAGTCACATGGTCCGCATGTGGCTGGCTCAGTCCTCCCCTTTCACCTTGAAGTGAGGTCACTGTCCCTCCTGTGCTGGCCAGGCCTGAGGGCAGAGGCCAGGGGCAGCAGCAGAACCGTCCCCCATCAGAGCCCGGCCCTGAGGTGTGAGGCCCCTGGCCCTGTGGGGAGGGGCTGGCTGGGGGCTGCTGCAGCTCAGACGCAGCCTGAGCACTTCATGTCCCGGAACCTGGGGTCACCTGGAGGCCCCCGGGCCGGAGAGACCTGTTTGGAAGGATGAAGAAGCCCCCGCTCACGCCCTGGCTTCCCTGAACCCCAGCCTTCGGTCAGGTGGGGAGGTGCTCCCTGTGCCCCCATCCAGACTGGGCTCCAGGAGCGCTGGCCCTCAGTGCTCTCCGGTCGTGCTGGGAGCTGGCAGCAGGCCTGCCTGGAGCCGGGGCACTCCTGCAGCCTCCGTGCCCCTATCAGAAGTGAGAGCTCTCCCCCGCCAGCTGAGACCGGGCTGGAATGGGCACACCTGCTCCCTCCCGCCCAGGCCAGGCCACCGGTGCCCTGCGGGCAGGTAAAGCCTCCATCTCACCCGGCGTGAGGACAAGCTCCGAGTGCACTGTGTCCCCCCCGCCCGTCCCCCCTCGGAGGAGGGGTGCCAGTGAGCTGGCCGCCATGTGGTCAGGTGTTCTCTGAGCTGGTGGTCCGCGGGCTGCCCGGAAGGCTGGCAGCTGCTGGTTTAAAGAAACATTTGGTGGCTCCTCACTTCCTGCCTCCTCCTCCTCCCCAGCCCCACCGGGGCCCTCCCAGGCCGGGGAGGAGGTGGACGGCCTCTGGGTGACTTTCTCACACTGAACTGAAATCACCGCCCCCCCCCCCCCATGTTCTCCCAGACTTGGTGGTGGTGCACCTGGCAGGTGCGGGGGGGGGGGGGGGTCTGCTGAGGCTCCGAAGTTCTTCATGTTGGCATTCAACTGCTAGTTGGGAGGAAAAGGGGCCTCGGTTGTAGCAGTTTATAAACATTCATTCAGCAAACACATATCAATAAGAGCCTTCTGAGTGCTTGTTCTGGCACTGGAAATCTTTATTTTTCTAAACCAGTAAGCCTTCCCGGCCTGGTTCTCTGGTGAGACAGACATCTCCGTCCCCTCGGAGATACGCTCCGGCCGGGGGCTCCCCCCCCCCCCCCCCCCCGAGCCTGCGGGAGCTGCGACCGAGCGACTGGCTCAGGACTTAGAAGGGAAGCGTGAGGCCCTGCAGGCCCTTCACTGAAGGCTCTTCCTCATCTTCCCCAAATGTCCCTGCCTGGCAGCCCCTCAGCGCTCCCCACTCTGGGACCCTGGGGGGAGCAGGCTGCGGTGCAGGGTGCAGCCTTCAGATAGGGCTCTGCCCTGACTAGGGGCAGAAGGGGGCGCAGGCATGGATTACACACAGCCGAAGCGGGTAGCCCCCTGCAGAAGGAGCCACCCCCTTCCTGGGCAGAGGCCTGGGGTCCTGACTGCACCTGACTGCAGACTGGCCTCCACTGCTTCCCCCTCCCCAGTGGCAGGTCCCCGCCAGCCCCCAGCCCTGCGAGGAGGCACCCCACACTCCCCGAGCACCCCGTGTGCCACTGCCAAGCTCCCAGGCTCATGGGCAGGTCATCTTAGAGGCCGCTGACCCAGACCCAAAGGGGCCATGTCCAGGGGCCGGGACAGGAGAGGGACACTATGGGATAAAACCAGGCTGGCTTGCCCTGGCCAGTGTGGCTCAGTGGATAGATTCCGGTCAGGGGCGCGTGCCCAGGTTGCAGGCTTGATCCCCAATAGGGGGCGTGCAGGAGGCAGCGATCAATGATTCTCCCTCTCCTCTCCCTCTGAAATCAATAAAAACAACGAAAACAGCCCGGCCCAAATCCTGCCTGTGGACGAGGAAGCTGCGGGGTTGTGGGTGGGAAGGGTCCCCTCTCGGAGCCTCAGTTTCCTCCCTGCCACGAGGGCAAGGATGTAGGGAGCACACACACACACACACACACACACACACACACACATGCAGGGCTGGGAAGCTGCTGTCTGCTAGGGCCCTGAGGGCTTCACAGAGACAATGGGGAGGTGGCCCGGGGGTGGCTGGAGCCCAGTAGCAGCCTGGGGGGTGGGGACGTGGGGGAAGAGTTAGGATGATGTTCTGGGGTAACATTTGAGCCACCACGGGAGGGAACTAGGCATGAAAGGAGGAAGGGAGAGCCAGGCGGAGGCAGAGCAGATGCGATGGCGGGGAAGAGGAAGTTCAGGGCGCTGCAGGGGGTTCTGTGGGGCTGAAGACCCCTCAGCCCCAGTGACAGCCTCACGCGTGGACAGGTTCAGTGGGTCAGCTGGTGCTGGAGCTGCGTGCCCCTGCTCACCTCCACCCTCCGCCCCCACCTCCCACGACTTCCACGTGCAACCTGTTTCCTGGTCTGCTGGTGGCAGCAGCCGGCACCTGGGAGAAGCCTTAAAAAGAGTCTGTCTGGAAAATTCCACTGTGGTGTGCAATAAGGAAGCCCCACTCAATGCTTTCTGTTTCTTTGTACCTGGAGCCTCAGCCTCCAATCCTGGCACCTTGGCAGTCAGTGAGCCCCAGGCCCCAGGAGCCCCGCCCTCCCCAAGCTCTGGGCTTGAATCT
Organism: Pipistrellus nathusii; assembly: GCA_963693515.1. NCBI lineage: Eukaryota > Metazoa > Chordata > Mammalia > Chiroptera > Vespertilionidae > Pipistrellus > Pipistrellus nathusii. The sequence goes on from OY882858.1 coordinate 206,802,334, forward strand.
GTTTCCTTGTAACTCACCTCTTCCCGTCAGTGACTGGGATGCTCTGGGAATGAGTGCCCTCAGCTTTGGGCCAGACCCACCTGGATTCCAGCATTCCCATTGAAACGGGCACTGGGGCAGCACGTGGAACCCCTGGGCAGCACATGGGCCCCGGGGCAGTACATGGGCCCTGGGGCAGCCGGAGACGCGGTCCGTCCCAGGGCTCTGCGGTCAGCGCTCCTGTAACAGCGGGGGTCTGGCCCTGCACTGGTGGCCGAGCCCCTGGGAGCTTGAGTTTCCCGTTCAGAGTGGGAGCAGCTCTTGCCTCATCTGGTGAAGGGCCAGGGACTCAAGAGCCCTCATCCCCTTCCGCATGGGCAGAAGCAGTCTGACAGACGTCATCTCTGCCGGTTACGTAAACCAGCATCCTATATTTGGTGCACTGCACTTATTTTTATCCCGGATTTCCAAGCGTTTCAGGGGACAGCAATCCGTTTCACCCTCCCGTTGTCTGCTAAACTTCACTTGGTGTCTCTTGAAGTAGGCCTTACCCTTGGAAGTTTAACGAACTCCCGTCCTGTCGGCAGCTCCCCACCGACCTGCAGGCCCAGCACAGCTGGGGGTTAGGAGAGGAATTCCACACTCTTTGGCTTTATATTATTTAAAATTCAGTATCACTCTTATAACTTAAGCATTTCCTCTAAACTCTAAAGTTGTTTTTTCTTAATTTTATTTTTATTTTATTGATTTTATACAGAGAGGAAGGGAGATAGTTAGAAACATCAATGAGAGAGAGTCATCGATCAGCCGCCTCCTGCACACCCCCTACTGGGGACATGCCCTCAACCAAGGTACATGCTCTTGACCGGAATCGAACCTGGGACCCTTCAGTCCCCAAGCCGACGCTCTATCCATTGAGCCAAACCGGTCCCGGCTAAAGTTGTGTTTTTTTTTAAATGGCTCCATTCTGTTAACCTCCCTCACGGTTGTCAATAGCCGGGTGGTAATGTCTCCCTTACACGCAGTCTGCTGGGACTTGGGCGGTGTTGGGGGCGCTTTGGACCACAGGGATTCTGATGCTGTCGTTCTCTCTTCTGCTTCCTTCTTTGCTGAGGCCACGCCTCCTCCTCCAACCCCTCATGAGAATATGCTCCCGCAGGAGTCCTGCCTCCCCGAATTCTCTGATTTAACCTAGTGCAGGTGGGAGACAGGTAGCTAGCTAGCTGTTGACGCTGAGCAGAGACAAGTTGAGGGCTCTGGTGTGAGGGTGAGCTGCTTCTGGCAACCAAGTGCCAAGTGCGGAGGCTCCCTCCTGCCCGCTGCTCCGGGTGCTGGGCGCTTTTCCGTCGGTGTCGCCGGCTCTCTCCAGTGTGCACGGCCACACGGCTGAGCTGGTTCACTGTGTTTTTAATATTGAGACGAGGACTTCTCTAGAGCACTTCTGGGTGCTGGTGACAAATCACACGCTGAGCCCCAGAAAGGACTCTGGACCCAGGGAAGTGGGTACCGGATGGGTGGGCAGGTGGGGAGAGGGTGAGAAAAGGGCAGGCAGAGGGCGCCAAATGCAAATCTGTGGACCACAAGTTCTTTTTGGGTCCGGGTTCAGGACCCCGGTTCCTTGTTCTTGTGGGGTTTTATAATAAAACCCTAACAAACACTCAGAATGAGGGCTGGGCGGGATCTGTGGAGTCACAGGGAACACGGTAAAAGCAGATTTATTCATCTGATGCATTGCGCTGCTAACGGATCAGGCCCCAAGCAAGCCTGTACTTCGCCGTGTTTTCTTAAAACAAGCTGAAGGAGACCTGGTATCATTTCCACTTCAAACCACTGAGAAACAGCAGCACTGACAAAGCTTCTGTTGTGCACCATGCCCCGTGGGGGTGTTAATGGCTTCTATCGCGCTTGCCTTTTGGAAGTTCTCACCCCTCCTGCCATCGTAATGGGGGCCCCGCACGACCGGGGCCGACGGGGTAATCTCCCTCTGCAGCGTCCGGAGGTCTCTGTGGCGGGGTTCGCTTCCCCCTCCCGCCCACACTGGGCTGGGCTGAGGTTTCCTCCGGGTAACTCCGCCCTGGCAGCTCAGGCTCCTGACTGGTGCGATCAGTGTTCCCGCTCCGAGCCCGGGCTTTTCCTCCAGCCTCCATGCCCCCGTGCCCGCTGTGTGCCAGGTGCGGGCACAGCACAGCGAAGGGGAGCCGGGTTCGCCTCAGGAAGCCTCCACTCCAGGGCAGGGGGGACCGGCCCTGCCCAGCCAACGCTGTGGAAGGTGGTCGGGGCGGGGCCCGGGGTTCGGACCCCTCGGGCTACTGGCGTCCGGGACCTGGGCCGGCGGCCTTTCCCGTTCAGTGCACGGCTCCGACCTCAGGCCCTGACATTTGCTTCTGCAACGTTGACCGGAAATAATAATAACAATAATAATGCACAGGCTCTGGCCGGCGGTTCCCAAACTTGTCTGTACTTTGCACAACTTCCAAAACGGTATCCCACTTCGACCCACTGGCCCGGCAATGGCCGAGGGCTTGGCATTTTCAAAGATCTCCCGGCGCTGGCGCCGGGCTCGCCGAAGGACACCTGCCCGGAAAGCCCGTCTTACAGACGGAGAGACGAAGGCCGGGCGGGGAGGCCCCCGCGGCGGCATTCCCGGGGCCGAAGTCGGCCGGCGCGGGGACCCCTCCCCGCACACCCGCCCTGGGGCAGGGGCGCCCATCGATGCGCTCCGCCGCTCGGCTCCCCACGCCTGGCCCCTGCCGCTCGAGCCCCTTCCCCCTCCCGGCCGCTTCCCACTTCCAAGATGGCCGCGGGTGGAGCCGACCAGGTAAGGAGGCCCCAGGCGGGTGTCCACGGGGACCCCGCGGCCACGAAGATGCGCTCAGACACCCCTCGCGGCTCCGCCTGGCCCTCGGGAGAGACAGGGGCCGGAGACGCCGGTCGGGCCCTCAGCGGACGGGCGGGCCGGCCTGAGGAAGGGCTGGGGGCGAGCGTCCAGCTCCGGGAGCGGCGGCGGCGAGGCGCGGCGGGCGGCGGCAGCTCGGGCGGAAGAGCGGCCGCGACCGGCAGGGGGCGGGGCGAGGGCGCTGGGGGCGGGGCCGAAGGCAGGGGCGGGGCGAGAGTGCGCGGGGCGGGGCGGTATCAGGGGGCGGGGCGAGGCGCGCGGGGCGGGGCCAGGGCGCGCTCCGCTGTTGGCTCGGGCGGCTCGCGCGCACCTGCTCTGGCCGCCGCGGCCGCGCTCCTGGGGTCCCCGCCGCGCTGTTGCGGGTCCCGCGGGACTCGGGGTGCGGGCCCCCCGGCCCCGGGATGGCGTCGCGGCCGAGCTAATGCGGGTACGGAGGGCTGCGGCGGGCGGGGCGGGGCTGGGGGGACGGAGGGAGCCGGCGCGGGCGCTGCCACCTGCTGCAGCCGGGCGGGAGCGGGGCGGCCTGAGGCGGCGGCGGGCGGCGGGGCCAGTCCTGCCGGGCGCCCCCTCCGGCGCCGGGAGCGCGAGGGCCCGGGGTCACGGCGTCGCCCGCGGCACTCAGCGCCGCTCGGGGGGACGCGGGCCCCGCGCGCTGCTTTCCCGGAACTTGACGGGAAGTTTCCCTCAGACGCGCGGGGCTCGCGGCCCGGAGTGGACCCGGCTGGGCGCGCGGGCCGCCGCGACCTCTCCTCCGCGGCCGGGTCCCCGGCGCCTTCCCCTCCGCTGTGAGCCCGGCCCCCGCCTTCCCGGAGCCCCTGCCGCTTGGCCCCGCGCCTCCCGGGACGCCTGTCCCTGGGCGCGCCCCCGCGCCTGTGCGGCCGGTGTGTCCCGGCGCCGCGTGGAGACGGCCGGAGGGCCGGGGGGCGCGGCGCGGTGAGGAAGGCTCCTGGGAAGCGGGGCTGGCCAGCACCCCGCTGGCATTTTAGGGGCAGGATCCTTGCCGGCCACGGGATGCCATCTCTGCCCCCAAACTGCCCAGCGCACCGTGCCCTCCCACCGAACCTGCGCGCTGCTTTGGAAGGTGTCTATGCGGGCGGCTCGGGGGCCGCTAGCGCCTCACCCGCCCGGACGGCCGCGAGGGGCGGGGGGGGGGGCGCAGGGTGCAGGAGGGGAGGGTAGCGTGGGTGGGCGCCGCGTGGCCGCTCCCCCTCCCCGCAGTGGACACTTCCTCTTGCCCTGCTCATGGGCGAGCAGCCCGGCTCTCACGTCTGTCTGGGTGTGGCTTCCTCCCACCGTCCTACCTGCCCCGGGTCGTGCCCACCCCCCCCCTCCGGAGGTTGTCCCGTGTGTGTGTGTGTGTGTGTGTGTGTGTGTGTGTGTGTGTGTGTGACCCCTGGAGGCCCTGGGCTCCACCTGACCCCGGCCCTGATGAGAGCCCGGCCGCACTTGGCCTTGAGTGAGTGCCCCTCCGGGAAACCTTAGGGAGGCGCAGTGACCGGCGGGCGGGAGGTGGGGGGCTCCAGACTCTGCTCCCCTCGGGGTCCTCCACGCCCAGCAGGTAAGGAGGCGGTGGCAGGTCCGCTCAGCACTCAACTCTGCACCGAGCTGGGTTTGCTCCACGGGTGTGGACAGTGTGCCCAGTGTGCCCCAGCCTCCCTGGCGTTTGCTGCGGACCGCCCGCCCGCAGTTCTCCGGTTAGGCACCCTCCCTCTGCCTCTCCGCCCCTCCAGTCCCCACCCCTGCACCCCTGCTCCACTCCCCTCTGTCCAATGGGTGCGTGTCTCTCCTTCATGCCCCCACTTCCTCTTGCGGGTGCTCTGCTGAAGGCCTAATGGTGAGGACCCAGCTTATCGGAGCAACTGGTTTTGGAGTCTGTCTCTCCCCCTGTTGGTCAGCACATCTGACCTTCCTGTCGCCGCCTCAGCCCAGGGGTTGCCTGCCCGGCTGTTGTGCTTGCTGGTGGGCCTTGGAGATCTCTGTGGTCATCAAAACAGACATTTACTCGCGCAGAAGGGTTTTAGGGAAATGATTGTGTTGTTAATGTTTGTTTTAGGGCGGGCATAAACTTTCTAGGGCCCCAGCTGTTCAGAATTCTAGATTGTCAAGCTGGAAGGACCTCAGGTAGATCAGCTGGGCCAGTCTCTTCATTTTACAGTTGGGGAAGTTGAGGCCCAGGCTCAGTCGGTGCCACAGAGCAAGTGCGAGGAGAGTGTGTCAGGAAGAAGCTGTATAGGGAGGCAGTGCATGCGGAATGGCTTGCTGATGCAAATGAGTGGCTAAATAGTGGGCGGAGCTGGCTGGCCCTGGGTGGGAGTGGAGGGGGGGCAGGAAGGAGCACAGCCAGCTCTCCTGAGGCTTAACTGGAGCCTGGCACCGAGCCTGGCACCGTTCCAAAGGTTTCCCTCGGATTTCTTCCCTAATCTCGTCAGCTGCCGGAGGAGATAGGGTCTATTATTGGTCCCCTTTTACTACATAGAAAGTGAGGCATAGGACAATTAAGAAACTAGTTTAGCCCTAACCGGTTTGGCTAAGTAGGCCTGCAGACTCAAAGGTCCCAGGTTTGATTCCAGTCAAGGGCATTTACCTTGGTTGCGGGCACATCCCCAGTAGGGAGTGTGCAGGAGGCAGCTGACCGATGTTTCTCTCTGATCGATGTTTCTAACTATCCCTCTTCCTTCCTCTCTGTAAAAAACACACAATAAAATATATTAAAAAAAAAAAAGAAAGAAATTAGTTTAAGGTCATACAAAATGAAGGAGCTGGGATTTCAACCCGATCTATCTTCAGACTCTGTTGCATCCACCCCCCCCCTTATTTTATTTTTAAAACTTTTCTATTGAAGCTAACATACATACAGAAGAAAATTATCAACTGTTTAGCTTATTGATTGTCACAAAATTTAGGGCCTGTGTTCTTAAGCACTCCAGCAAACTATATAGGTGGGCCCTGATGTCAGGTCTGGTTTGAATCCAGTTTCTGTCGCTGTGTGAGCTTGGGTGAGTTCCTTAGCCTCTCTGAATCTCAGTTCTTCACTGTACTTGCCAGATGTGTGATGCTTGGAGCATGTGATAGTAGCTAGTATGCTTGGTTATGGTAAATGTGTGGTAAGTGATTTCTCTTTTAAAAAAAAAGTATATATCTATTGATTTAAGAGAGGAAGGGAGAGGGAGAGAGAGTTGGAAATATCAATGATGGGAGAGAATCATTGATCAGCTGCCCCCTGTACACCCCACACTGGGGATTGAGCCTGCAACCTAGGCATGTGTTTGACAACCACTGAGCCATGCCGGCTGGACTAAATGATTTCTCTTATATAATATCTAGAGGCCCAGTGTATGAAAATTCATGCACTGAGGGGTGGGGTCTCTCAGCCTGGCCTGCCCCTCTCTCAGTCCGGGAGCCCTCAGGGGCTGGAGGTGACACCCCCATCACACCTCTGCTGCTGCCACTGCCGGCAGCACAAGCCTCAGCCGGCCCTGGTTACCTGAACCTCGGGCGGCCCTCGGCATCTGGGCAGCCGCCATCCAAAGCTTATCTGTGCCTCGGGTTGGCCCTGGGCGGCTGGGGTCTGAGAGGACTGGGCGCTGCCATCTTGTGGGTGTGGGCACTGCCATCTTTGAGGGTGTGATGGTTAATTAGCATATTCCCTCTTCATTAGATAGGATTGAGATCACACATTATGTTGGCTTTGTTCAGTGGTCTGAATGTCCTCCTAACCTGTCAGCTGCCTCTTAATCACATGGGTATTATATGGTGGCTGGTTTTGGTATTTCACTAAATGTAGCTGAAACACTGGGATGTGCCGAATCCTCCATGCACTGAGAGTTCTTGATTGAAAATGTCCCCCCTGTGCCTTTTAGCATAACCACCTTTGGGCAGTGTAACTCCAGTGTCTGTTCCCTCGGGATCCTCCGCAGTTTAACCCGTTGCTCCCTGGTTTGCTGATGGACCAAACGTATTTACACATTGTGTTAACATGCCAGGTTCCTAAAAATTGCCACTCACCCTGCAGAGGAAAATACTGAGCTTCTAAGAAATTCTTTATTTTAGGATTTTTTTTTTAAAATCCTAAAGAGTAACACACTTAAAAACACATTTAAGAAGTCCACTACAAAGTTCGCCATTCTGTGTATGACCCTGCACAGCCACTTGATTACATGTTACATGTACCTTCCAGGCCTCTGTCTTCCTGTCTGTGGGTGGTAATGACAGGGTCGTTGTGGGGGTTATACCGGTGGTGGGTGTGAACACGGAACCCATGCCCAGCGTGTAATGCACACTTGGTAAGCAGAGGCGGCTCTCTTGTTAATTGTTAATTGTTAATGCTGAGGTACCTGAGACCTGGAACACCCTGTGCCTTTCTTCCCGGAACCTGCCTGCCCGAGCCAGGGCCTGAGCGAGCAGGAGAGCGATGGGGGCTGGGCTGGTGCAGCCCTCTGTGGAGCTGCCCCCCCCCCCCCAGATGCCGCACAGATCGGAAGAGTAAAGTAGGGGCAGTGGCGGAGCTGGGTGATGGGAGGTGGGCGGCGAAGGTGAGTGCGCAGTCTCCTCGGAGGGCAGCAGTGTCCCCATGCTGAGCAGGGGCTCTCCTCTGGACCAAGCCAGGAGCCTGGACAGGGAGGAGATCTGCATGGGTGGGCAGCGTTGCTTCTCCTCCTCAGAGCCACCCACGAGGGCACCCCCTCCCGAGGGCACAAACAAGTCATTTGGTTTTAGCTTCATGAGCTCTTCCTTTTATTTATGAAGAGGTAGCCAAGACAGTCCTGTTGGTCTTCAAGGCGAAGAAAATTAAACTGTTGATTCAAGATGGACTGTTTCGAAAGCCTTTCCTGCAATCACTGGCAGAGCCGCTGCCCGCTTGCTTGCCTTCTTTCTTTCTTTTTAAAGAAATGTATTTTATTGACTTTTTACAGAGAGGAAGGGAGAGGGATAGAGAGTTAGAAACATCGATGAGAGAGAAGCATCGATCAGCTGCCTCCTGCACATGCCCCACTGGGTATGTGTCCACAACTAAGGTACATGCCCTTGACTGGAATCGAACCTGGGACCCTTGAGTCTGCTGGCCGACACTCTAGTCATTGAGCCACACCGGCTAGGGCAGCCACTGCCTGCTTTCTGACTTGTATTAAACCTGAGACACGGCCCATGGAGTGAGGGTGTTCCAGGCTCTCAGGCGCTGATCTTATTTGCGACCTCAGAACTCAGTTTGGGGCAGACAGGCTTGCTGCCTGAATTTAATCCCCCTCGTACCCTTGACGTCTGGTGTGCTTCCTCTCGTCTGGGAGGTGAGGGCTAGTCATGACACGTCTCCCGCGCTCCCATGGCTGGTGCCGGCTGTGCCCAGACACCGAGAGCCTGGGGTCGCACCGCTGTGGTGGCCACAGCGGCTTGGACCTGGGGAAACACCTGTGGAGGGAGGAGTTGTGCTGTACTTCCCACCACCATCGCCTGCTGACCGGCTCCTGGCCGGCTAGTCTGGCAGCAGCCATGGTGCTCAGGGTGGTCACGCTTCCCTGCTGTGTGTGGTCCGCTCACATGCCAGGAGCTCCAGGGGACGGACTTTCTCTCCTCTTGTTACCGTCTCTGCTGACCTTGTTTTGGGACATAACCCAGCTCTCAGCAGATGTTTCTTGGGTGGACTGTTCCTGAAACCTGCCCTCTGAGAGCACAGCTGGTAGCGCTAATTAATTCAGCAGAGTCCATGCCAGGCTGTGGCCAGGCGGTGTGTCCAGAGGCGGAGTGCGGGCCTGCCTGGCGCTCAGAGGCCTGTGCGAGCAGACATGGGGCAGCTGCAGACCCAGTGGTTTCAGGAGGAGTGTGGCCCAAGGGGCTGGGAGGGGGAGGGCTGCGGCTTCCTGGCAGAGTGCGGACGGCTCCTCAGAGGAGGTGGCCTTGGAATGTTCCGGTGTGTCTCCTGGTGGCACCTGTTACCAGCTCCCCGGGCACTAAAGGCAGAGGGGACCTGGGTGTAGAGAACTGAGGGTGGCAGTGGAGGCTGGGGAGGCTGGCAGGCGGACCCGGCGGGCCCTGTGCCAGCGCAGGGAATTGAGGCTTAGTCTGTCTTTAGGGAGCTTGTGACTTGGAGGCGGGCCACCGGCAGCTGGCCTCCGGCGGGCTCCCGCAGTGCCCCCGCAGCCTGCCTCGGAAGCACACTTTCGGAGCGCCAGGCAGGTGCTCTGGAGGGCGGCTTTGGCGCTCTGGCACCGGTGGCACCAGGTGGCAGGGGTGAGGACAGGCGGCCTTGGCCCTTGCAGATTTTGGTTTTAGAGTGTGTTGCAAGCGGAAGTTCTTCTTTCCTTTTAGGTTTCCCCGAAGGCTAACACCCTGTTCCTGAGGTTTAACCAGCGGAGGCCTCCAAGGTGGCTCAGCGTCTCCCTCAAAAGAGGCCCTCGGCTGCTGTCCTCGGCCCCACAGCCGAGGGAGACGGAGCACGGAGTGCTCCTGCCACTCTGGCGTCAGCATTTCAGGCCATGTTCTGGCAGGGACCGGAGCCCTCAGTGTGGCTAAAGGAGAACAAAGTCTCGTTTATGGGGTACCTACTGTGTGTCAGAGGCAGCGTGTGGTGTGCTGGTGCTTTCACCAAACCTCTGCCATTTATCCTCAGGTCTCCCTGGAACCCCTGTGGTATTGCCCCATTCTCCTGCTGGGGAGGAGGGAAGTTGAGGCTCAGAAAGGTTGAGCATGCCCCTGAGGTTGCTGCTAAGGGGCAGACCTCTGCTCCCCTGAGGGCTTCCTGTTGGGGTCTGCTTTTCAGTTTCCCCCCAGCTTGACTGTGGGAGTGTTGATGGTGTTTTGATAATTCTAATTAACTTTGACATCTCCAAAGACTGGCTCTTAACGATGCGCTAAGTATTTCCTTACCATATTTTCCTTTAATTAAAAAGAAAAGAACTTTCAGGTTTGTGTATGCTGGACTCCCTCTGTGAGTGCCGGTCTTATTTCAGTGTTTCCCCAGAGCAGTCTCGGAGGCGGCTTGCTGTGGCCTTGCCCGGGAGTGGCTCCAGCCCAGGAAAGCTGGCGGTGAGCCGCAGTGCATTTGGAATGTGCTCACAGGTGGGCCGGGGTGCTCAGCCCTTTCAGAAGATGAACTGAGTTTTTGCTCTGTAGGCTGGAGAACACTTTACTTTGTGCAACATTTTTATAATTTCATTTTTGTGTTAAACTCTAATTTTGTCTGTAGCAGAGTGTGGTTCTGGCTTCCAGGAGAAGTTGCTAGCCAGTTAGCATAACATCATGGTTAGATCTTCCTCCGTCCTCCCTGGGTCACAGGTCAGTTTCTTGTGTGTAGTGCAGTCTGTTTCTGAATTCTGCGTCTTGATTCATTCCTTCATATTTCTACTCTTTGCTCCAGAGCCGTACTGACTGGTTTCTTCCATCTCTGGCAGGGAGAATAAGCTCTCCTCCCTTTTCTGCTCTTAATGACTTTGCTTTTGCTGTGTTGACATTGAGAGGAGGGCCAGGCTTCTGGGGGGTGGGAGGTATCAGGAAGGCTCTGTTTCGGGAGCACAGTTTGATTCTTGGTCAGGGCACATGCCTGGGTGGTGGGCTTGATCCCCAGTAGGGGGCGTGCAGGAGGCAGTCTATCAATGATTCATCGTTGATGTTTCTATCTCTCTCTTCCTCTCCTTTCCTCTCTGAAATTGATATATTTTTTATAAAAATAAATCTGAGCTATGGAGCAGAACAACCCAGAGAACGGGACTCTGGGTTCTACTCCCTTCCTGTCTTGGGAGAAGGAAACAAAGCACCAGGAGAACAGCACTCACTAGGCCCCCGGCCCCGGCGGGCACAAACAGCGCTAGCGGAAGGTTCTGGAGCCGGCAGAACAATGATAACTACTCTTTCTTTCTGGGGGGTGGGGGGTATCAGGAAGGCTCTGTTTCGGGAGCACGGAGTGCTCCTGCCACTCTGGCGTCTAGAACCTTCCGCTAGCGCTGTTTGTGCCCGCCGGGGCCGGGGGCCTAGTGAGTGCTGTTCTCCTGGTGCTTTGTTTCCTTCTCCCAAGACAGGAAGGGAGTAGAACCCAGAGTCCCGTTCTCTGGGTTGTTCTGCTCCATAGCTCAGATTTATTTTTATAAAAAATATATCAATTTCAGAGAGGAAAGGAGAGGAAGAGAGAGATAGAAACATCAACGATGAATCATTGATAGACTGCCTCCTGCACGCCCCCTACTGGGGATCAAGCCCACCACCCAGGCATGTGCCCTGACCAAGAATCAAACTGTGACCTCCTGGTTCATAGCTCAATGCTCCACCACACCAGCCGGGCCATAGGTCAGATTAAAATGCAGCACCAGGGTCTCTTTAGTTTTGAAATTTTAAAGGACAGTAGAAGGTGACAGAACATATGCCAGGGTCATCCAACCTCTGGGGCTGTGCTGTCCAGGCTGGTGCATCTCTCAGCCCCTCTCCCCACCCCCGACTTAAGCAGAGAACTTAAGTCGGCAGGGTCCTGGATGTGTGTACCACTGCAGCTTTGACTCTTCCCACTCAGGGCTTTATTGTAGGGCTATGGTATTTATTTTCCTTTATGGTTTACCCAACCTCACTGAGCCAGCCTTCCAACCTGGTTTTCCAAACTGCAAACTAAGCTGTTCATCCACTAGGAATGGCCTACTTTGGGGTTAGCCCCATAGATCCCAGCCCTGCCTCTAAGTAGCAGTGTGATCTCGGGCCTGCTTCTTAACCGCCCTGAGCCTCAGTTTCTTACCTCCAAGTCCTGAGTGAGTTAACTGAAACATTTGTGGAGGGCATGCAAAAGTGGGCATGGTTGTGGTAACCTCACTGCATGTGGCACATACAATTTATCTTCTTGTTTTCCAAAGCAAATTGATTTTTATGCTGTCTCAGAACAAGTAGAACCTTGACTTCTATATGGGTTACGAATTCACACACTTCTGACAGAGGCAGCCCGTTTATCACCGAGAAAAACACACACACACGAAAAAGCAAAGCCCTGCCTCTGTTGGCACCGTCCTCATGCTGCCGCCGTGTTCTCCTGGGGGTCGGTGTGTGACCGGTGGGTGGTGATGAGGACGGCAAAGATGACATTTTATATGTTTTTGCTCTACGCGTATCCTTTGTGTTGTCTTCCTGTTATTTTACATCCCGATCGTTTATGTTACACTCTAGCATCTGGTCCTGATGAAAAGCTGGGTCTGGAGGACTTCTTCCAAGGCTCCCTCCTTTAAAGAGTGCTAGGACATTCGAGCTGTGCAGCAGAGGAGTGGCGTCTTTGGCTTTTGCGTCCACTGCCTAAATTCCCATGTTGATGTTTTTTCTAGTTTCTCCTTGGACCAAGATGACTGATGGAAACCTTTCCAGCTCTACAAATGGCGTGGCCTTGATGGGCATTCTGGATGGTCGGCCAGGAAACCATATTCAGAACCTGCAACACTTGAATCTCAAGGCGCCCAGATCCCTCTCGTTGCCGGAGTGTGGGCCCAAGCTGAAACTCGGGGCTCTAGACCAGCACAGCCTGCAGTCCGTGGACTCAGGCATTCCTACCCTAGAGATCGGCAACCCGGAGCCCGTCCCCTGCAGCGTGGTCCACGTGAAGAGGAAACAGTCTGAGTCGGAGATAGTTCCTGAGCGGGCCTGCCAGAGCGCATGCCCGCTGCCGTCCTACGCGCCACCAGCTCCCACCAGCGCCGAGCGGGAGCAGAGTGTGCAGAAGTCCTCCACGTTCCCCAGGACGGGCTATGACTCGGTGAAGCTCTACAGCCCCACCTCCAAAGCCCTGAACCGCAGTGATGATGTGTCCGTCTGCAGCGTGTCCAGTCTCGGTACCGAGCTGTCCACCACCCTGTCCGTCAGTAATGAGGACATCTTGGACCTCATGGTCACGAGCAGCTCCAGTGCCATCGTGACCCTGGAGAATGTCGATGACCCGCAGTTTACTGACGTCACCTTGAGCTCCATCAAGGAAACCCATGACCTACACCAGCAGGACTGTGCTGATGAAATTGCAGAGGGAAGTAAACTGAAAAAATTGGGACCATTTAGTAACTTCTTTACAAGGTAATGCCATCTTTCTCTCTCCAGAGGATGGAGGTTGTTGCCGTCAGACCCGTTGAACTGTTCTTGTCTGAAACGTGTGTGTGTGTCAGGAAGCCCTGTTGAGCAGGCCCTGTGTCAGGCAGGTGAGCAGGCCTTTTCCAGTAGCCCAGGATCCTGTGGGGTGTTGCTGGACTGGTCTGTGAGATGCTGCTTTTTGATTCCTCGCTGTTCGCTGTCACTTCTGTGTCCCTGGCTCTCTCGCAGTCTGTTGTCACTTCCCGCCCCTGACCTGCTACGGCTGAGGGTGACCCACAAGTGGTCCGTGTTACCAAATTATCAGGCTTTGTCAGCCCGATTCTCTGAAGGGCCCTCTATGCTAACACCTTGAGTCTCCCGGGCCAACCAGAGGGTGCTGATGTGGTTGATGTCAGAGTTAGTAACCCACATTCCTAACTCCAGTCCCTGTATGCATAACCCAGGCCTGGTATTTCTGGGTGTCTGTCGCTGCTGAGATGTGTGCTGTCACCTGTGTTGGGACTAGGCCCTGCACCCTCCTCCCCATGGTGCCCTGTCACTCAGGAACCAAACCAGGGCTGCTGGGTCCCTGGGTCTCACCACAAGCCTTGTGGGGACAGCTTCGGCCTCTTCTCTGTGCTTTTGTGTTTTCATTAAGCACGTGTTCCTGTCCTAGGCTCCGCTCTTGGCAGGTGATACAGGAGTAATGCGGTGGTAGGAATGGTGAGCAGTAATGGCTGTTGGTGGGATTACAGCGGTGGGAGTAGGCACAACAGTCAGTCTCACAAGCAAGTGGGAGTGCTGTGAGGAGGGCACGGCTGTGGAGAGGCTGTGTGGAGAGCGGCCCTTTGCAGAGGGCCCTGGCCCAGGGCTTGGCAGGTGGGAGCATTCCTGCAGTTGACACTGGCTGCCCCATGTGTATGGCCCCAGCAAAACCCATGCTGGGCACTGCATACAGGGCAGGGCGTTCCTTCCAGACAGTGTGATATACTGGCATCAGGCGTCTGTGACCGTGGGCACGCATGCCAGCCTGCCACTGCCTCAGCTGCTTCATCAACTGAATGTGGGGGCCCTTACAGATGAGTTCAGGACCTGTCCTGAGGAGCCCTCTGTGTTTTGGGGGCACCTTTTCTCTGATGTGCTGGCAGACAGGCATGGGGCTCCCAGGAGCAGCGTTCCTGGTCTCAGAGTGCATCACTCAGCCATTGCCCTCATGGGGAGGGACCTGGAATGTTGGGCAGGTTCTTAGGTGGTGTAGTGGCAGTTCAGGCTGGTGTGGCTGCACTGGCCCCTTTACTGAGGCCAGGGTTCAGCGTTTCCTTTTATGGTCCCCCTGGGTGCCTGTGCAGGTTCCTCAGGATCCATCCCTGAGCTTCAGAATCAGGACCTCAGCGGAGGGCCCAGGGGATAGGCTTTCAGAATCCCTTGGGGTTCTTGGCAAATTTGGGAAACCTTGCTCACAATGAGGGTGGTTGCCTAGCACGTGGTGCTGCAGTCTTCATGTACGGTGTGCTCTTACCTTTGTCATCCTCGACACCCTTGTAGTTATGGGGCAGAAGTGGGTCACACATGTGAAACAGTACAGACCCAGACAAGTGTGAACAGCACAGACCCAAACAAGTGTGAACAGTACAGACCCAGACAAGTGTGAACAGTACAGACCCAGACAAGTGTGAAGCAGTGCCGACGGAGCAAGCCTTGAAGCCTCAGTTGCTTGTTGTGATTCTCCTGACTGCCTTGTCTCTGTCTGTTTCGGAGCCTCTTCTGTGCGATCATTTCTAACGCTGCTGGTTCTTGAAAATCCTTTTCAGCTGTTTGCCGCCAAAATCAGATGTCGCCTCTTTGCTTTCTTCCTTGCTTCTTGTCTCCTTATCCTTGTTCTGATGGCTGAGACATTATCATGAGCCATCATTCAGTACATGTGGGAAGCTAGTGGAATATTAATGACAAAAGAATCAAATATGAAATCATGGGCATGTCTAGTGAGTTTTGTCCTAGAATCTTCAAGTATTAGAGGAGAGTGTTAATCTAGATTTCCTTTGAAGAGGAAAGGGCTCTGGGCCACAATGTTTGGACCCTACTAAACATTTGACAGTGGAGGGAATGTACAGGGAGTTACAGAGAGGGCCTGGCACACAGTAGGTACTCAGAGGACTGCAGGCTGTGGGAGTTTCTATTGAGGGCAGCTCCTTTCGGGTTCCCAGCCCAGGCTCCTGAGTCATCTTGTTTCTTCACTTTATCCCCTGAGCCCAAGCGACTCTCTACCCTAGAGCCTGTCTGTTCTCTTGTCCTCACTGAGTCAAGTTCTAGGTTGTGGAAGGAAGCGTAGGCAGGATCGTGGGAGGCTAGTCTAGGACAAAGGGGCTCAGGGGGAGGAAGGGGTGGAGATGGTCCGGAACCTGTGGCCTAGAAGCAGGCCTGTCGGTGACTCCGGTTGCTTGAGGAGGGTGGCCTGGAGGACAGGGGGCAGACGAGTAGGAGGGAGGCGGGCTTGGGCCTGGCCACCGCCAAGTGGAAGCTGAGGCCCAGCTCTCACTTTTCCCTTTCATTCAGGCTGTGACAGGCATCCCTGGGGCAGACTCTGTTCTGGGCTTAGAATAGGCCCTGCCCTCAAGGAGCTTACTGCTGGAGGGGAAGACAGACAGACGCTGTGGGGCAGGGCGAGGTCCGCGGTCCAAATCGCTGGTTCAGGGGTCAGGCCGACTGGGGTTCAATGTGAGCGCTCTTACTTCATAGCTGTGTGACCTTCGGCAAGTTACTTCACCTCTCTGTAGCATAAAACTACTGTGCAAGGTTAGAGATCAAATAGGTAAAGCATCTAGCACACTTCTTTACAATATCTAAGTAGTAGTCACCTCTGATTCCAATAGAAATAATTATCATTTCTAAACGTTTTCCAAAGCCTTTTCTAGTTCTTGTCCCCACAGTATGCTTACTCCGGTCAGTCCACTTGTGAAAAAGTTGCCTCAAGATTTCCCCACTTCGGCATTGTTGGCATGTTGGGGTGGGTGAATTTCTGTGCACTAACGGCTGTTTGGCAGCCTCCCTGGCCTCTGCCCACTAGATGCCTGTCACGGCCCAGTTTGACAGTGAAAAATGCCCTTCAACATTGCTTAATGTCCTGGGGCAGCGGTCAGAATCACCCTCCTTTAGGAACCACTGAGCTAGCAGGTTGTAAAATGTTGGGATTTGGTTGCTTCCTTGGAGGAAATTGACAACTGTATTTCCGTTGGAGCAGGATCCTCACTGTGGATGGAGGGATCTGTGCGCCCAGTGTCGGTATCAGTGTGTCTGTGGGAGCCCAGGCACAGCGGCGAGAGGAGCTCAGCGCATACTTGTATGGCACAGGAGCGGCTGCTTCTGCGCAGCCCGGGGTTGGGCTGCCAATCGGCTCTGGTCTGGAGGGTGGTGATTAGCTCTGACCACTCACGTCTTCTTCTGTGTAACCGTTTATTAAACTCTCAGAAGAGGCGCTCCAAGTACCCTTGCTGACGAGAGATGCTAGGATGGAAAGAAAGGGCTTGTCAGGGGAAGACCCAGGCAGAAGGAATAGCTCGCGGAAGGCTGGGGTGGGGGGAGGGAGGGCAGGTAGGGAGTGTGTGTGTGCGTGTGTTTGAAGAACTGTAATGATGCGTTTTTCTGGTCTGCTTCCTGGCTGAGGGCCCCTGGGGGCACGGCCTATGTCTGGTTCACCCTGGCATCAAGTTGTAAACCAGAGATGGAGGCGATGAGTGTGGTGGTCAGGAGCCGAGCTGCTCAGACCCAGGTTTGAGCCACAGTTCTGCTGTTTTTGCCATGTGACATCAAGAAAGTCACTTAACCTCTGTGATCCCCGGGGGTACAGGACGCCATGGGTTAAATGTTCCTCCTGTGAAGAGTTGGTGTGAGGGTCAAACAAGATAATACAGTAAAGCTTTGGGCACAGGCCAGGAATGCAGGTTGGATTTCTGGCCTGGCGTTCTGCCTTTGTAGTTTGGGGTTTCACATAAGAGTTCACTTTTTTTTTTTTTTTTTTTTTTTTTTAAAGGCCCTGCCGTATGAAAAAGACCCTGCTGTATGAACAAGTTTGAAACCATCGGGTTAGAAAATAAGTCCCGGCTTGTGGAGCACTTGCTGTGAAAGCGCTCAAGCAAAATGTTAGTTCCTGTTCTGAGCTGGGCTCTGGGTTGTGATTATTTGGAGGTGACATGAGCGGTGCTGAGGGAGAAATGTGCTCTCTGCTTCCTTTTGAGGGTGAGTTAGCTTATGAGCAGGCGGGTGCCCTCAGCGGTGCAATTCTCAGACTTCCATGGGGTCGCCTTTTTCACTGCCAGCAGCCCGAGAGGGTGGGTGGCCGGTGTGAGGGCTGGCTTGTTCATGCTCCGGACCTCTTTCCTCCGGGTGCCTCCCGCACTCTGCCAGCCGGAGCCTGAAACACGTGCGTTTCTCAAAGTCTCTTGCCGTGAGGTTCTGGGTGTGAGTTGGGGACCATGTGGGAGGGATTGGAAGTTTGGCAGAGACACTTCTTCCCCTCGGGCTGGTTTCTGCCATCCAGTGCTGCCATGGGGCAGGAGGCTCTGCTGTAGCAGCATCCTGCGGTGACGCCGGGTGGATGAGTGGCTGCAGGCTGTGGTGGCTTCCTGACCACTGTGCCCTGGAGTTCCTTAGTCCGGGGGCAGCTCAGATGCGGCAGCTCCCCGCTGTGTGAGGTCTCTATCCACACAGCGGGGAGTCTCTATCCATCCCCGGGGGCCCAGTTTAGAGCTGATGCTTTCAGCCCTTGCAGGGATCTCAAAATCATCTAACTCCTTGAGTTCAGTCCCTTCCTGCTTGAAGTTCCCGGGGTGGCTTCTGAATCCACACTGAGAGCAGGTGGGTTCAGGTAGGCACTGCAGATAATTCTCATTTCGGTGAGGAAACTGAGGCAGGGGTGGCCAAGTAGCTTGCAAGGGATACAAAAATGATACAGAGTTTGGGTCTTGAGCTTGTTTCTTATCTGGAAATTAGAAATAAGTTCATTTTCAAAGTGTTCTTGGAATTAAACAGGGAGAAATGTACATGGATGTAAAGCACTGATATACGACAGGCATTTCATATCTTTTCTATCATTATTATTCTGCCTGGCCGACTTGTTCTCTGCTACTTTGACCATTTTAGAATTATCATCAGGGAGTTAAGGTGTAACATTGTAACTGTGACTTTTCTACCAAATCTGCTTGCTGATGTTCTTGGTGACTTTGCTTCGGTATCAGGGATATACAGAAGCCTGCTGAATGGCTGAGCTGCTGGATGGTGTGTGTGCATGTGTGTACATACCACTGAACCTGGGAAGAGCAATGATGGCTATTCTCTTACCCTAGCGTTTCCTGGCGTGTGGTCTTGGCTGAGGCAGGCACTTAGCTCTCTGGGGCTGTGTCCTGTGTCCTGTCTGCAGAATGAGCTGCGGATACCCCCTTCCAGAGCTGTGAGAGTGGAAGGAGATTGAGCTCCAAGTGCACAGGATGACGGGCTGCACAGGAGCGAGGAACTGGCTTGAGAGGCACACAGCTGCAAGAGCGTCCCGTCAGGCTCTGTGCTGGAGCAGTAAAAGGCAGGGTGCCCAGGAGGGAAGAGTGGGGGTGGCAGGTGCATTTTAAGTAGGGTGGTCTGGGAGGGTGTCCCTGGGCAGTGACCTCTGAGCAGAGCTGTGAACGAGAGGAGGGAGAAGAGTGATCTGGTCGAAGGAGCCGCTGGAGGAGGCTGGGCTGGCAGGGGCTTGCCTTGTGTTTCACATGTCTGTCCTGTGGCCTCCACCCTCCTGTACCATGTCCCTGGTCCCTCAGCGGGTCATGCAGGCATCAGCAGGGCCTCCGTTTGGTCATTTCGGGTCTTAGGTTAGGGCACAGTTGGTGCTTATGCTGGACTCTACTGTGCTGTCCAGTACGTCAGCCACTAGGCACATGTAGCTGTTTAAATTTCATAAAATGGAAAATTCGGTTCCTCAGTCACATTAGCCTCATCCCAGTGCTCAGCAGCCAGCCGGGGCCACTGGCTGCCTCGTTGCACAGCACGGATTTGCTCTTTCCCATCCTGAGGGGAGTTCTGCTCAGCGCTCATCTGCTTAGTTCAGGTGACAGTCTGTGACTTTATTTTAACCTTGGTTCTCGTCGATATAACAAAGCTGCCCACGGTTGTTGAGAGAGTAGGAGGCGCGTGAAGCCAGGGGAAGCTGCAGAGGGACTGTCCACAGGCCTGGGGAGGGGGCCATTAGGAAGGCTGGTGTGGGGGACAGGCCGGCCCACTTCCTCCTGGAGCTGGGGCAGTGGCTGCCTGGCAGGTGCTGGGCCGTCGCGTGAGTCGGGTATGATGCTGCCTGTGAGCTCCAGCGTGTGTAAATGTCCTGGAAGTTTATTTATTTATTTATTAAATATATTTTATTGATTTTTTATAGAGAGGAAGACAGAGGGATAGAGAGTTAGAAACATCAATGAGAGAGAATCATCGACCAGCTGCCTCTTGCACACCCCCTACTGGGGATGTGCCCGCAACCGGAATTGAACCCAGGACCTTTCAGTCCGCAGGCCGACGCTCTATCCACTGAGCCACACCGGTTTCAGCTGTCCTGGAGGTTTAATGCGGTGGAGGCGGAGGGCCTGCAGCTCTCAGAGCTGGGTTCTGGAGGCGTCTGCTGTGCCTTCAGCGTGGGGACAGCGGACGTGGTGGGCACTCAGAGAGTGCGCCTGGAGCGCCAGGAGGTGACGGCTCTGCCCTTCTGGCGGGACGGCTGTGCGAGCTGCTTAAGCAGCTTCGTTCTCCTGAACCTTGGTCTCCTTATCTCCGGAACGGCGGTAACGGGGCGCTGCAGCCAAAGTGCCCGGCACGGAGGCTGGTGCTGTGTGCTCACTGGCATCTATGAGGATCGCCTCCCTGTTGGCTGCTTGAAAGAGTGAGCGAGTGAGCGAGTGAGCGCTAGTAAATGCCAGCTCATCCGGATCAGCAGCAGAAAGGGGCAAACAGAAAGGGATTTAGGCCGTCCTGAGGCGAGCACAGCGGTTCCTTGTGTTAGTAATGGCTCGATTAAAAGCAGGCCCCCTGGTTTTCCTGTGGTCCAGCCAGTTGTCCAGCAGGAGTTGAAGTTAAGGGAACAGGAATAGTGCTGTCTCCCAGCGGGGCTTGATCTGTTTCCTTCCCTTGGGTGGGTGAGGAAAGTTCTTTGATCTGAGCAAAGAAACCTTTTAAGTCCAGCCGCCCTGCCGGTTGGGGCTGACATTGAGATCCCTGTTCACCTCAGGGGGGGGGGGGGGCGGGGGGTGCGGAGACCCTCCCTGTGGAGTCAGGAGCGGGCAAGAGTGGCGGGAACTGCACCAGAAAGAACTGCGCGTCTGTGTACTCTGTAGCGTATGTCCTGCTCACCAGCCAGACCGCGCTCCGAAAAACCTCAGGCCTCTGGTTCTCCGCCTCGCCTCTGTCCCTGTCCTCAGAAATGTCCCAGCTGTGGAAAAGGTGGTTTTGGGGAGGCGGGAGAGGGAGAATGTGTGCTCTTTGTAGGACTCACTGGGCCTCCTGAGTTTGGGAACACCCCGTGTGCCGGCTCTGTCGGGAAATCACACGCCGACTTTATGGGGATCCCAGGCTTCTGTGCTCAGGTGCCTTGCCAGCCTGCCTTGGTGTTCTGCCCGTTGTGAGGTTATGGCAGCATGGGAGGGTGGTTCAGGGTGACATACAGGTGCTTTGTGGGCACACAGGAGTTGGTGGGGTCTTTAGAAACCCCCAGGCAACCCCATTCCTGCCAGCAGCTCTTTCTGCTAGTAAACTAACTTCTCTCTGCTCCAGTGGGTATAAAGTCTGTTCCACTGGGAAAAAAAATGGTAGTGGAACCACACAGTTTAATCTATCTAACCCAGTTTCTACCTTGAATAGGGCCTGTTCTAAAATGTTTGCAGAACACCGAATCTCTGGTGTAGCTGACGTTAACTTCTCATGCCGCCTGCCTTGATCATGTGCACACACATCTGTCCGGATTGCCACACATCTAGTTCCTGTTGATGCTCAGTGGCTGGGTGTGTAACCCAGAGCCTCTCAGTTCCAGTCTTGCTGGTGCTTTGTTGTGAATAGTTGTGGTTTGTTACAGGGTTTCTGTCAGGCTCTGTGTGTGGAAGAGGGAGGAGTCATTCAGGTTTGCCTAGTCACCGTTTTGGGCTCATAACAGTCCAGTGTCCCTGCTAATCCCCCTTTGCTTCCAGCCAGAGATTTTCCGTTCCAGGCTCTGTGTACGGGTGTTTCAGGGAAGAGCAATCAGGATTGAAGTCCTAATAGTCTCTGGGTTTCGGATTTGGGTATCAGACACATCTCCTACCAGAAGGGGGGATACAGGGAAATCGGGTGAGCGGGCGTGGGCTCAGTCCCCAGGCCACGTCCTCAGAGGAGGGAGGGAGCGTCACAGGAGGAGGAAGAAAAGGGCGAGGGGCCGGTTAGAAGGGGAAAAACACTTCCTGGATCAGCCCTGGCCTGGCATAGCACCTGACTGCTCCCTTACTCCAAGCCTTTACCCTGGAACGAGCAGATTTCATTCCTTTAACATTCCTTTGCGAGCAGTTCTTTTTAAAGCAGAAGGAATCTGAGTCACACAGCTATGCAGGTTTTAGTCTGACCATACGTGTGTATCCACACCTGTGGTGGTCAGTTTGTGGGAAAACACATGAATATGTATTTCCTTAGGCCAGTGGTCGGCAAACTTCTCAGTCAGCAGAGCCAAATACCAACAGCACGATTGACATTTCTTTTGAGAGCAACATTTTTTAAATTTAAACTTCTTCTAACGCCACTTCTTCAACACAGACTCGCCCAGGCCGTGGTATTTGTGGAAGAGCCACACTCAGGGGGCCAAAGAGCTGCATGTAGCTCACAAGCCGTGGTTGGCCAACCACGGCCTTAGGTGAACGCCAGCCGCTGTACTGAACTTGAATTGGTTAATGGCTAAGACACCAAGGACCTTTACTAGTATTTGCAGCTCATGCTCTCCCAAGTTCTCCCACCTCATGGCTTGGGCGGTTCCAACATGAGGTCGCTGGGCAGCTCTGTGTCAGGCCAACAAGGGGAAAGGGTAACCAGTGATCTGCAATTCACCCGCTGGAACCTAGCCATGTGGCCTCGCCCGCCTGGAAGGCAGGCTGGGAAGCTGAACCAGTGCCCACTTGCACAGTGTAGTGCCCGGCTAGTGAGGGGATGGGTTTGCTGAAGAGTTGGGAGCATGGGCCATTTTGGGGGGTCATTTTTCTCCATCCCCTTCCCTTCTCAGCTTCATGAGAATTGAATGCCTAGAGTGGATGAGATGAATGCGTTGTCATTCTGTTGCCTAAATGGTAGTTCTCATCACCTGCAGGAGACTCTCCGAACTACCGGGCGTGGTGTCAGGAGCATTCTGGGTCCACCTGCCCACCTCAGGCCTCCGGCTCCCGTTCTGCGCTGCAGCCACAAAAACCAAGCTCGTCACTAGGGTTCTCTGAACAAGAGTCTCACATAGACACTTGCCCGTTCTGCTCCCCTGTCTGGCAGGCTCCTGGGGTCCTTGTTTGGATCCACATTCCTAGATCACTCTTCCAACAGCGCTGACCCTTACCACCCCTGTGGACCGTGCGCTTCCTGGGGCAGGGGCTGCATCTCAACTCAATATTTGTTTTCCTGGCCAGAGCAGGCACTTAGTATATGTTCAGTAAACTCCTTTTTTTTTTTTTTTTATTTATTTATTTTTTTAATTAATATATCTTTGTTGGTTTCAGAGAGGAAGGAAGAGGGATAGAGAGATGGAAACATCAATGATGAGCGAGAATCATTGATTAGCTGCCTCCTGCACACCCCCCACTGGGGATTGAGACTGAAACCCGGGTATGTGCCCTTGACCAGAATCAAACACTGGACTGGACCCTTCAGTCTGCAGGCTGACGCTCTTATCTACTGAGCCAAACCAGCTAGGGCGATCAGTAAACAGTCTTACATGAATGAGGGATAGACTGTAAACCTGAAAAAGTAATAGAGATCTGGTACCTTGCCTGTTAAAATCTACATATTTCTCTTTTGATGATGATGTTCTGTGTATCAGGAGGAGACTTTCCCTTGCGATCTGGCCTCCTTTCCTGGGTCACACAGCTGTGCAGGTGTTAGTCTAATTGCACGTGTGCGTCCACACCTGTGGTGTCTACGACTTTTTTTTTTTTTTTTTAGAAACTTTTTTACATGTTAAGGGTTCTTTGTGTTTAAATATATGCAGGGAAATTTTGGCTTTTTATGTTCTTCATTCTATTTTTGCCCTTTCCACTTTTACACCTACTACCAAGTTTTTCTCTTTACTGTATTTTCTTACACTTTCTTTAAACTTTAAACATAAAATTGCATAATGTGTCTGCAAATCGGTATCCTGCTATTTTACTTATATTCCCCACAAAATTAAAGATGTACACACTTACTAATATCTCCGTGGTATTCCGCCCTGTGAATCATTGACTTGTCTGACAAAAAGGAAGTGGCTTTCCTTCTGCTTTTTGATGATAAAATGGCCTGTGGGCGCACGTCACTGGTGCGTGGTGTACATTTCAGGACTTCCTGGGGCCGAATCCCAGAAGTGCTGCCTGCTTCACGACCACAGCCTTGATGCTGGTCAGCTGACCTGCCCTCTCCCGAGAGGGGACTGTGAGCCCCCAGTCCCCATTGTCCTTGGTGCGGGTTTACTGGCAGTGCTTTATGAATGAGGACACTCCACAGGGCCTGGTGGACTGTCGAAATTTGTCACAGTTCTGGCCCCATGTGACGTAGCTTGAAGTCTGGCAGGACTGGTCCTCCCAGGCCTGCGGTCCCCAGATGCAGAGATGCCTGTGGTGTCTTCTCTCCCTCTCCTGGGCCCTGGCTTCGGCTCAGAGGACTGAGTCACCTTCTCCTGCCTTTGCGGAGATGCTCCCTTCTCTCTGCCTGCGTGCCTCTGCCGATGTCTGCACATCTGGAGGCCCAGTTCCGCTCTTACAGGGCATCCCAGGGCAGAGGGAGGCTGCTCCTCCCAGCATGCTGCTCTGTCCCTGCTCTCATGTTAGTCCAGTTCTATGTGGTTTTGTTTTGTATGTCTTGTTCTTACTGTGAGGCCCTCAAGTCAGAGCCTGGGTCTTGGTCACCCCTGATCCCCAAAGAATGCCCGGCTAATGTTCTTGGTTGGCCCTGGGACATTTACAGACATGGCTTGGCTCTGCCCACTTGCCCAGTGTGGACATTGCTCTTGGAGCCGCATGTAAGAGTGGTTTGTTTGCATGCACACGGGCAGGCCGCTCTGTGCCACGCTCTGGGCTGGGCGTTTTCCGTACCAGAGAAGACAGGGACCTGCTGGATTCCGGGGCGCAGCCCAGTGGAGGGAGAGGGCACATGGATGAGCTCTAGAAGCCACCTGGGTTAGGAATGGGCACATCACCTGGGTCCATGGAAACCAGAGATGGGAAGATTCTAGAAAAGTTACATGATCAGGCAGTTGTTCCCAGTTTTATTTTGCTTTAGTTAGTAGAATTTTTAGAGTAGTTTAAAGCAAAATCTAAAAGACTGTAATTCACTGTTCATGGAAACTGCTGGCCCAGAGCTAATCTTCAATTCATATAGATTAGAGCATCGATTAAAGAAATGAGAGAACATGTGAAGGGAAGCATTTATTAGTTAAGGACAAAGTCCTCAGCTCTAGCTGCACAGAATTCTCTGGAAACTAAAGAAAGCAGTTGGTGCCTAGGCCGCACCCTCAGCGATAATTTTTTGCTGGTTTGGGGTGAGGCTACGGTGTTAGGATTTTTAAAAAAGTTCTCTAGGTCAGCGGTCAGCATACTGCGGCTCGTGAGCCACGGTTTGCCGCTCTGTTGACTAATGAGTTTGCCGACCACTGGGATAGAGGCTTAATCTCAAGGAACAACAGCCTGTAATATTCGAATAGAGAGTCTAGGACCAGGTGGTTCTCGCTGCAGCCAGGATTGAGAACCACCTGTGGAAGGTACGGACTTAAATCCCTTCACGTGACCTTGTGTCCTTGGGCAAGGTTATATAATATCTCTGAGTTTCCTCATGTGTCAGAGGGAAAATCACACATAAGCACCTTGAGGATGGGGCCTGTGTCTGGTCTGCCCGTTGGCACAGCGCCTATCCAGGATGCAGTCGGAGCTCAGTATTCTGCTTGTTGAGTGAAAGCAGTGGCGGGTGAAGCGCTTTAGGATGAGATGAGATGAGATGCTCGGCCCTGTGATACGTACACCGCCCTCAGGGCCACTGATGGGCACAGGAAGCAGGCAGTCACTCAGGCAGTCACTCGTCTGGTGGCCGAGTGCTGGCGCCTCTGTTGCAGAGGGGAAAGCTGAGAGACCCGTTTCTCTCTCTCTCTCTCTCTCTCTCTCTCTCTCTCTCTCTCTCTCTCTCCCTCTCTCCCTCCCTCCCTCCCTCCCTTCCTTCCTTCCTTCCTTCCTTCCTTCCTTCCTTTCTCCCTTTCTTCCCTTTCTTCCCTTTCTTTCTTCCTTTCTTCCCTTTCTTTCCTTTCTTTCTTTCTTTCTTTCTTTCTTTCTTTCTTTCTTTCTTTCTTTCTTTCTTTCTTTCTTTCTTTCTTTCTTTCTTTCTTTTAAATATAATAAATCTTTATTGTTCAGATTATTACAGGTGTTCCTCTTTTTTCCTCCCCATAGCTCCCCTCCACCTGATTCTTACGCAGAGTCAGGCAGCTGATCCTGAAGCTGGGAGAGGAGCCCAGACCTGCCTGGCGCTGAGACCCACCAGTAGCCAGATCTCACCCCCTCCGGCCTACGGCTGCGGCCAGTCCCACATGCCTCCTCTCAGGGCGGTGGTGAGCCCCGACCCCTCACCATTCGTGATGCTATAGCCCATGAGCTGGCAGCTCCCCGTTCCCTCCTCTTAGGACTCAGTTGAAGATTAGGAATAACTGTGTTTTTCCCTCAGTAAAGTAGTAAATCACATGGCGCTTCCGCCCTCCTCCTTTCTCCTATGAAACCTCAGCTGCTGTTAGAGAGCCCGCCCTGTCCAACTTCTCCTTCCTGTGTTTACACGCTGGGAAGGGCTGAAGGGGACTTCAAGGAGGCTGTGGCCGGCACGCTGGGGCTTGTTTGGACTCTGCCTTATCGGTGCAGATATGCAGGCCTGAGTGGGTCTCAGGGTTAGTTAATGAGTGGCCCGTGAGTGCCCGGCTCTCCAGCAGGCTTCCTGCCAGGCCTTGGGGATCCAGAGACCAAGTAGGGCACTCCCACCCCCAAGTAGTGGGAGGAGATGCGGAAATAGCTAAAACACAAGCCCAGCTCTTTGTCAATGACGCGTGTAAGGTGCTCTGGGAGGACAGCAGAGCCACTGGGTGCGGCGGGGCCTCCAGCCGGGAAAACTGCAGAGAGCCATGGGAGCAGAGCTAGCCCTTCCTGACATGTAGCGTGTACTGTCGTGTACACAGAGAGCCTCACACGCGGGCCCTTGGGGTGTCACTGAGCCCTGAAGTCTCCGTCGTGTCCCTTCCCTGTCAGGACCTGGCCCCCCAGGACAGCTGTGGTTGTGACTGCCGGCACCAGATAGTTTTGCTTGCTTTTGGAGGTTTAGACAGATGGACTCACAGCATACACTCCAGCGTCTGGCCTTCTTTGCTCAGCCTTGCCTGAGCTTCACCCAGGGGTTACTGTATGGCAGCTGTATTGGTTCTCTCTTGCTCTGTATAGGTTTCAATCACACAAACACACTTCTGTGTGTTGCCCATGCGTGAACGGATGCTTGGTTCTTAAGTCCATGACACTTAGGGGGGCGCTCATGGTCAATGTCTCACGCATGTCTTTAGGTGCTTGGTAGACATGCTAAGCGCTTTCCTCGGTGCTGGCTCACCCTGCTGCCCGCAGCGGGAGCACTGGTGCCCCGCGTCCTCTCGGAATGTGGCAGTGTCACTTGTTGGCTTTTGTGTTTGTTCTTTTCTGCCATCCTGGTGATGGGTGAGGGCATTTGGGTTTACCTTGCGTGCCTTGCCACATTTTATTGGCCTCTGTTCTGAGGTGCCGTGGCCTGGCTCACGGGCCTGTGGGCACACTTTGTGGTCCAGGGGCAGAGCCTGAGTGATGTGTGGGTTGCCGAACCCCTCTGCGCGGTGGCTTACCCGTCATTGCCTGCAGGTGTTTGGTTTTCTTTCTTTCTTTCTTTCTTTCTTTCTTTTTTAATATATTTTATTGATTTTATACAGAGAGGAAGGGAGAGAGAGAGAGAGAGTCAGAAACGTCGATGAGAGAGAGTCATCGATCAGCTGCCTCTTGCACCCCCCCCACTGGGGATATGCCCGCAACCAGGGTACATGCCCTTGACTGGAATCGAACCCGGGACCCTTCAGTCCCCAAGCCGACGCTCTATCCATTGAGCCAAACCGGTCCTGGCAGGTGTTTGGTTTTCTAATGAACAGAACTTCTTGGCTATAATGAATTCTACTTTATGGAAATTTCTTTCTGGCTAGTGCCTTTTTTGTTCTACTTGAGAAATTCTCTTATCTACTAGAAGCTCTGTTTTGACATTACCTGCTAGATCCACGATCCATCAGAATTAACTTGCAGTATGATGTGAGGGAGAGGTTAATGTTTGTTAACTATAAGATCGTCCTTCCCGTGAACCATGAAATACATCAGGTGGCCATAGCTTCTGTCATCCATTTGTCCTTTTACTAATATCACTAATTTCAATACTTTTTAAATTACTGTAGCTACTATATTATGGGTCTTGATATTTGATAGTTTAAACCCTCCTACTTTGTTCTTCCAGATTATTTTGACCATTCTAGGTTCTTTTTCATCTCCATATAAATTTTAAAATCAGTTTGACAATACCACAATAAATCTGTGGTTTTGTTTGGGATTGCATTGAATTTATTGATCTTTATTGATCATTTTTTTTTACTATCTGAAGACTTTTGGTATCTGAGTGTGATGTGTCTTTCTATTTATTTAGTTTTTCTTTAAATTTTCCACAGTATTTTATAGGTGTTTCTTGTTGTTTTTTTTTTTTTTTTTTAATGTAAAGGTCTTGTGTTTCTTTCATTAAATTTATTCCAGGATATTTGTTATTTTGGGATGGTTTTACAGATGGCATTTTATGAATGTTTATTGGAAACGCTGTTAATTTCTGTGTGCAGATCTTGCGCCCTGTGATCTTGTTAAATTCGGTGGTTCTCACAGTTGATCTGTGGATTCTTCTGTGTTTTCTCTGTGGAAAGCCCCTGTCTGTGAATGGCTGGCCAGCCCGCACCCCCTCCGCAGCGCTCTGCCTTACGGGAGGCCTGGAGCCCGTGCAGGGCTGCCGTGGCCTGGCTCTGAGAACACTCCCCGCTTCCCCACATTTTATTAAACACCTTTTATCCTATTCAAATTCTCTTTCACTCCTAGTTTTATAATTTTTAAAGATCACATGTGTTACATTTTGTCAAATGCCTTTTTTTTTCTGCAATTCTCGGTTGTATGTGTTTTCTCCTTTATGTGGTAAATAACATTGCACTGTTCTAATGTTAAGTAAGCTAGCTGCATTTGCATTCTCAGGATAATCCCAAATTATTCATGATACACCATCCTTTATGTTCCATGACTGGATTGGATTTGCTAATATTTTGTTTTTTTTTTTGTTTTTTTTTTTGGTTTTTTTTTTGTTTTTTATATTTTATTGATTTTGTACAGAGAGGAAGGGAGAGAGATAGAGAGTTAGAAACATCGATGAGAGAGAGTCATCGATCAGCTGCCTCTTGCACACCCCCTACTGGGGATATGCCCGCAACCAAGGTACATGCCCTTGACTGGAATCGAACCCGGGACCCTTCAGTCCCCAAGCCGACGCTCTATCCATTGAGCCAAACCAGTCCTGGCTGGATTTGCTAATATTTTGGTTATGACTTTTCTGTCGGTAATTTGTCCTTTCTTATACTGCCCCGATAGGTTTTGGTGTCAAGATTATGCTGGCCTTATAGAATGGGCTCAGGAGTATTCTGCTTCGTGTGTTCTCAGTGAGATTTTTCTGGTGGTTAAATGAACCTATCATGTGTTAAAAGTTATAGAAAGTCAGTTTTATTGTATATGAATTTTTTTAAAAATTCACACACACACACACACACACACACACACACACACACACTCCATGTCAAATGATTCTTGAAAGGGTACCAGAAAGTCCTGGCTGAATAGGATTTTTCTTGGGGAATGATGCCTGTAAACCTGCTCTTTGAATGTCTAATGCAGTGGTCCGGAACCTCGGCTCCAGAGCCACATGAGGCTCGAAAGCCTTGGTTTGCTCCTCTTTTGACTAATGAGTTTCCCAACCACTGGACTAGACGGAATGTTACCGTGTAGTAGTAAGCTGTGAGGATTAGGCAATTTTGGCATATTGTGTGCAAAGAGGTAAAGGGTAGCATATGACAGGGGTCAGCAACTCATTAGTCAACAGAGAGGCAAGCCGCGGCTTAAGCCGCACGTGGCTCTCGAGCTGCAGTTTGCCAACCACTGACCTAATGAATTCCCTCTGGGGTGGAGCGAGGGGAGGAGGGAAAGCTTTGGCCTCTGAAAGGCTTTGTGTATTTCTTCCTTAAATGCTTGGAGGAGTTCACCAGTGAGGCCACCTGGACCCCTTTTCTTTGTGTGTTTCTCTCTTTTTTTTTTTTTTTAAATATATTTTATTGATTTTTAACAGAGAGGAAGGGAGAGAGATAGAGAGCTAGAAACGTCGATGAGAGAGAAACATCGGCCAGCTGCCTCTTGCACACCCCTTACTGGGGATGTGCCCGCAACCAATGTACATGCCCTTGACCAGAATCGAACCTGGGACCTTTCAGTCCGCAGACCAATGCTCTACCACTGAGCCAAACCGGCTTCGGCGGTGTGTGTTTCTCATTATAGATATTTTTGGCGGTGGTTTTGCTGAGGCATAATTCTGACACATGGACCTTGCAGGTTGAGGGAGAATTTGGAGAGGATGGGAACAGGGAGGTGTGGATCTGTAGTGCAGGGAGGACTCGGGGTCCTGAGAGAGGCTGAGGGTGTGGCGCTTCATGAGTGATGCCTGTGCCAGACCAGGTGTGGGTTTGACTTCTGGGGGTGAGGGGTTTGTAAATGTGTCAACGTCAGAGCGGTCCTCCTTAAACTGCAGCGAGCAAGCATCAGAGCTTCCCAACTAGAGGGAGGCTCATACAAACAGATTGCTGCTCCCTTCCCCACCCTCTCCCCGTTCTGATTACATAGGTCTGGGCAGCGGAGGGCAGGAATTTGTGTTTGCAGCTAGTGTCCAGGTGGGCTGCCTCCAGTCCAGACACCAAATTTTGGAATGCAAGGAATTAGTATATCGCTAATCACCCCCCGCCCCTACCAATAAGCTGCACTGGGACTGGGATTTTGAGGGTGTTGTTCTTTTTTAAAAATATATTTTTTATTGATTTCAGAAAGGGAGGGAGACAGAGAAAGAGAAAGACAAAGAGAAAGAAAGAGAGCGAGAACATCAATGATGAGAATCATTGATCAACTGCCTCCTGCACGCCCCCTCCTGAGGATCGAGCCTGCAACCTGGGCATGTGCCCTTGACCAGAATAGAACCTGGGACCTTTCAGTCTGCAGACTGACACTCTGTCCACTGAGCCACACCGGCTCGAGCTGTGAGTGTTGTTCTTTAATCTCAGGGCCTGGCACAGACCAGTGCTCAGTACCACTCCTGTGCCAGGTTGTCTCCCACACTTGATTGTCTTATATTTTGTCAATATGACACATGCTGATTTGATTTGTGATTTTTAGCAATATGGAAATTTGTGAAGTAAAATTTCCATCTCCATCCCTTACACTGCCTCTTGCAAAGGTGGCCACTTACTCACTGTCTCAGTGGGACCTTTCTGTGCAGGTGCAGACATCCACCCCGGAGGGGGCTCCCTTACTGTAAGGGGCATGGAGCTGATGTGAGAGGACCTGGCTGGGTGTGCAGCATCGTCTCCCAAGGCTCATTGCTGACCCAAGAATGAGCATTGCCTGTCAGAAGAGCTGCGAGCCAACCTAGACTAACTTCTTTTTTAAAAATATATATTTTATTGATTTTTTACAGAGAGGAAGGGAGAGGGATAGAGAGTTAGGAATATCAATGAGAGGGAAGCATTGATCAGCTGCCTCCTGCACACCCCCTACTGGGAATGTGCCCGCAACCAAGGTACATGCCCATGACCGGAATTGAACCCGGGACCCTTCAGTCCACAGGCCGAAGCTCTATCCACTGAGCCAAACCAGCCAGGGCTAGACTAACTTCTTGTGGGTTTAGAATGGCTCAGGTTCTGACCTTGAAGTGGTTAGTTAGGTCTGGTCCTTTGAAAGTTTTTAATGGTGTTTCACATCAGGAACGGGGAGAATCCTTTGGTGATGGCTCTGACGCAGGGATTGGGTCATTCTTTCCGTGACCCTGTCTGACTCACCTGCACACCTGTTCTCTTTTACAAAGCCCAGTGTCTCACACACAGGAGATGCTCTAAGTCACTGCAAATGGGATTTCATCTTGTGCTCGTTGGCCTCTCGGGCGCTGTGTGTGGCTCTGGGCCTCCGCATGGCGCCGATGGAGCTGTGCTGAGTCCCCGGAACCAGTCACTCATGCTCTGCTTCCCAGACTGCCCGCCCTCCTCCCTCCCTGTGACTAGTGAGGAGTCAGAGCCCTGCCTGCCCCGCCCCGCCTTTCCAGCTGGCCCGCTCCTGCCGCCTTAACCTTCCAGACTGGGGAGCTGGGCTCCGAAGGCGTCCACGGTGCTTCCGCGGGACTGTGGCTCCGGCAGCCGGGAATGCAGCGAGGGGAGCGTCCGCCCGTCTGCGGCCGGCCTGGCGGAGCCGTGTGGCCGCAGTAGACGCGATGTCCGTCTCCTCTGCGCTCCTGCTCATGGACAGGTTTGTGTCCCAGGCTCGCCTTTCTTGCTTTGAAATTGGAGACGTACGTGGAGCTGGTTTTTCTACCCTGTGTGGCGTTTAGGCCCCCCGCGCCCCATTGGGCAGAGTCGCTTCCTTGCGTGTTTCTTAGATGAAGAGGGCGTGTCCTGGATCTCCCCAGGGTCTGCTGTGCTCCAGGAGCTCTTGCCGGGTGCTCACTACCCCCCCTTGAGTTGCCTGCTGTCTGTTTTGAGGGATCCACTTTTTAGCCTCAGATACTACGTGGGTGACATTTTCTAAGGGAGGAGAGGCTGAGTGCTTTCAGTTGGGGAGCTAGGAGTTCGGGGCACAATGACGGACTGCGGTCTCCCTGGGCAGGGAGAACCTGTGGCTCAGGAGGCTTGCTTTGCAGAATGTGTTTGTTTTTCATCCGTGATGGCTGAAGGGCTGGCCTTTCCCTCTTGCCTGTCCAGAGCAGAGTCCGGGCCGGTGTGGGGAGTGTGGCAGCGAAGCGTGCTGGCTGCTGCGGGGTGGAGATGGGGAAAACACACCAACTATGAAAGGGCTTCGGAAGCATCGTTTAAGATTTCTGTCTTCTCTTCCCCAGGGCGGGTACCAGGGGGTGTATATCCCATCAGGAGTAAAGTTCTTAACCTCCCCGACTGCCTTCCTGTGGGGCTGTTTCACACAGGAGGTCCCGATAGGTGCTCTGAAAGGTAGCTAGCTGCCTTCAGGAAATGGTGGAGGAGATGCCCATCGGTCCGCGTGGGACGGAAGCTGGGTGTCCTGGTTACTCCTGGCTAACTTGCCACAGCTCCTGTTAGTGAGTGAGGAGGCAGAGAGCACGAGGCCCGCAGTCACTGCATCACAGCAGTGTTCGCTTGCACAGTGTTGCAGGAGGACTTTGGAGTTTTATTTCTCAAGACGGAGATGTTTTGAGAAATCGCCGCTGAGAGGTGGTGGCTTGTGGAACCTGCTCCGCAGGGTCGGGAGAATTGCTTCACGCACCCTGTCCTCGGCCTCCTGGGAGGGCGCAGCTCGGACACGGCCCTCTTCCTGTGCCCCTTATCTACGTCTCTGGCAGGACAACCCGAGCTGTGCGGATCCTTGCTTCCTCTATTTTAAATGGGCAGGCATAATTTTCGTGTAATATGTGTGAAGATGCCTCGGAATGCATGCATGGAATAATTTTGTGTGCTTTCCTACATGCCAGGAATTGTTGTTGTTATTATTATTATTTGCCAGGAATTGTTTTAGACTAGGGTCACCATAGTGAATAGGAGGCAGTATATATAATAGTAAGTCCTTACTTAACGTGTCAATATGACTTTCAGTGAAACGACCCATAACAAAAACAATTTTATTTATTACTAGAGGCCTGGTGCACAAAATTCATGCATGGAAGGGGGTCCCCTCAGCCCAGCCTGCACCCTCTCCAATCTGGGACCCCTTGGGGGATGTCTGACTGCCAGTTTAAGCTCCATCCCTGGGTCTGCTGTGTGTCAGGAACTTTTGGCAGGTGCTCACTACCCCCCCTTGAGTTGACTGCTGTCTGTTTTGAGGGATTCATTTTTTAGCCTCAGATACTATGTGGGTGACATTTTCTAAGGGAGGAAAGACTGAGTGCTTTCAGTTGGGGAGCTAGGAGTTCGGGGCACAGTGACGGACTGCGGTCTCCCTGGGCAGGGAGAACCTGTGGCTCAGGAGGCTTGCTTTGCAGAATGTGTTTGTTTTTCATCTGTGATGGCTGAAGGGCTGGCCTTTCCCTGGGATCGGACCTAAACCAGCAGTCAGACATCCCTCTCACAATCCTGGACCATGTCTCCTAATTGCTCACCTGCCTGCCTGCCTGGTCATCCCTAACTGCCCCCTCCTGATGGCTTGATTGCCTCTCACTGCCTCTGCCTGCCAGCCTGATCTGATCGCCCCCAACTGCTCCCCCCCCCCCCTCGCAGCTTGGTCACCCCCAACTGCACTCCCCTCACAGCCTGCTCTTCAGTCATTGGGTCGTCCCTCACTAACCCCCCTGCCGGCCTGGTCATAGGCAGCCATCAATAGGATTATTACTTTTAATAGGTTTTTACTGATTTTAGAGAGAGGGGAAGGGAGAGGGATAGAGGGATGGAAACACCAATGAGATAGAAACATTGATCAGCTGCCTCCTGCATGGCCCCTAATGGAGATCCAACCTACAACCAGGGCCTGTGCCCTGAGCAGGAATCAAACTGGTGACCTCTTGGTTCATGGGTCAGTGCTCAACCATCGAGTCACCCCGGCTAGGCAAAAACCAATTTTATTACATCTGCAAGAGTTAGTTTCTACAGCACCTCATCAGCAGTATAACAAACTGACGTCCTGATCCAGCACCTGCTCTATGCACTCTCAAGACTCAGAGTCGGGTGATGAAAACAAAGAGAGGCGGGTAAATCTAGGCTGAGAGGAGGAAAGCTTCAGTGGGGACAGGATTCTCATGGTCCGTTTTGTCCTGGGAGTTGTTCGCTGACCCATCTTGCTCTAACTGATGACACTGCTTCCTTGTGACATGGCACTTCACAGTGTGCCCGGAGCGGCTGGCTCCCGGGGCGCAGGCAGAAACCAGCACTGTGTGTACATGGCTTGTCATTGCTGTCAACATAGGACGCTCAGCCCTGTGGGGAATGTTTACGAGTTGATTTAGACCAAACTGACCACAGTGCTGGGAAGCAAGAGCTCAGATGCCCTGAGAAGGACAGTGGGGCAGCTTTTCATACTCTGGAGTTAAGGGAGGGAGGTAAGGAAGATGACCTAGAGGTGGAGAAACCAAGCGGGGCAGTTGAGGTTCTGTGCTCTGCTCCCTGAGGGTGCCGCCAGGGGATCTGAAAAAGGCATTTCAAAGGCCTTCTTCACCTGGAGGCACAGAACCAACAGCAGCTCATATCTTTTCCTCTGAGTCGTGACCCATTGAGATGAAAATAATTATTTTGCAAGCCCTGGGATAAACGCAGGGGTGACACCCTGACTCCTTTTTCCGGCCCAAGCTCTCTGCCTCCCTCGGCCTGTTAGTTGGCAGTGGCGTAACTGTGGGCAGCGCACAGTCGTCGGCAGCACACAGTGTATTTCCCGAAGCCTCTTCAGCATTGTTATCCAGGCAATCAGCACGGCATTGCCAACAGATCCCGGTGGGGCCAGCACCTGCGGGCCGCCCGCCTTCAGCCCACCTTTCTGCCCTCAGACCTCTGTCCCTGCCTCCCTCCTGCAGAGCAGAGTGCTGCCCCGGCTGGGGCTGGAGCTGGAGGGCAGACGCTCCTGCTCCTGCGCTCTGTTCCCTAGTGGAGAAATGCCTGAAGGGGATGGCTGTGCTGTCCACTGGCCGAAGGGTCCTTGGTGCATTGGTAGCCGCCAACAACATGGCGGTGTGTGCTGTCGCTCCTACATTAGCAATGCCGGCTGTGATCCCTTCCTCAAGGAAGTGTCGCCGCTGGAGAGGGAACTAGTTTTGCCTTGTGGTCACCCTGGTGTAAAGACCCTGTTCCTCAAACAGCTTTCACCTGCAAGGGTAGCACCAGTGCCGTTCCTAACCACCCATTGTTCTGTACTTGCCAGGTGGCGCCCTGTAGCTGTCCTTCCTCCCCCGTGCATTAATGGCTATTTATTTGTACCCACGTGGGCTTGTGCATTTCTGTCTTATTCAGTGGACTCTAATCCCTGTTCTCGTTATTTATTTCGATGATTAAATTGTTAGCCAGTGGGAGCCCTTTCTAACAGGCAGCCGTTTCCATTAGATGCGTCCCCTGCTTCCTCTGAGCACTTCCCTCCTTTCTGGCTGCGCATCTTATACTTTCCAGTGGGCCTGAAGGCACGTGTTTTCAGTGAGCACACCAAAACAGTGCGTTCCAAAACAGCCTGCTCTGTACACCACTGGGTTGTTTGTGTTGTTCCGGTCTTGTGTTTATGTGTTGGGAGAGGAGACCTCATGACAGACCCTGGGTGGCTTGCTCTCTGTGATGTGGGGAGACTGTGATAAGTATATAGATTGTAGGTATATAGAATAGGTATATAGAATAGGTATGTAGATAATTTGAACTAAAGTAAAGGTTAAGTACTAAAGCAGCTGTTCGGTTTTTTGTTTTTTTTTTAAATCCTCACCTGAGAAGTTTTTCATTGATTTTATTTTATTTTTTTTAAGAGAAAGTGGAAGGGAGGAAGGGGGGAAGAGGGAGAGAGAGAAAGAGAAAGGGAAAGAGAGAAACATCCATGTAAAAGAGACACATCAATTGGTTGTTTCCTGTTCACACTCCAAATGAGGTCACGGTTTGAATTGGCAATCCACATACGTGCCCTTTACCAGAAATTGAACCTTCGACCCTTCAATCCAAGGGTTGATGCTCTAACCACTGACCAACACCAGCCAAGGCTAAAGCAGCTGTTCTTTGAGCACTGATTGTATAGCTGTAATTTTTTTTAAAAAGATATATTTTTATTGATGTCAGAGAGGAAGGGAGAGGGGAGATAGAAACATCAATGATGAAAGAGAATCATTGATCAGCTGCCTCCTGCACATTTCCCACCAGGGATCGAGCCTGCAACCCGGGCATGGTACCCAATTGGATCATAGGTCAACCCTCAACCACTGAGCAATACTAGCTGATTAAATTGTTAGCCAGTGGGAGCCCTTTCTAACGGGCAGCCGTTTCCATTAGATGCGTCCCCTGCTTCCTCTGAGCACTTCCCTCCTTTCTGGCTGCGCATCTTATACTTTCCAGTGGGCCTGAAGGCACGTGTTTTCAGTGAGCACACCAAAACAGTGCGTTCCAAAACATATATAGCTATAATTTTAATTCCTACAAAGTTATAGCTATAGCTATAATTTTAATTCCTACAAAGACCCTTATTAAACAAGGAAACTGCTGAAGCCGGTTTGGCTCAGTGGTACAGTGTCGGTCTGCGGACTGAAAGGTCCCAGGTTTGATTCCGGTCAGGGGCATGTACATTGGTTGCGGGCACATCCCCGGTAGGGGGTGTGCAAGAGGCAGCTGGTCGATGTTTCTCTCTCATCGATGTTTCTAGCTCTCTATCCCTCTGTCTTCCTCTCTATAAAAAAAATCAATAAAATATATTAAAATAAAATAAAATAAAATAAACAAGGAAACTGAGGCTCAGGTGACTATACTGGCCAGAGAGTCCCACAGCTATTGAATGGTTGAGCCAGAGTTTCAGTTCACTGTGGTCTGATTTCGAAGTTCATTTTTTCTGATATACTTTGTCATGATGTAATACATTTCCTTACCCTAAATTATAGAATTTGTACACGTAACAATGCGTAACAAAAATCTTACTTGAAGTCTTTCACCTACTGCGTAATTTTGTGTCTGTATGGAAGTCAAGTCTGAAAACCGAGCATGTGGTTCACCACAGTGTGCTGTCACGGGAAGTCTGCGTGTTTTCGTTAGAGTGACTTGGCTGTCCTGATGTTTCTAACCACCGAGGATTCCCTAACCTTTTATTTTCTTCCTATAGGAATTTGCTTACTAGAAAACAAAATGCAAGACTTGACAAACAAAATGACTTGGGATGGAAGTTATTTGGAAAAATACCACTCCGAGAGAATGCTCAGAAAGAGTCAAAGAAAGTACAAAAGGTATACAAGATACACACAGACGTGTGCTGCGCAGCATATGCTTCTGAACCTTGCAAAAGTGACTGTTCTGGAGGTTTTGAAACGGGGAAACTGTACTAATTTGCATGCCAAGTTCCTAACACTCAAGCCTGTCTTCAGCATGTCAGTGACTTTAACCTTTGTCATTTCTGACAGTTTGTAACGGGCACAGCAGTGTTCAGTTGAGAGAGCTGGGCTTTAGATATCCATAACTTGATTTAATGTTATCACTCTTTCCTAGTAAGAGTTGCAATGTGTCTGTGGCTGATTTGTATGGACTGTGTTTGATAGTAAAGCATGCCCCCTCTCTGATCCCCTGGGTTTCCTGGGACTGCATCCTTCCGGTGCTGCTTTGGCCAGGAAGGCCGGGCAGTTGTTCACCAGCTGTACTGACCCTCCCTTTGCTGGCCCTGGAGCTGCCCACCTGTCTGCCAGGGTGGGCATAGGCTTCGGATCAGGCCTGTGGTGTCTCATCACTACCAGGCTCCCCGTGGGGGCAGGTGCCAGCAGGTGCTCATCTTGTCACGGAGGGGCTCGGGCAGGGACACAGCAGGCAGGGGCTGACTTTTACCACCAGCACCTTCTAGGCTGTGTGCCCAGGCATCCCTGCAGTCCTGGTTGCCCAGAGCTGCGACCCTGCCCCAGCAGCCGCACCCCTCCCACCTGCTTTGT
This sequence comes from Pipistrellus nathusii, assembly GCA_963693515.1. NCBI lineage: Eukaryota > Metazoa > Chordata > Mammalia > Chiroptera > Vespertilionidae > Pipistrellus > Pipistrellus nathusii. The sequence goes on from OY882858.1 coordinate 206,840,381, forward strand.
GTTCATTGGTAATCGTTGTGAACACCGAAGGGTGGATGCAGGCCCTCGCTCCGCACCGGGGTGGGGGTGGCACAGCCCCTGTGCTCACAAGAGGCTTCTGGGAGGAGAGCCTCCCACCCAGGGGCTGGAAAAGCAGCACAGGTGCCTGGGGAAGGCGGCAGGGCCGTGGGCAAGGCCATCCAGGAGCTGAGTGTAAAGGTGTGATGGAGAAGTCCTAACGATGGGGTGGCTCATCTATTGAGTGGTTACTTCTGCTAACTTCACGTGAGTCAGCACTTAGGTTTCTGGCTCATTTAAAGCTCGCAACATCCTTATGAAGAAGATGCTATTGTCCCCATTGTACGGAGAAGCGTGTAGACACAGGCAGGGAGCAGCGGGCTGACTGTCGGGAAGGGGCAGCGGAGCAAGAGGTGGGGCGCTGTCCAGGCCCCTGTGACATGACGTGACGTGACGGTGATGTAACGTGGCGTGATGACCCTGGTCCCTGGCTCTGGCCTGCAGGCTCAGAGTGATGTGGTCACCCTGGGGAGAGTGTGGCTCTTGGGCTAGTCCAGGTGAGAGAAAGGGTTGTCTGGCTCCAAGCTGTGGCAGTAGCGGTGGCCGGGGTTGGCTCCGCTGAGCGTGAAACATGGTGGATACGGCGTGCGGTGTGTGAGGGAGGCAGCATGCACACGTTTGGTCTAGCCTGGGCAACACGGTGGGTTTGCACCTGTTTTGCGCCTTATCAAATTAAGTTTGTTCTGATTGTGGCCTAACATTCCTCAGAGCTGGTGTCTGGAGCCAAAATAAATCAGTGTTGGAGTTTGTATCTTAAATTTGGATCGCTTCTCGTGTAGACTTGTTAAAATACATAAAATGAAAATATAATGAGTTTGTTTGTAAAACTCAGCAAAATACTTCTTAAGAAACCAAGTAACCACACAGTTAAAATATTTTAAAAGGAATCTACACTTTCAAAAAAGTAGCTATCGTACTAAGCAGATTTATTCTTGATATCACTTGCGTCCTGCTTAAATTTCTCTGCCATCGTTGCCATACATTTTCCGAAGATAAGCATGGATAGGTGCTTTGACTTCAAGGGGTTTTGCGAACTGGAATGAACAGGCCAGCTAACTGTGTGGTAACACAACACTGCAGAGAAGAGCGCCGTCTGGCTGCAGCCATCAATAATAAAAGGTGTAATTGTACCTGCGTGAGTCATGCGATCCTGCCAGCCCTCTCATCTCTCCTCCCTCGCGCCCCCGCCCCCAAGCTGCAAGGCCTGCGAGGGATCCAGAGCCAGGGACCTGCCCCGTGGTGGGGAGGCGCCTGGGCACCCGCTCTAGCTGGCTGCTGTCACAGAGGGCAGCTCGCACGCCGCACAGAGCCCGTGCCGGGCCTGAGTGCTAGACCGAGGTCCCAGGGGGTGATGGCAGCTCCGGCAGAGCGCAAGCACCGTCAGGTGCTGGGCAGACAGCTCCTTTCCCTCGGAGCGTCACGTGGTGACAACGCGGTGCTGGAGCCAGCCTGGCCGCCAGGCTTTGGACACGTTACTTCCCCTCATTGAACCCCATTTTCCTCCTCTCTGGAGTTTGGAGAACAGGAGTCCCTGCCTCTGAGGTGCGGGTTAAAAGAGTAAATATTCACTATGTGCTCCGAGCAGCGCTGAATGTCTCCGGTGCTGGGGCTGTTTGCTGTTCTGGGTTCTGTCCAATGAAAGTCTGCCGTGGACAACAGGAAGTGAACCTGCATGCGAGAATGAACCTGGCCTGCTTTTCTCTTCATTTGCTGGTTCAACACACACTGCCGTGTTGGGCCGGTCATGCCGGCTCAGAGGGCTTCTCTGTCTGTGGTCACCCCCTGGGAGATCTCAGCTGGACTCGTAGCTTCGCATGTCCCGCCTCTGCTGAGAGCCCCCACGTATGTTTCCAGCCGGGACTGCGTCTCTGCTCCAGATGTGGGCTGCAGCTGCCCGCTGGACAGTTGCATGTGGATGTCTATCGGCATTTCCTGCTTAACAGGCCTACCCTTTATTTACTTCCCGCCCTCTTGAACCTGTTCCTTTGCATCTTCCTCATTTGGTAAATGACAGACTTGACCCTTTCTTTCAGGTCTAAAAATTATTTTTTTAATGTATTGAAATATTTTTTGAAATATTTTTATTGTATTTTTTTTTGTTTAGTTCAGTATGCACCATTTTATTTTATCTTTAAATCTTTATTGTTGATAGTATAACATATGTCTTCTCTTTTCCACCTTAGGCTCTCCCCACCTACTGTCTGTGGCCATTGGTCAAGCATGTATACATACAAGGTCTTCTGTTGATCACCTCCCACCCACCCTCCCCTGCCTTCCTCCCGAGATCCGCGCTCTGTGCCACGCTTCCCGGTCTAACACTTTAGAACTGTTCTGTTTCTCCTCTCACATGCCCGCCAGCGCCAATGGCTGTTCATGCTCCCGCTCTGCAGGGGCCCGATGATGCGCAGCCTTGCTGGAGCAGCAGTGGCTGGGAGGGACTTTTCAGGGGAGTTGTGAGGTGAAGCCGTTATCAGTCCTGCCGCTGTGGCCTGGCATGGGATGGCACGGCTCAACGGCCCCCAGTTGCTTGGGTTTTGGGATATGGGGAATGGACTTTTTAAAGATAAGTTAGCAACACATACTTCCTCATTATATTAACTTGTAGAAGATGCTAGCAAATTAAGAAATTGGGAGTCTTGCCCCAAATAACTACTGTTTGCATATTGGTACCTTTCCTTTATGTAATTTTTCCACGCATGTTCTTTTAATTTTTTAAAAGAAGAGACCACTAAGAGGTAAAAGTGGGTCTTTGTAATTTGGGTGGGTGTCAGAAGGGTGCATGGCTGCAAACATTTAGGACAGAAGTTTTATGTTTTTGGGTTTTTTTTGGCTATACTTTTATTTTCCGAAGTATATAATCAGTGTTTTTTTTTTCTTTTTAACAGCATCTGATCTATTTTTAAGACGACTTGATTAACAACAAAAAAAATCACCTTCTTTTCCAATTTACTAAAAATGGCTAAGAATAAAATTATTAACAGTAAAGTGATGTCATTTCTTAGTCACTCAGTATGCTTACCTTTTTATTTATTTATTTATTTTTAAATATTTTTTAATTAAATTATTATCTATGTACATATTTTAACATTGCCCCCCCTCCCATCCATACCCTCCCTTCCTAGAGTTTTGTGTACATTGGTTGTACTTATATGCATGCATACAAGTCCTTCGATTGATCTCTTATCTCCCCCAGGTCTCCCTACCCTCCTAGCTGTAATTTGAGTCTGCTTGTTGCTTTACTGTCTTTATATCTGACTTTTGGTTCATCAGTTTATAATGTTCTTTAATATCCATAAATGAGAGAGGTCATGTGGTGTTTTTCTTTCATTGACTGGCTTATTTCACTCAGCATGATGTTCTCCAATTCTATCCAGGTTGCTGCAAATGATGAGAACTCCTTTTTTTATGGCAGCATAGTATTCCATTGTGTAGATGTACCATCGTTTTTTTGATCCAATCATCTGCTGACGGGCACCTACGCTGTTTCCAGATTCTAGCTATTGTAGATTGTGCTGCTATGAACATAGGGGTGCATATATCCTTTCTGATTGGTGTTTCTAGTTTCTTGGGATATATTACTAGGAGTGGGATTACTGGGTCAAATGGGAGTTCCATTTTCAGTTTTTTGAGGAAACTCCATACTGTTCTCCACGGTGATTGCACCAGTCTGCATTCCCATCAGCAGTGCACAAGGGTTCCTTTTTCTCCCCAACCTCGCCAACACTTGTCATTTGTTGATTTGTTGATGTTGGCCACTCTGACAGGTGTGAGATGGTACCGCATTGTTTTGATTTGCATCTCTAGGACAGAGGTTTTTTTTGTTGGTGTTGGTTTATGTTGTTATTTTTTGTTAATCCTCACCCAAGGATATTTTTTCCATTGATTTTTAGAAGGGAGGGAGAGAAGGAGGGAGAGACAGAGGCAGGCAGACAGATAGACATTGATTGGTTGCCTCCAGCACGTGCCCCAACCAGGGCTGGGGATCGAACTTGTGCCCTTGACTGGGAACCTAACCCTTGACCCTTCAGTGCTTGGGCCAACGTTCTAACCACCTTGCTACAGTAGCTGGGGCAAGGACAGAGTTTGTGAGTCTTTTAAACGTAGCACTGTGTACACAGGCTTGAGAAATTGGCACTATTGTCAGGAAATGAGGTTAAGCAGAAAGTTTGGGTCCTGGTTGGGCTCTGAGGCAGCAGCTGAGGGTGGCCAGCAGAGCTGAGGGAAGGGCAGGCTTGTGGAGGGCAGTGGCCTAGAAAAAGCGCTGCTAGTGAGCAAAGATGAGCAGGGCATTTGGGTGTTTATCACCTGGAATGTCGTGGATGGCCTTCTGGAATCTCAGGTCAATGGTTAGATGTTAAAGAGAGAATTCCGGAGAGGGCACACCTAGGACCTCTCAAAGTAACAGTCACTCTTCTCACCTCTGGGTTCTAAGAAGTCTGGGTGCTTAGAAAATCATAAATCATCACAAACTGCAGGAGGGATAAGCTTGATGGTCAGTGCAGGTAACGGGGTGGGCCTGCTGGTAGATTCTAAAATAGAAAACGTCCTCATTGCCATCATCCCATGAAAACGGGGTGTGACCCAATTCACAAGAGGAGCAGCCCCGTTCTGGGGAAGGAGGAGCAGTGCACTCAGCTCCATCTCTCCCAGAGGCTCCATCTCTCCTAGTGGCTGCAGCTGGACAACTTGCACATCGCGCATGGAATAGCTGTTGGGGGTCTAGAAAAGGGACAGTTGGGGAGGAAAACCAGAATTTGAAGTACCACTGAATTGACTGAGTTTACCATTTCCCCCCTCTGGTATTTCACAGCCTGAATTCAAGGTAGCTCCAACCCATAAGGGGTGTTAACATGGACAGAGAGTGCTCGGAGACACTCTGGTTCTGGGTGAGAAAGGGGTCTCCTAGCACTCGAGAGAATGCAGAGGCCCCGCACTTGATTGTTGCCTTTTTCCTCGTTTCACTCTCCCAGTTACCCAAGCAGTCTCCTGGCAGCAGAGCAAGGGCTGGCAGGAGCCTAAAACTCTCAGGAAGGAAACTGATTACAGGAGCTTCGTTCCCAAGATGGGACAAACCCCTGATGCTGTATTCTCTCTTCCCGCCATTTGGCCCCAAGACAGACATAGTTGGGGAAGAGGGGCTAGAGAACCCGAAAAAGGGAGCCCGAGGGAACCCAGTACTGGGGGCAGTGTGGGGAGGAAGAGCTCAGGAAAGTGACTCTTTAGTTATGAACTTCAGGGCTTACTCCCAAGTTGTGGATAGATGGATACCACCCAAATAGCTTACATAGACTTTGAGAATTGACCTTGGGGATAGACCATCACACAAATCCCAAACTGGCTACTGGATGGGGTGCACGTGGGATAGATTCACCAAGTACTGCAAAGGCTTTGAAATCTCAACTGATTTTGGAACCACAACTCACAGAAGGCTGATTAGAACTTGGGTCTGGGATCCAGCCAGGTCAATTGCCTGCTGAAACAAAAGTGTCAATATTCTCCAGGGCGGTTTGATAAGACCCAGAGTCTCATCACAATATTTAAAATATCTATAATGCAATTAAAAATTACTTAGCATATGAAAAACTAGGAAAATCTCAACTCACAAGGGAAAGACAAACAACAGACACCAGTGCCAAGGTAGTACAGGTGTCAGCATTAACCAGCAGCCATTTCAAAAATGATCCAACAAGTAAGAGCAAACACTCTTTTTTTTTTTTTTTTAATATATTTTATTGATTTTGTAGAGAGGAAGGGAGAGAGATAGAGAGTTAGAAACATCGATGAGAGAGAGTCATCAATCAGCTGCCTCCTGCACACCCCCTACTGGGGATATGCCCGCAACCAAGATACATGCCCTTGACCGGAATCGAACCTGGGACCCTTCAGTCCCCAAGCCGACGCTCTATCCATTGAGCCAAATCGGTCCCAGCAAGAGCAAACACTCTTGAAATGGAAGATAGAATGTGTCAGTACAGATACAGAAAATACAAGAAAAACTACATAGTAATTTTATTCTGAGAAATACAGTAACTGAAATAAAAACTAACTGGACAGGCTCAGTGCAGAACGCAGATGACAGAGGAAAGAGTGAGTGAATTTTTAGATCAATAGGAACTATCCAATCTGAATAATACAGAGAAAAAGAGATTGGGGGAAATGAGCAGAGCCTTAGGGACATGTGGGACAGCATTAAAAAGTCTTAACACTTTGTTACTGGAGTTTCAGAAGGAGAGGATAAAAATGTGATGCAGAAAACCATGTTGGAATAAATGAATATGTTTTAAGTCTGGCAAAAGACATAAACCTACAGACTTGGGAGAGAGGCCTCCATGAACTCTGAGTAGGTTAAAGACCAAGAAGTCCATTACCAAACTGCTAAAAATAAAAACGAACATTTTACAAGCAGCCGGACAACACGCATTACTTATCGGGGAGCAACAATTTGAATGACTGATTTTTGTCATCAGAAACCATGGAGGCCAGAAGGAAGTGAAACGTGGTTTGAAAGTGCTGAAAGAAAGGAGCTACCAACCGAAAATTCTGTATCTAGCAAAAATGCCTAGAAATGAAGGTATTCTCAGATAAAGGAAAATGAAGAGATTTGTGGCCAGCGGTTCTAAAAAAAATTGCCAAAGGAAGCTGTTCAGACAGTAGGGACACTGTGTCAGAAGGAAATCTGAAACTTGGGCAGGAAGAGGAAGAGAAATGATACAAGCCAGATAAATACAGTGGACCCTTGTTCTCTTGATGAGTTCTTTACAATGTATTTGGTTGGAAGGAAAAAGTCATGCCCGGGTTTTCGGTGTGCATACCGCAGATGTAATAGGTAAGACAAAGAAGATGTAATAGCTAAGACGAAGAAAATGTAAAGGGGGCATGTTCCCCTGGCAGGGGAGGCCATGCTCACAAAGGCGGTTGTCCCCGGCGAGGCTTACCCACGGCGCTCCGGATGTCTGCCATTTCCCCAGCTGTGGGAGACTCGTCAGCATCATTTGTGCTGGTGGGGGAAATTAGAAAGTTAAAGTTTAAAAAAAAAAATACAGGGGGAGGTGATATGGTGATAAAGTTTGAACATTCCACCTGAAGTGGTAAAATATTGATTCTAAATAGATTGTGAAACATTAAATATATTTTAATCCCTAGATCACTGACTCAAGAGAGCCAAAAGCCCAATAAATTAAAATGGAATTCTAAGATAAGGTAAAAAAAAACACACGAAACTAAGGCAGGAAAGAAGTAGAGGGAGGAAAACGAGACAACAAATACGATGGTAGGTCTAAATGGAAACATATCAGCAATTACAATAATGCAGATGGTTTGGACACACCAACAGTGTGTCTGCATAAACCAGAAGAATGGGTTAAGAAAATGACCCAGTTCTGTGCTTTCTAAAAGAAACTTACTCTAAATATAAAATGTGTGGGTTAAAATGAGAGAAGGGGTAAGATTTAGCAGATATAGTCACGTACAAAAGGACTTCAGAGCAGTGGAGACTGCCAGAAGGTGGGACACTGGCTAGCAGAGACAGCCTGGTTCTCAGTGTGTGTGCACCTGGCACCAGCTGCGGAGCACACGGGCACACTGACAGGTGTGAGACAAGCGGGCAAGGCCAGGTTAGCCGGAGGGCCAGCGCTCCTCTCTGGAGAGCAGCTGGCAGCACTGTGGACAGAATCAGCCAGGACAGGCTGACTGTCAGCCCACAGGACGGGCTGCCGCCTAGAGAGCACGCCACTCTCCAGCAGGCGCACAGCCCATTCTGTCCAAGCACCCCCCTCAGCAGCCTGCACTGCAGCAAAACTAGGAATCTGAAAGGTCACTTACACAAACCTAGTTCTCTAACCGCAGGAGAGGACAAGAGCAACATCCCAAACGTGGGCATTAAATAAATAACCCCCAGCTAAGGAAAGCTAGAAAATGATTGTATAAGGAAGCTCAGGAAAGCTAGAAAATGTTTGGACTGGAATAAAAGTACAAGCTATCAACATTTGTGGGATGCGGTGCTGAGAGAGATATTTATAGTAAAAAAAGTTCTCAGATCAATCGCGTTTTCTAGCTTAAGAAACTGTGAGGGCCCTCGCTGGTTTGGCTCAGTGGTTAGGGTGTCGGCCTACAGACCACAGGGTCCCAGGTTCGATTCTGGTCAAGGGCACATGGCTGGGTTGCTGGCTCGGTCCAACGTGCAAAAGGCAACCAATTGATTCTCTCTCATCATTGATGTTTCTATCTCTCTCTTCCTCTCCCTTCCTCTCTGAAATAAAATATATATATATTAAAAAAAAAAAAAAAAAAGAGCCGAAACAGGTTTGGCTCGGTAGACAGAGCATCAGCTTGTGGACTCAAGGGTCCCAGGTTCGATTCCAGTCAAGGGCATGTACCTTGGTTGCGTGCACATCCCTGATGGGGTGTGTACAAGAGGCAGCTGATCAATGATTCTCTCTCATCGATGTTTCTAACTATCCCTCTCTCTTCCTCTCTGTAAAAAATCAATAAAATATATTTTTAAAAAATAGAAATTGTATAAGGAACAAACAAAGTAACAAACCCCTATCATTAAATAAATATAATATTGGATTAGCCAGTTGGCACCTTCATTCCTGCCGTGGTGACTGGGCTCTGAACCGGCCCCGCTGCTGTTTTCACCGCAGGCGTCTTAGATGCACGTTCTGAAAGGACTCGGACTTTGGGATCCGAGGCCCTGAGGCCGTGTCAGGTTGTCACTCGCAGTCAGTTGTGGCCTAAGGCCATGACTGTGCTCTGCACGTTGGCGGTCTCCCTCAGAGATAATGCCCATCTCGCCCTGCATGTGAGCTCTGAGTAAGAAACGTGTGGGGACAGCAGTGGTGTCAGGTGGGCGCCCATGAGGGTCAGTGGTTTCTCTCTTTCTCTACCCCCTTCGTGGCTTCACCTTCCCCCTCAGGGGTGGAGATTTAAAAAACAAGAAACTGCTGCCAGCATGGGCAGAGTGGTTTGGAAATGGTAGTTGGCAAAATCAGTTTTGGATTCCATCTGAAATGGCTTAAAAATTGTGTTGTGTTTTTCTTTTTTTTCAAATTATAAAAGCAGTACATGAACAAATACCTGTAAATGATAGAGGTAAGCAGAGTCACAGGAAAGCCCTCGTCACCTGGAGACCGCTGGAGTCTCCCAGTTCCATGCCAGCCTCCCAGGCCTTTCTCATGCACACACATTCCCTCCCCCATGAATACACTTCTGCGACGGGTCCCAGGCTGTGGGAGCTGTTGCGGACACGCGAAGCACTCAGGAAGCTTGTGGACACAACTCCAAGACTGGATGCCCTGTGCTTATTCAGAGGACTGTGTTCTGACCCCGGTTTTTTTTTTTTTTTTTTTTTTTTTTATTAATATATTTTATTGATTTTGTACAGAGAGGAAGGGAGAGAGATAGTTAGAAACATCGATGAGAGAGAGTCATTGATCAGCTGCCTCTTGCACACCCCCGACCGGGGATATGCCCGCAACCAAGGTACATGCCCTTGACTGGAATCGAACCCGGGACTCTTCAGTCCCCAAGCTGACGCTCTATCCATTGAGCCAAACCGGTTTCGGCCCCTTCAGTCTCTTAATGGAAAACAGGTTTGTTTGTTTTTTTACCATTTTTAAACCGACGTTTACCTTTTTTGAAAAATTACCCTGGGTCAAGATTCATTTAACACATCCAGGAGATGAGTGAGACGGTAACAGTAATAACAAAAGTATTTGAGAAACTAGGTGTTTATAGGCATGAAAACAAAGAAGAATTGGAATAAGATTGCTAGGCTAGCTTTAAATCAACAAACATACCAGTGGGGATAAGAAAACACGGTCTTTGGAGTTTCCCGTGAGACACAACCCACACGGAACAGGCCACTACACATCCCCTGGGCGCCCACGCTCCTGGGGAAGTAAGCGAGCTGCAGGCAGGATGTCCAGCTGCCCAGGGGTGGCTGGAAGGTCACAGCCCTCCGCGCTCCTCTTGTCCCATCTCCACATGGTGAGTGATTTCTCTTCCCGAGGTTTTCTTTCATCTTCCCCGCCAGAACCAGCCTCTCCACTTGCTCCCATTGCTTCTTGAAAAGGGCTTTCTGGGAGGCTCCCTGTACCAGAGAAGCACTCATTGTACGCGCCCAGTGGTTTTTCCTGTGTTTATGCAGTTACGCCAGCGTCTGCAGCCAGTGTTAGAGAATACGCATCTGGAAAATGCTCCCTCGTGCCTGTCTGAGTGGCTCTCCATGCCCACCTGCGGCTCCAGCAAACTCTGTGTGCTGTACTGCCGGAGACCTGCCTTTTTAAGAAACTCCCTTGTCTGCTGGCATCTCTGTTGAGCATGTCTGCGGCCCCCAGCCAGGGGTGTGAGGCGAAGCCACCGTCCTCCCGCCAGTGCCCATCCTCCGAGGCGCTGGGCAGTTTGGTGGTGGCCCGTTACAGGTAGTGCTTCTATGGTTACTTGCACGCTGGTCTCTCTGTGGGTGTGTATCTTACTCCTCTTGGGTGGGAGGAGTGTTCATACTGAACTACACAAGGAAATGCCACTCTTTTCCAAGATGGCTCCAACTGCCAGTGACGTGGGGCAATCCCAGTTTCTCCTGTGCCACTAACCGTCACTGTCTGTCTGTCAGAGCCTGGCGCACCTCACAGGCTTCCTCTGGCCGGAGTGGTTTCTGGCGGTGGTTTGTGATGCTACTCATCCAGCAGCTAGCTGGGGTGGCCTGGCACCACGGTCCCAGGACTGGTGATTTCCATCACAGGAAGGTCTGTGTCTCTCGGACCCAGTGTGTCCAGTTTTGGGACAGTGGATCCACAGGCGGACCAGAAATAACTTTGAGTTTATGCAGATTTTAAACAGTTTAAAAATATACATATATATATATATATATATATATTTTTTTTTTTTTCCTTCTTCTTGATTTCAGAGAGGAAGGGAGAGGGAGAGAGAGAAACATCAATGATGAGAGAGAATCATTGGTCAGCTGTCTCCTGCACAGCCCCTACCGGGGATCTTGCTTGCAACCCAGGCATATGCCCTTGACCAGAATCAAACCAGCCACACTTCAGTCCGATGGCCAGTGCTCTATCCACTGAGCCAAACCAGCTAGGGCCGTGGTCGGCAAGCTGCAGCTCGCGAGCCACATGCGGCTCTTTGGCCCCTTGAGTGTGGCTCTTCCACAAAATACCACGGCCTGGGTGAGTCTATGTTGAAGAAGTGGCATTAGTAGAAGTTTCAGTTTAAAAAATGTGGCTTTCAAAAGAAATGTCAATCGTTGTACTGTTGATATTCGATATTTGGCTCTGATGACTAATGAGTTTGCCGACCACTGGGCTAGGGCAACAGTTTTTTAATGGAGGTTTAATTTACACACAGCGGGGAGCTCTCCTCTGAAGCGTGCTGTTTAATTAGTGTTGAGGAGCAATCAGGGCCGTGTTTCCATCAGTATGTGTTTGTCTTGTCCCTGGTGCTTTGGTTGGACTGGCCTTGCTGTGGAAAACAGGGACCAGGGAATGAAAATTGCTCTGCACCGCCGCACTGCGCAGCGGCCCCGGTGTTCGTATCTGCTGTGCAGCGCCTCTTGGTAATGCTTGGCCTCTTTTTATTAAAAAGTCCCACAAAGCAGCCTCGCTGGGGGCTGGGTGCTGGCTGCGTCCCCTGAGAGCGTCCACGCTCCTGCGATGTCTCTGCTGAGGGTGCAGCTGCAGTTCGGGTGTGAGCAGTGAGGTCCGGGTGGGACGGGCTGAGCGTCCCCTGCACCCGCATGTCTGGTACCCTGAGGGCTCCGTGCCACCCTCCCCAGCTGGCGGGACCTGGGGGAGCCCGGGCTCTACCCGCCTGCGCGCCGCCCCCCCAGTGCCCAGGTCCCCACCAGCCAGGCCTGACGCGCCGAAACCGAGCGCGCAGATCAGCTGCGCCGCATCTGCGCGCGATTGATCGTCCTGCCGCCCCCGCCCGCCGCGCCGGAGCCGCCGCCCGAGGTCCGGCCTGAGCCCCGCTCGCTCTCGGGCATGGAGCCGCCGGCCGCGCGCCTCTGAGCCCCGCGGCGTTCATGGTGAGTGGGGCCGGGCGCCCGAGCCCCTCCGAGGCCTGCCCAACTGCCCTCGGCCTGAGGCTCCGACGTGGGTGCGCCCGTGTGCATGTGTCACATTCATCTGTTCCACCCATGAAGCCTGCATGGGCCGGCACTGCGCCTCCCCCCTCCCTCCATGCTTTGTGTCTGCCTCCATAGCATTTTCTGGCAGGGCTCCGTGTCCATGGGTGTCTGAGAGACTCCAAGAGAGTCAGTGATGTGTCCTAATTCTCACCACCCCAAATGGGATTGCATCCTGTTTTCAGATTCCGGTCAGGCATCTCTTAGAGGCAGGCTGGCCTTGCCTGTGATCCTGGGGAGGCCTCTGTGTGGACATCAGCCTGTTTGCTCTGGGTCCGAGTGAGGCCGTCAGATGGCACAGCAGCCAGGCCTGTGACAGCCCACAGGTCAGTCTGAGTAATGCACTCCCCAGTCCACACAGTAACTTTGTGCTCTAGATGTTTTGTAAGGAATATGACAGCTTACACAGGTCTCCTGTGGCTTCCCAAATGCCAACACTCCCAGTAACTCAGAGAATGCTTTCTGGGAAAATACTGCGTGTGAGTAGATAACAGAATTAAACTATGAGGAACCCTTGGGTTCCTTCTTAGTGGGAGAGCAAGCCTCGGTGGTCACCAGGACCATCTTGGAAAGATGAGCATTTGTAAGACTGCACAGCCACTCTTCCCACCCAAAATGGCAAAACAAAACAGGTCTCAGGTCAGACCCTAAAACAATGCCGCAGCTGCCGCCACCCCCCCCCCCCCCCCCAAAATTGCTTGTTACAAATGGCAGAGTGAGATCAGCTGTAGTGTTCGGGGACTTCACAATCTGTTAAGTATCCTGAATGGGATATTGTGAAAAGTAATTTTGGCTCAGCGAGTGTGGCTCAGTGGTTGGGAACCAGGAGGCCGCGGTTCGATTCCCTGTGAGGGCACATGCCTGGGTTACAGGCTCGATCCCCAGTAGGGGGCATGCATGAGGCAGCCGATAAATGATTGTCTCTCATCATTGATGTTTCTGTCTCCCCCTCTCCTTACCTCTCTGAAATCAATAAAAATGTATATGTGTTAAAGTAATTTTGTAGTAATGCAGTGACAGCAGTACCCCTGTCATTGTCTGGACGCCTGCTGTGGCTATGTGTCTATGTAATTCATTCTCATTTAATCTTCTCATTTAATAATTGAGGAGACGGGGTGAAGGGATGTGCTCAAGGTCAGGCTGCTCGTGGCACTGGTCCCGCTGGGAGGTGATGTTCAGACCCAGGCCTGCTCCTCCACCCGCTCACCCACCCACCCAAGCTCCCCTGCAGGCTGCCTGGCCCCGGCCTGTGCAGAGGTGGCGCTGTGCTGTCACTGGCGTCGGGTCATGTCAGTCTTTTCATGGGCACCACATGTGGCGACCTGCCACGCTGTATTCCAGACATACCTCCAGAACCCTCATAATTATTCTAAAAGGCGAATCTTGATACTGGATACAGTTGAGTCAGACTTAAACACAGTTCTGACTGATGAGCCTTTCTGCTTCTACCCTGTTTCCCCGAAAATAAGACAGTGTCTTATATTACTTTTTGCTCCCAAAGATGCGGTAGGTCTTATTTTCAGGGGATGTCTTATTTTTCCATGAAGAAGAATACGGTACACACTTATTGTTAAATGAAAATAAAGGAAATTTATTACCTGTATACGGTACAGTAGTACGGTAGTTGTCAACACAAACCAGACAAACTGTGAATCCTACAGTATCAAGAATTTACTCATTTATTCAATGACAACCATGTCATCATCTTCTGGAACATCATCATCACAATGCAATTCCTGAATTTCCTGGTGAATTTCTTTTATTTATTTATTTTAATATATTTTACTGATTTTTTACAGAGAGGAAGGGAAATAGAGAGCTAGAAATGTCGATGAGAGAGAAACATCGACCAGCTGCCTCTTGCACACCCCCTACTGTGGATGTGCCCGCAACCAAGGTACATGCCCTTGACCGGAATCAAACCTGGGACCTTTTAGTCCGCAGACCGACGCTCTACCACTGAGCCAAACCGGCTTCGGCCCTGGTGAATTTCTTGTGACTCCATTTCTTTCAGAATCAGTGGACCAAATCTCTCATGTTTAGCCTTATTTTCGGGGGATGCCTTATATTTCACTCAGAAGGAAACCTGTAAGTAGGTCTTATTTTCGGAGGATGTTTTCTTTTCAGGGAAATATGGTAGCTAAGGTAGCTTTCTCGGAAGCCACAGCACTACTGGCCAGGAGGGTGGCACAATGGGCCATCTTTACAGCACCCACAGCTCAGTGAGTCGCCTTGATGACCCCTCTATCATCCTGCCAGGAACACAGTCTTTTCATCGTTTGAGAATCTTGATCCTTTGTTCTCTTAAAGCAAATGTTCGCTGAGATCAGCTTTATTTCTTTTCCTTTTTAACTGGCAAAGTTTGCACTTCACACAGGAGCCCCGTGTCCTTGTCCTGCCTTTCACACTGCTCCGCTCACCCACGTGCTGGAGACACGCCCTGTGGACCCCACCGTGGGTGCAGTGACAGGCTCACCACGCCCCACAGTGGACTTCTGGCGCTGCGGCCAGCCCCGCTCCCGCCTGCTCTCCTTGCTCAGCAGCTCGGGTGGCTTGTTGTTGAGCCCTTAAATTCAGAGCGAAACAGCTTAGGCTCAGCTCCCCGTGGATAAGCACACTCACGTGCACCGCTAGGCTGCTGCGTGTGCTGTTGGGATTCCTGTCCTTCGTGCCCTCGGCCTCCCTGTCCTTTGTCCACTCAGATGGCCCCTCTGTGAGCTGCTTTTCTCTGTTCCCAGCCATGGACACCTGTCCTCGGGCCCCCATGGCACGACACTCTCTCCCGCAGTTTCCATGGTCTGCCCTGGATGCCCAGCCTCTGCTGCGTCTTACTCGCCCCTGCTAGAGTGAACATTGCAGGCTGGGCCCTGTGGTCCCTCACAAACAGGGCCCTTTCCCTCTTCCCTTGACGGCTGTATCGGTTCCGCTCCTGGCCCTGTGTGGAGTGAGGCCTGCTCATTTGCCCCTGCCAACTGCTCCCCCTCATCCGCCCCCGTTAGCTGCAGCACATTCTGTTTGCTGCTGTCTCTGGTGTGGGTCTGTGTTCCCAGCAGATGCATGATGAGCCACTCAGGGCAGGGACTTGACCTACTATGCAAACCTTTCCGATGTGACACCCTCCACTCCAGCCCTGTTAGACAGTTACTCAGCACACGGGTAAAACTGGGTTTAGAACGGAAGCAAACTGGCCTTGCTGTGTGCTCTCCGGTGCTTTGTATTGTTAGCTTTAAAAAATGCCGGCGTGACCACTTCAGCTGATCGCCACGCGGCTTTGAAGAGCCCTGCTCTGAGTTCCTTCCGAGTTCCTTGCCGCCGCCTGAATGGGCGGTTTGTGCCATGAGCTCGCAGGGCTGCTGCCGAGCACAACATGGAAGGCGCTGTCACTGTTTAGACCGACTTCAAAGCAGGAGCCCAGGAGGGGCCCAATTGTAACGATAGCGGGCTGAGGCGGGGGCTGCCTGCCACCTGCCCGCTCAGAAAGGACGCGTGTGGCATGTGTCCTCTCATCCTCACAGGAGTCCTCAGCGTCTGAGGAAACTAACGCTGAGCGGAAGCAAAGCAAGGTGATTGCTGAGGTCAGAGCCGGGGCCCAGAGCGAAGTCCCTTTGCTTCCAAAGCCCTCGCTCTGGCCACATCCCGTGCTGACCCCAGCTGCGTAACCTACAACTGGAAGTTGTTTTTCCAGAAACTTCTTGTTTGCCACTGCACCCTTTCCTGCCCCCAGCGTACCCACAAGGCTCCGTGGCCCCGCTTTGTCGTTGCCGGGGGTGGGCAGTGTGGCTTGGAGCAGGAGCTCACGGTTGACCTCTCGGTGGCTGTGGGAGAACTGGGTTTGGACCGGGACCCGCAGCAACTTCCGGCGCATTCCTGTTGGGAAGTGCTGCTTCCAGTTCTGGAAAGGCTGTCCCTGGCATTTCACAGGTGGGCAAGGGCCAGGCCTCCTCTGCTTTTGTTTGCTTTCTAATCATGTAGAGCTCTGGTTACAGCGTGAGTTTTGCCTGCACGCGCACTGAGTTCAGCAGTACGGTGTCCGTCCGCTGCAAAGCTTTTCAGACTGAGTGGGAAGGACTGCGTCACCTGGGCCTGCAGTGATGGCTGCAGGCGTTCCGGAGCGTGGCCGTCGCTGAGAAACGTGGCTGCAGAGCCAGAAGGCTCGGCAGCTGATCCAGCTCCCCAGCAGGAGTCATGGCCGCTCCCGGCCTCCATCTCCCGGTGTGTGAGCTGGGGACCGTGCAGCTCCTCCCTCAGAGGGCTCCCGTGAACGGGAAACTCTTGAAGCCCTTGACGAGCTCCTTGACCTCAGCTGCCACCGCTGCTGCTTCGTAATAGAGCTCAGAGCTCTAGCCTGAGAGTCCTGCTTGTGCCGGGCAGGAGGCAAGGCCTTGATCCACTTACTCCTCCTCCCTGCGTGCTGTTCGCAGGCTCCTTGATTGGGTCTGGCCCGGAGCGTCTCTTCTGCTGCACACGGTTGTCAGGTCCGAGGGGAAGAGGGTCCCAGCAACCAGTGGCCAGGGCAGCGCTTCCCTGCACCAGGGGCTGTGCTCAGGCCTCAGGAGCCTCCCCTGGCCCTCAGTCCTGCAGGCCCCGCCCCCCACGGGCTGTGTCCTTGAGGGCAGGTCAGCTGCCATAGCTGTAAAATGGGCTCACACTTGCCAGGGAGCTTGTTACGGACATAAAGCGAGACAGCTATGGCAGCCGCACACAGGAGCAAATGGAAACGGGCGTCCAGTTCTGGGACAGCCCACTTCCGGGCTCCTGTGGGCCTGGCGTGGAGTTCCCTAGACCAGGGTCAGCCGAGCCGTAGCACCTAGAGGGGCGCTCGTTACTAACCCTTGTTGACAGGCGGCATGCCTCTGACTCATTCTCAACACGGTGTGGGTGCGTTTCCTGTAAGACCCAGGTCTGCAGCTTCCTGGAGCTGGCGCTGGTAGGCGGCAGCGGAGCGCCTGGCACACGCAGGGGCTGGGATGTTAGGCTTGGCGGCCAACGTGTCGGTTGTCTCTGATCTTGGGAAGTGGAGGTCATTGTGGTATTTGAGTGGCACCACTTTAAGTTGGGGTAGGAGGTGTTAAGGGTCCAGACGTACAGAAACTCCCGCCCGCCCGCCCGCCCGCCCCGGGGTGGCGCCCTCATGGCCTGCGCATTCAGGGGAGATCAGTTCCCTTTGCACCTGAGGAGTCTCTGGAGGCTTTTCTGGCTAAGAGTAATTGTTGCCGAATAATTTTGCCAGAAGCACCCCTCTTGGCAGCTGGTGTCAATAAAACTCATTTAGCAGTTAATCACTTTCCACTCAGGATGCTGCTTCTGTTCCCAAAATGGTGGTTTCAGTCTCAGGCTAAGTGTGCATTTGGGTGTCCTGCTTTCCCAGCTACATTGTCCTCTCCTAAGGGGGGGCCAAGAGCCTTGTCCTAACAGGCAGCAGGAGAATAGTGGGGGGGGTTTTGTTTGCTTGTTTGCTTTTTGCAGAGGGCTAAGGGTATATACACACACACACACACACACACACACACACACAGGTTCAGAAGCTGGACTCTGGCGCCAACGTGCCTGGCTCCCCTGAACTCCCTGGTTGGGTGTGTGGAATGTGGGTCACCAGCAGCGTGGGGTGGCGCTCAGATGGCCAGGCATGGCCGTTCCTTGTGTAGCAGCTCGCAGTGACGGCTTCGTACGATGTTAAAGATTTCTTTTTTTGATGTTTCTGGTTTAAGAAAATGAAAGAGCTTTATTTATGCAAAAGATTTTAACCTGTTCCTCATTTCAGGAAATTTTGAAACAGCTAATAAATAGCATTAAATCCATGGGTGGAAGGAGGTGGTCAGAAATTTAGGGTATGGAAGGAGGCCAGAGGTCAGGCGCGTGCTGGACCTGGCCGTGGGTCTGCTCTGAGATTTCCAGCGGCTACTGTAATAACCAGTTAAAATCACAGGAGACGCCGAGGAGACCGGAGACGATGCTGGGGGCCCTCGGGAAGGGGCAGCTGGGGTGAGGCCTGGAGACTTTGTCACCGGGGTGGGCATCAACTGTCCTGGGTCACTCACGGGCCTGCCTTCTGCTCCGCAAGCAGTGTGCTCAGCACGCCGTCCGCAGTCAGCCTGCAGGCGGCAGCGCAGCATGCTCTCGCTCTCCAAGGGCGGCGTCCTGTCGGAGCTGCAGGCCGCCGTAACCCCGGTGTCTTTTCCCAGGAATATGAAGACCAGGCTGGCCGAGCTAGCAGGCCGCCCTCCCCGAAGCAGAATGTGAGGAAGAACCTTGACTTCGAGCCGCTCTCCACCACCGCACTCATCCTGGAGGACAGACCCGCGTGAGTCCCAACCAGGGTCTGGGTGTTGGCTTTAGCGGATGGAGACACCTCGCTCATCAGTCACCTTCCCATTAGAAGGGAACTAGGGACACAGAGGGAGGAAGAGGGAGCCATTGCCCACTTCCACCCTGGCCAGCGTGGCTCAGTGGTTAGAGTGTCTGACCGTGCACCAAAGCGTGTCACAGGTTTGACTCCTGGTCAAGGACACATACCAGGGTTGCAGGTTCTATCCCCGCCGTGTGGAGCATGTGTGGGAGGCAACCAATCGATGTGTCTCTCACATTGATGTTTCTCTCTCTCTTTCCTTCTCCCCCATCTCCCCCTCCCCCCTTCCATTTGTTCTAAAAAAAAAGGCCATGGAAAAAATATCCTCAGGTGAGGAAGAGCAACAACAAAAAATGCCGAGTTCCTCTTCATTTCCTGTGTTATTAACGTGTCCTAGGGCTAGTAAGTGGCTAGTTTGGAAAGCTGTCCTCTAACGTACACGTGTGCCTAGGGCAGGGGTCTGCAACCTTTAAGACATAAAGAGCCACTTGGACCCGTTTCCGAATGAAAAAAAAACCCTGGGAGCCGCAAAACCATTGCGACATTTAAAGCAAATATAACGCTGCATATATTGTTTCTTACCTTAATGCTATATACCAGATCGTGCAGTTAGCTGTCAATCTGAAGAAAAAAAGGACTTTTTCACTTAACAATGTAAAATATATTTTTGGAAATTAATAGCTAATTAAAATATTTAATTTACCTGGTTAATGGGATTTTTGCTCCTGAACCTCAGTGCACAGTATCAGCACATCAGGGCTGTAAGACGTTACCTTCATTTTCACACAGGCTTGCAAGTTGTCGGAGCCGCGGTAAAGCTTCAAAAGAGCCGCATGCGGCTCTGGAGCCGTAGGTTGCCGACACCTAGCCGAGGGTTTTCCTTTCAGCCGGTGTTTTCCTTTAACTTAGCATTCACAAGTATGGAAGGAGCGATTGTACATTGTCGGCTGGCTGTAACCACACGAGAACGCCAGCAGGGTACTGGAAGCGGTGTTTGGGGGCAGCCGGTCCTGCGGAGCGTTGCCTGGCCAATGCTGGGTCGTTTGGGACCTGCGGGAGCTGCTGGCCCCAGCACCCCTCCGCTGGTGGCCATCTGTTTGATGGACCGTCCATTTCTGAAGGAGAACGAGCATTTTATTCTTTCAAACAGGATTCGTAGTTGCTCAGAACTGTGGTAGATATTTGTTTAAACGCCGATGAGCCACATAGCCAGTGTGAAACGTGCACACTTACAAACCGGCCAGAAAATGTGTTCACACATTTACACACAGTATGTTGTTAGGGTCCCTCCTTCACAGACAAGTGTCAACAGTTATTAGTGTATTGTGGTCAGATCAAAGTTTCTTTTAACTAAAGTGAAAAGCACCAAAAGGTTAAGTGTTTATCTCTTTGAATGGTGGGTAATTGTCACCTTCTTCTTTCTTTGTAATTCACATTTTTTACCATGAGCTCATTTTATTTGTATAAGAAAATATTTTATTATTTTTTAATATATTTCATTGATTTTTTACAGAGAGGAAGAGAGAGGGATAGAGAGTCAGAAACATCTATGAAAGAGAATCATCGATCAGCTGCCTCTTGCACACCCCCTACTGGGGATGTGCCCGCAACCAAAGTACATGCCCTTGACCAGAATCGAACCCGGGACCTTTCAGTCCACAGGCTGATGCTCCATCCACTGAGCTAAACCGGTTTGGGCAAGAAAATATTTTTAGTTTATGAAAGAGCTGTGTCTTTGTCATCTTAACGTGTTTAGTTTTGTTTTTTGAGCTTTTTTTTTAAATTTATTTTTAACTAGTAATGCTTCAAGTTTTGTTTCTCAAAGAATTTTATTTGATACCAGAGGCCTGATGCACGAAATTCGTGCAAGGGGCTCGGCCCTCATGGCCCCGGCTGCCTTACCGGTCTTTCCGGAAGGTCATTCCAGAAGGTCATTTTGCTGTCCGGTCTAATTAGCATATTAGCTCTTTATCATATAGGATTCATAATGGTGGGAAATCATTTACTTTCTATCAAGAAACCTGCCGGCGAAGCCCGCTGAAGAAGCCCAGAGGCACAGGCAGCAGTATGAGGAAATGGTGGTCCAGGCCAAGAAGCGAGGTAAGTGAGGGGCTCCGCTGTTCGGGGGCGTAAGGCAGCCAGGACTCTGTGTCTGGATATGTCCTGCTTCCTGTCTGGGGCCCTTGAACCTGAACTGTGGTGAAGGCTTTAGCATTTTGAAATTTATAATTTTCCACAGAAGTGCGTGCTTCGACTCATGTCATTCCTGCAGGCTTTACTCAGGGTGTCCGCACTTTGAGTTTACACCAGGAGAGAGGCTGTCTAGGGTGAGAGTATGGGGAAAGCCTCGCCAGCAGTGAGGGCCACAGCTCGCTCTCTCTGGGCTCGGTTTCCTTTGTATTTATTTTAAATATATTTGTATTGATTTCAGAGAGGAAGGAAGCAGGAGAGAGAGAGAGAGAGAGAGAGAGAGAGAGAGAGAGAGAGAGGAGGGAGAGAGAGAGAGAGAGAAATATCAGTGATGAGAGAGAACCATCGATAGGTTGCCTCTTGTATGCCCCCCAGTCTGGATCGAGCTTACAACCCAGGCATGAGCTCTGACCGGGAATCGAACCCTGACCTCCTGGCTCAACCACGGAGCATGCTGGCCGGGCGAGTTTCCTGTTTTACAAGATGGGATAGGATTTGGTAAAATGCCTTGCAACATCCTAGGACTCCAGGATGTTTTAAAAAAATATATGTGATTGCCATAATGTGGTCAGTACACAAAACAGGATATTACTTCTGGAACGTGCCTCAACACGGGTGAGCCTTGAGGATTCATGCTTAGTGGAATAAGCCAGTCAGGAAGACAACACTGTGATTCCACTTCTGTGGGATCCTCGGTGAAGGCAGAACCACACCTTCTGAGCTGCCCACAGAGGGAAGGGGGGGAAGGGGTGGGCCGCACGGCCTCCGTCAGTGCCGTTCTGGGGTCTTTGCTGCGCGACTGAGCAAAGTCACCGCCTGAGGTGGTGGCTGCCAGTTAGCGGAGCTGTTCCTCTCTCCGCTGTGATCCCAGAGCTGAAGGAAGCCCAGCGGAGGAAGAAGCAGCTGGAAGAAAGATGCCGGCAGGAAGAGAGCATTGGGAATGCCGTCCTGACGTGGAACAATGAGATTTTGCCTAACTGGGAAACCATGTAAGCGGGGACGGGGCGCCGAGAGCTGTCTCATTTCCGTCGGAGGCCTAGGGAGGGCGGCCCCCCTGTCGGTCAGAGCACATCTCCCTTCCCTGCCGAGCTCAGGCCTGTTGTCCCTCCTCTGATCCGGTGACAGTCCCCCCGTCCTCCTTCCAGAGGGACCAGCAGCCGGAGGGGCCTCTAAGGCCCAGGTCTGGGTCATTTTCCCACCTGAGCTTCAGTGACGTTGACCTCCTTTCTTTCTCGGAAGGCCACCTTTGACCGCTCCTGCACTGGGGCGGAGCTCTCTCATCCGGGAGCCTCAGGGCCTCTGTGGGTCCCCGCCCTCTGCCTGGCGTGCTCTTGCCTGTAGCCCCCTCCAGCTCGCTGTTGTACGAGGCGCAGTCCCCCGTGGGAAGCCCTCCCTGGCCAGGGGCTAGAGGAGACGCGCTGGATGCACTGCATCGCCCTCTGTCTGAGGGCGGGACGGGCTCTTCTCTGATGACAGCCCCGTGGCAGCCTGGCAGCTGCTGTCATCTACAGTCTGTGGGGCAGCTGCGGGCATTCCTCTGTGGTGCAGGGTGGGGAGGGCCACCCCCCATCACTGGGTGCTGCAGGAAGCGTGGGTGCCAGTTTCTCTTCTCCTGTCGCTTTCAGCCTGCGCCCTGTGTCGGGATGGGGGGGACTCACTCCCGAGTGTCACTCTGTCTCATTAGGGCCAGACGGCCGGTGCGGATGTCCCCTAGGAAAACAAGCATTTCCCAGAGCCTGCTTTTCCCAGGGGCCTTTACGAGGCTGGGCAGTCAGGAAACACTTTTTTATCAAATGGGACCCAGTGATAAGAGGGAGGTCCTCAGGACCCTGGGGCTGTCTCCCTCGGTGGCTGAGGACCCTCCCTGGTCCACCCCTCGCTGACGGTGTGTGATGTGGTCCAGAGGCCCGCACTCGGCACTGCCTGGGACGCAGCCGCTAGGGGCCAGGCATGGGTCCGTGTCACTGTGCATTGTCCGCTAATCTCCTTGGCAGTCCTTCCCGGGCTTTCCCCCTGCGGTGCTGGAGGGAAGGCATTGGCTCGGGGTTGCACAGGGAAGCATGGGATTGGGGTGCAGACCTGTCCTGCAGCCGCGGCCCGTGCTCTCCGGGGGGGCGGGGGGGTGCCTTGAGGAGCACCAGGGCAGTCTGTACTTTGTCCCTGGGTGCGGGCGGGGAGCCACTGTGAGCAGAGGGCCGCAGTGCTGAGCAGTGAGAGCTGCTGAGTTAGCGGAGTGCTCTGCCATTGGAGCTTGGCAGCTGCCCGGTGTGCCACCTCCCTGCACCTGCAGCTCCGCAGCAGTCCTGCCCCCTCACCCCCCCCCCCCGGCCCTCCTCCCTCCCCCGATCCTGCCCAGCTATTAGCCGTCCCTGCAGATTCAGCTCAGGAGAGTGCCGAGCCCTGTTGGTGCTGCTGCTCCCCGCGTGCAGTGCCCTGGGCGTACCGGCCCGGCATTGCCCAGCGGAGAGCGGCACTGACCTCTGTGGTCCCCGGACTAAGCCCCTGAGGCAGGCTGTGACGTCCCTGTGTGTCCCCTGTCCTGCGGTCTGGGGGAGGCACACGGTGGCAGATGTTTCTTCGCATAAACTGGTCTTCCTCTCTGTGCAGGTGGTGCTCTCGAAAGGTCCGGGACCTGTGGTGGCAGGGGATCCCTCCCAGCGTGAGGGGCAAAGTCTGGAGCTTAGCCATTGGCAACGAGTTAAACATCACCCATGGTGAGTGCCTGCATTTGCAGGCTCTGGAACCCCCTTTCCCCCCGCCAGGTCCTGTGGCTCCTCCTGTCCCTCTGCCCTGCTGTCAGGAGAAAGGACACCATTGCCAGGGGCCGGGAGAGGCCAGTGACTGTCCTCCAGGAGGCTTCACCACCTCTGAGGCCGGCCTGCTCGCAGCGTGCGGCGGGACACGTGGTCTCGCCCTGCGCGGTGCGGGTGCCTCTGGGTACTGCTGGTTTGGGGGCATTTTCCCCAGGCAGCTGATGTGTGAGCACCTCTAGAGGGACAGCATGCTGCACCCCACGGGGTGCTTGAGGCGCTAGCGGCATTAGAGCAGAGGGGAGAGGGGACCCTGACTCGCCTTTGAGTTTAGGGTGGATTGGTTTGTGTCTGCTCTGTGCACCGGGGTCCTGTGACAATGTTCTTCCCTTGGGAGGCGTCATCCGCCCGCGGCCTGAGTAACGCCAGCGTGTGTGTGTGTGTGTGTGTGTGTGTGTGTGTGTCACTGCCGTTGATTGGAGGTGACCTCCTCAAAGCTCCATCTTTGGCTAATCCGTACCTGCCACATGGACCATCTTACGCCCAAGAGCTCACAGGTGGTACAAGTGACAGACCCACAAACCAGACAGCCGTGCCTCAGTGGCCGCACGGCGTGCGGGTCCGTCTGTGTAAGTGGTGGCAGGTGTCTTTAACAGTAGAAGACTTCAGAGTGTAGTTGACCTTGAGGCAGTGGTGTGTCCCTGGCGTTTCTGAGGAGCCGTGCGTGTGTGCCCACGCTCACCGAGGCCTCTCTCGCAGAGCTCTTCCACATCTGCCTCGCCCGGGCCAAGGAGAGGTGGCGGTGCTTCAGCGCGGGCGGCCCCGACGCCGACAGTGAAGGTACGTGGGGCCAGGCAGGTGGTGGCTGGTCAGGGGGCACTGCTCCGCCCGATAGGGAGGTCACTTCTCCGAGGGGGTGTGTAGTACGAGCTTACCAACAGCTGCTTGGAAAAGGGCGGAGTTATTTTTAAATCCTCACGGTTTTCTTGATTTTGAGAGAGAGAAAGAGAGAGAGAGAGAGAGATTGAGAGAGAGATTGGTTGCTTCCCATACACGCCCCGATGGGGGATTGAACCCGAAACTTTTTGGTGTGTGGATAACGCCCCAACCACCGGAGCCACAGGCCGGGGCTGGAAAAGGGATTTTTCAGCGCAAACAGGGTAAAGAGGAAGTTCTCTTTAGAAAGAAAGCGCTCCATCCAGAGTGGTGTTTGTGTCTGACACACAGCGGTAACCCCGCTGCCCTCGCTCCCATTCCCGAGGCGGCAGAGCCTGGACCCGGGCAGCGTGCGAGCTGCTTGAAGACAGAGCTGCGTGTTCGCTGGTCACACTTAGCATCTCCCCGCACAGAGTGTCGCTCCTGTCATTCTGGGGTATCTTTTACTGACCTTTTATACTATCTAGGTGAAACTAAAATACAATAAAAGGAACAGAAACCAAGCTATCCCTGAACATTAGTTAGAAATGGCACACGAGTGTCGCCACTGCCACGCCCCGTGGATTCTGCGTTGTGCCAGGCCATGCTAGGTCAGACCGCGATTCCCAGTGCCTTCTGTGCCTGGTGGGTTTGTTCTTGTCTCTTCCCGGAAGGCAGTGTCACATGAGGCTCATCCCAGACTCCAGAAGACACCGATGGCGCCTGGCGTTAGCCGGTGCTTGGTGTTTGCTCCGCCCTGGCAGCCGGGCTGTGACCAGGCCTCGGGACCCCTGAAGCATGTTCCCCTGTCCCTCCTGTAAGCCTCAGAGCCTGAGGCCCCGCACGCTGCCCCCAAGAGGGGTCTTGACTCTGGGTCTTTCGGTAGATGCCGGGTTCTCAGCGGCTGACAGAGAAGCCAGCCTGGAACTGATCAAACTGGACATTTCTAGAACATTCCCTAACCTCTGCATTTTCCAGCAGGTAGGTAGTGGTGATTTGTTGCTTTCAAGCATAGTTGTCTGAAATTCACAGATGCCATCTGCACATGTTGTAATCAAGTTGAGAAGTACGTGGGTTTTGGGTGGAGGGGCCGCCAGAGAGGGATAGCAGGGGGAGGGTGGGTCTCATGTCAATACAGGCATTCCCCCGCCCCTCCACCTCTGGGCCGGTCCCCTCACGGCCTCCAGACCAGCCCTGCCCGCAGTCTGACTCTCTTAGGCCCATGCTTCTACACAGACTCTCAGCGCCAGGACGCCAGGACAGGTTTCAGTTAGAACGAGTCAGTCAGGGACCGCCACCTGGAACGCTGCAGAGACGTGAACCTGTAACCCTGGGCGTGCAGACGTGCGGTGGCCCAGGCACGCTGGCAGTGCAGAGGAGGAGAAAAGCCGCACGCCTAATGCCGAGGAGTCCCAGGAACGCATGGAGAGCTGGGGGTGTTCGGGTTAAAATGGAGGCTGTTAGGACTTAGGATGGAGAGTCCTGCAGGCCGCGGCGCGGGTCAGGAAGCGTGGAAGAAACGAAGGCCGTGATGGGCAGGGAGGGGGCAGGATGCACGGCACGGCTGGCAGCTAGCGGACAGCAATCACTGCCCTGCCTGGCTGACCCCTGGCGCCTGGTTGCCCTGGAACTCAGAAGGGGCTGAGTATACAGCAGGAGCCAAGGGAGGGATCTTTTCTGGCGCGGTGCTCAGGCCTGACCCACCAGCTTTCTCCGAGCAGCTTGGTAGACTTATTGGCTGCAGGTTCGCTTCTAATAGGTTTGGTAGCTCATTTGTGAAGCTACGTGATAGCCGCAGAGCTGCTGGCCTGGGCGTGGCCACGGCTCCCTCCGCGCCGGGCACGAGGCGGCCAAGGCTGTCCTGGGCACTAACAGATCGCATGTGTCCTTGGTATGTTGATCCTTCCAGGGCGGCCCGTATCATGACATGCTGCACAGCGTTTTGGGCGCTTATACTTGTTACCGACCGGATGTGGGCTATGTAAGTGAACTTTCAATATTTTATCGCGTCTCACACTTTAAAAAGAAAGTCCGAATAACGCCAGTAGTGGGGGACATCTTAGCTGCGAGGGCGAGGCGAAGGCCCTCGCTTCTGCTGGGCATGGAAAGTCTCATGGCAGCGAGCTGCCTGCTTCTCCTAAAGGAACCGCAGACACGGCTGCCCTGTGGCTGCGTCACATTGAAATTGGATCTGAGTTTCGTTTTCCGCATGCAGCTTTTTCAGCGTTAAGTGAAGACAAGCCTTAGCAGTAACCATTTTAGAACGGTGCTGCAGTGTGTGCGGCTTCACCGAGGCCGGTGCATGGTGCCAGGTGTAGCACGTGATGGATGATAGACGCACATCTCTCCGCACGAGGCCGCTGAGTCTGGGGGTGTCCCAGGTGGTCCCCCGGCCGTGGGGGCGGGGTGGGAGCAGACAGGCAGCTGATGTGGCCGCGCAGGCTTCCTGGTGAGAGAGATCTGATGGGATGGAGGCTGTCACCCAGCTCTGGGGGAGGCCATGGGAGGGGGAGAGCCGTCTGCTGTGCAGGCCGCGGCATTTAACCCCCTCCTCCCCGCAGGTGCAGGGCATGTCCTTCATAGCCGCAGTGCTGATCCTGAACTTGGACACTGCAGATGCCTTCATCGCGTTCTCCAATCTTTTGAATAAACCCTGTCAAATGGCGTTTTTCCGAGTGGACCATGGCCTTGTGAGTATCCCCCGTGTGCCCAGCAAGCACCGCCCAGTTGGCCCTCTTTTCAGTGGAAGGAACCCCCCTCCCCACGAGGAAGGAGTCGGAGAAAGCTCTGTAGAGTGGGAGGTGCTTGGGGTGTTGTGTTGATTTTATTTTATTTATTTATTTTTAAATATATTTTATTGATTTTTGTACAGAGAGGAAGGGAGAGAGATAGAGAGTTAGAAATATCGATGAGAGAGAGTCATCGATCAGCTGCCTCTTGCATACCCCCTACTGGGGATGTGCCCGCAACCAAGGTACATGCCCTTGACCGGAATCGAACCCGGGACCTTTCAGTCCCCAAGCCGACGCTCTATCCATTGAGCCAAACCGGTCCCGGCTGTTGTGTTGATTTTAAAAGCACGTCGCTAACGGCCATAGGTACGACTCTCAAGACAGCTTTTCAGAAAGCGTTTCTGAAAATACATTCTCTGCGCCGGGAGGGGCAGCACCTGCACAGACATGCCCACTTGGTGGCGCAGTCTCCTCGTGGGGTCTGCGCCTGGACATGACGTCGCGCGCTCTGAGGCTCACAGGCAGGAGGGCGTGTAAGGCGCTCCTGTGTGGATGGAGGCAGCCGTGCATCAGGGGTTCAGGCGCGGCTGGCCGTGCAGGTCCTGGACTGAGCTGAATCCGTGCCACGCAGTATGCACACAGACGGCTGCGGGGCCTCCGAGGCTCCGGGTCCTCTGCGTGGCCCAATGGGGAGGGGAGGCTCCCGTTCAGGGCGCACAGAGGGTGAGGGAGGAGCCCAGGTGCCCGTCCTGCCTCCTCACCCTGCTCTTTCGGAGGCCAGGGGATGGCACCCGCCTGACAGGCCCAGCGGCGGTTATGTTAGTGTGGCATTGACGGGCTGGTAGTTACCACCAGTGCTGCCAGACACTGAGCCGGGAGGCTAGGTCAGCCAGCCGTAGTCCCTCTTAATCTTACAGTCTCCTGAGAAGTTCCTGTTCAAGACCGGGCAGCTGGTCTTTATTTTAAATAAAGAAAAAGTATTTAAAAACTGTTGCTACGTGGGTGGCTGTTAGGGGTGGTATAAATTGGCAGAACTCCTCTGGAAGACACTTGGTATTAAGTATCAGTAGCGATAAATGGTGTTGGCATGTAATTCTGCTTGTAAGAATCTAAGGAAGTCCATCGGGGACCAAGCATTAAGCCCAAAGATGATTGTCACACAGTATTTATTAGTATTTAATAATAACTTAAAATTACGTTTCGGTGTGAAAGTTGGAGATCTTTAAAAATGGGGTTTGGGGATACAGTAAGGTTCACTACAATCCAGTGAGAGACCCAGTGAGGTAGCAGTGTTTGCCCAGAATAGTGCTCTAAAGAAGTGTTTAGGATGAAGGGTTACTTTTCCAAAAGCATATCAAGTGGAGCCTCTGCATAGCGGCTCCCATGTGTTCACATGGATGTGAAGGACCACAGTTCACAGAGATGTGGGATCCTGGTGGTTTCTGCTCCGAGGCTTCCCCCCGCGGCACTGAGGTCCGCTTTCCGTGGGGAAGAGCTTCTGTAGAGTAAAATGATTACATCACAATAGCTCCTAATTTTGAAGATAAGACCCCAGTTTTCTCTTTGGCAACAGCTGATAAAAACTACGGAAGAATTTTAGCCTATGACTAAGGGAGAACAGAGAAGCGTGATGCTGGCCGGACCCTCATTTGCAGCAGGGCCTCCCAGTAGCAGCTGTGACCTTGGGGCTGGGCGCGGCGGTGGGGCTGTCCTGGGCATGGAACGGCATCTCTGGCCTCTGGCCGCTGAGTGCCAGCAGCACCTCCCCCTGGCTCTAACAACCAGAAGTGTTCTCCGACTGAGCCAGGTGTCCCGGGAGGAGAGGACCCCGTGGGGAATTTTGGTTTACAGTACACTCATTCATGAAGGCGAGCAGGCAGCATCCGAAAGCCACCTACCCACAGGCCTCCCTGTGGCACACGGAGCAGCCTGCCCGCCTCTCCGCTGGTGCCACTTCCACGCGGCTCCCTGCGCACTGCATCCCACAGGGCCTGCAGGCAGCTGAGAGCCGGTGCTGGGGAAGGGCAGGCTGTGCCCGCTGCTCCTCCCCGAGGGTCTCCTCCCTCACTGCTTGCCGGAGCCGGAGCGGTGCTGCCGGGCCTGGGATCTCTGTCGCCTTCCCTGGCGACGCTGAGGGCTGGGAGCACGGCGCGCCTGTGTCAGATCCCTCAGCCATGGAGTACCTCCAGGCCTGGAGGAGTGAGCCCTAGAGGCTCCGCCTTGGCAGAGGGACAGACACGGGTCGGTCCCGGCCACACACTCACGTGCCATTTCTCTGCACACGGGAGGAGGGATAGGGTGTAGCTCGTGGTGTTACATGAAGATGCGCAGAGGGCTCACAGGCGAACTCAGATCTCGGTTCAGTTCCCGACACCACGGCTAGCGGCATCTCCACAGGGCAGGACGGGATTTCTGCTCTCCCGGGCCTGCAGTGCACGCTGCTCTGCCATCGGCTATGCAGGGCAGTGTCGGAGACAGTGGGCATGCCTTCGTTAGAGGCTGCGTTAGTGCCAAGAGTCACTTCCAGCATCGGCGCCCGGTGGGTAGACTTGCCGGGCACAGGGGACGCGGCAGTGCCCGTGGCGGTGGAGCAGGCGCGGTGGGACGGGACGCGCTGCTAGGGTGGCCTGTGTGCTCCGCGCCTTCACCCGCCAGACCCTGTCCCTGGCAGTTCACCCGAGGTTGGGTTCTAATGGTGGAAGCACGATGGCTTGTTTTGCAGGTTGGGAACGTGTGCTGATAACCAGTTTATTGGTGCATTTCACATTGTCTCCCCAGATGTTGACTTATTTTGCTGCATTTGAGGTATTCTTTGAAGAAAACTTGCCGAAATTATTTACTCATTTCAAGAAAAACAGCTTAACTCCAGACATCTACCTAATTGATTGGTGAGTGTGCATTTTCGTGTTCACCTCTCCCACCCCATGCTCCACTGTCCTCATGGGCGCTCCCTCAGGCTCAGCTGCCCACGCCACTGCTGGTCCCCAGCTCCAGCCCAGGCATCCACTGGCTCCATCGCTTGCTCTTGTTTCTGTCTGTGACCCTGCCTGGTCCCTCTGAGCTCCTGCAGGGAGAAGTGGTGTCTGGGACCTGTTTGCTTTCAAAGCGCCATTTACCCATCATTAGGCGCGATGCCAATGAGCGCCAGGTCTGCTGTGCCAGGCTCTGCTGGGACCTGGACAGTGGTGGTGAGCGGGGCAGGCGGTGCCTGTCAGAGCCTTGCCTGGAGGGAGACATGCCCGTGGGGGGCTGTGCTGCACGTGAAGTGTGTCTCTGGAGCGGGGAGGACAGCGGTCTGGACCCAGGCTTCGGGGTCAGAGTGCACGGGGCAGCCAACATGAGCCCCAGCCGAGACCTGGTAGGAGCCTGGTGGTCCAGAGCCAGCAGGCCTCCAGCAGGTGCCTGGCGGCGCTGGCGCCTATATATGCAATACATGGAGATCCTGTATACATATATCCACGGCCTGGGCATCCTGAGAGGTGAGAGGTCGGAAGCCAGCTCCCAGTGTGTGTGGGAGCCACGCGGAGGCGCTTGGGCAGCATTGCAGGGGCCAAGGGCGTGTGGAAGGCTTCTGATTGGGCGAAGACGAAGGTGGGCCACCTCCAGCAGGAGCGTTAGGTTATGTGAGAGGTAGGGAGGCCTGAGGCGGAGGCTGATAAAGGACAAAGACCTGGGTTTGAGCCGAGGCTGCAAAGTGGGTGGGGAGTGGGGAGTGAGCACTGGAGAGAGGAAGCGGTGGTGCCCGAGTGTTTTGCGGGAATGCAAGAGATGGCCAAGTACTGTCACCTGCTCCCTGGCCCAGCGCTGAGCGGCTCACAGTGCCACCAGCTGAGATCAGAGCCCTGAGGCCTGGCTTGCATCACAGAGGAGACATGGAGGCTCAGGCCCTGGGTCTGGCTGCATTTTCCGTGGGAAAGCCCCTGCAGGGTCTGTCCAGGTTCTCTTGTTCTGGCCTCCCCACACCACAGTGGCCTTCTCTGGACAGACCTCTGCTGGTTCCCTGTCCTGGAGAATACGGCCCGGCCGCCCGCCCACCCGCACCCGCCCGGTCTCAGCTTCTCCGTGTGCTCCCCCCTTCTGCTCCAGCTTCTCCCTGCGGTTCCTGGCTCTTCCTGGGATTTGCTAGGTCTGCTCCTGCCTCAGAGCTCGGGGACCTGGATGCTTTCCAGACCCTTCTCTTGGCTCCTGGCTTCCTCTCCAGGGCTTTATACAAATGTCACTTGTCAGTGACGCGTTCTCCCCCGACCATCCTGTGAACAAATGCGTGTGCACGCTCTCACACACACACATTGGACTGGCCGTTCCTGCCTGCCCCTGCTTGCAGTTAAACCCACACACCCTCCAGCGGGGCAGGAACGGTGTGTGCTCTGTGCTGCCCTGCACCCTCACCCCCTCCGGGAGGCTCAGAGCTAGCTCGCAGACAGCCGTGTCGCCTGGGTGAGGCCCAAGCAGGGTGCAGGCTGCCCACGGCTTTCTTGATGGTTTGCATGTTGGCTTTAGTCTGTAAAGTTCAGAACGTCCAAGTTGTCAGTGGAGGCCACATGCATCTCAACTCAAGAATGTGCTGTTGAGATTTCTTCTGCTGTCACTCTCTCCCTCCTCTACCGCTCCTCTGTGTTCTGGTCACTTTTCACCCGAGGCTGCTTTTAAGACGTGAGGGCTTGATCTCCGTGAGAGGGCGGGGAGGAAGAAGGAGGACTGTGGATTGGGTCAGTTCTATTTCATTTTCAAAAAACAAGCACGTGCTCCCGGTGGACATGAGAGCACTCCCCAGATAGACCGGGAAAAGGGCCGCCGGGCCCTCAGCGCCGTTGGTGTGCAGGCTGACGCCCGGCCCACCGAGCCGCCCCTTCCAGGGCGTGGTGCTCACGGTTCTTTAAGGGAAGGCATCCTCATATTTCATTTCTTCACCTGGGGGTTTGCATCGTTAAGATGAGAATTTGTAACCGGCAGTCAAATGTATTTGGAAAAAGTTCCTTTGTTCCTTTGCTGACCCCTACTGGGAGGAAAGCAAACAGTCCTCTTCCTGTGCGTGTGGCTGGTGCATTTCTGTGAGCTGTTCTCATCCCCACACCAGACTCTGCTCTGTCTGCCTTAGTGACCTCTTCCCTGTGCCTGCCAGCGGCTAGCTCACCGTAGTGCTGGATAAATAAATATTGGTTGCATGTGGAGGTAACAGTAGCTGTGCTGAGGAATTGTACTGAGTTTGAGATCCCGTGTGCAATGCTGTTTCACACTGGCCCTCGGAATGAGCCCAGGCCTCGTGCCCCTGCACCCCCGCCCCATGTTTGTATCTAAGGAGCAGTCAGACTGGGGAGCCTGGCTGGAGCTCAGCCGATTCAGGGTTCCTTCTGCGCCAGCCCCCCTGAAGCGCGCGCCCCTCTGCAGGATCTTTACCTTGTACAGTAAGTCTCTGCCCCTCGACCTGGCCTGCCGCATCTGGGACGTGTTCTGCCGCGACGGGGAGGAGTTCCTGTTCCGCACGGCCCTGGGCATCCTGCGGCTGTTCGAGGACATTCTGACCCGGATGGACTTCATCCACGTCGCCCAGTTCCTCACCAGGCTGCCCGAGGACCTGCCTGCGGACGAGGTGTTTGCCTCCATAGCTGCAGTTCAGATGCAAAGTCGCAGCAAGAAGTGGGCTCAGGTAAGCGGGCCTTCTGGTCCTTTCCTCCTTGGAGCCCCATGAGCAGAGTCGCTGAGGAAGCAGCCCTCTCGTGGTGGGCCCTGCGCTGGAGACCGGCTCTGAGGCCCGGCTCTGCCAGGGGCCTGTCAGGTGGCACCCAGCCTCCACCCTTTCTGCAGGCCCTGGGAGGCCAGTGCTGGTTAGTCATCATGGTGCTCCCTGCATGGTAGACAGCATTTGTAACCCCCACCCCCACCCCTTTAAAAATGCCTGTGGCAGAAGCCAAGGGAACTAGCACTCACTGCCCCTCCTCCTGGGGGTGTTCCCTGGATGAGGTCCTGCCCCCACTTCCCTGGTTATGTTGCTACCTTCCCTTTCCCACATGTGCAGTCACGGCTGCTGATCTTCCTTCCAAGTCCCAGGGGCTTCCCTGTGGCCACCCATCCATCACCTAGAACCCATACCCTTACACACACACAATCCTCACACACCCATACACACACACAAACCCACACATACAAACATACACACATCCCATAGATGCACACAGTCTCCACACACCCATACACATAACCCCACACACACCCATACACACATACAAAGAACCACACACATACACATACCCCATATATACACACAGCACCCACACACCCATACACACACACAACCTTCCACATATATATACAACCCCACACACACCCATATACCCCTCCATACACACACAATCCCCCACACACACACCCAGACATACCTACCCATGGCCACACACACCCTACATACACACACAGCTACACACACTCCCCCCCACATACACGTGTGCGTGAGCGTGCACACAATCACACACATACAAAGAGGGAAGGATTAAACCCAGATCTAACGTTTTGCTTCTTATACTTTAGGACCTAAGTAAAAATTACAGGTTAAAACGAGGTCAGACTAGTGGTGGGCTAGTGATAGGTTAGCTGCTGGGGGGGAGCACATGGGGCTCCATATAGCGGCCCGGGGGGACTGTGGTCCGAGCACGGTCCTGCAGGCTCTGCCGAGGGAAGACTGGTGAGCTTTACCGGCAAGTGCATGTTTATGTTTGTGGGCCGTGCTGTTTGCTGACGGAGGGGGGCTTGTGTCTGCCATTAGTCCTCTGGGCCACCTTTTGGGACTCAGTGATCCTGCTTCCCTGTGGCTGTAAGTAAAACGGCAGGTGCCTGGCCTCCGCTCCCGATCCCTCGGTTTACAAGTCAGACGGGTGGGTGTGAGCCATGAGCTGTGTGGGAGAAAGTCACATCGTTGGCGCCATTGTCAGATGCCTTACGATGGGGGTACCTTCCTGCGCTGCTTGTGCGGAGAAGACAGCGGTGAATGAGCCTTTGCGTGAGGGCTCTGATTGGCACAGAGGCCTCAGGAGCTATAGCTGTTGTCAGTGTCCCGCTGTCACTAAGCAATCGCAGCGGGACTGATATTTACAAAGTAAAGGTGTTAACTAAGCTGAGAGCAGAGAGGACGGAGCCCTGCCCCTGGGAAGTCAGGAAGGAGTGGGAAGCAGGCTTTGTGGTGGGAGCACGGGGGACGAGGAGGCCGGGCAGAGCACTGCAGCCCTGCCTGTGGCTGGTGGGCCGGTGGGAGGGCCTGGTGCAGAGATGGCAGGCTGGTGGGCCGGGGGGAGGGCCTGGTGCAGAGATGGCAGGCGGGCCTCCATGGCGGAGAGGTGCGCGGGGACAGTGTGGAGCAGCGGGAGGCGGTCGCCGGCAGCGGGGCCTGTGGTCAGTGTCTGCCTTGGTTGCAGGTGCTGACGGCGTTGCAGAGGGACAGCCGGGAGACGGAGAAAGGAAGCCCGTCGCTCAGGCACTGAGGCGAGGTGGACCGCGGCGCCGGAGCGGAGCTGCCAGCGCACCGTGCTGGGGGGCGGACACTCTGGCCCCGAGAACAGGGCCGTTCCTGTTTGCTCCTGGTACTGCAGTTGGCCTTAAAACAAACCAGACTCTTAGAGGATTAACCAAGGCTTAGCCTTAAGAAGCTCAGCGGAATGGTGACTAGTACTGACATGGCAACCACTGCACACTGCATGGTTTAAAGCAGGGCGTGGCTCTCCTACCCAGCGAACGTGATTAAATTGCGCTGCTTCTCTGTCACTCCACCAGGGCGTAGTCTTTCTCAGCCGAGGTGCATGGAGGTGTTGGGGAGACCTCAGGTGTTCCCGGCCATGGTCACCTCTTGTGATAAGAAAGGGGTTGCTGATTGAGTTACTGAGGTCCCCGCTCCGGAAACAGGCCCGTGTGGGAAGCCCACCTGCCAAAGATGCGTGAAGGCCCGAGCTCTCGTGGACGCCCCGGGGCTCACCGGCCCTCGGGGTGACGTCTTACCATGTTGCCTTGCCTGTGACAGCGCGAGGGCTGACGTGCTCGCGTGGGCCCACGGGAGCCCTGTGCTCCCGGAGCTCGCCCGGTCGTAGGCAGTGGCAGGAGCAGCTCTGCACCCCGAGGGCCCCAGGCAGCAGGCACCCTGAAGCCCTGGAGACAGGAGGGACACAGGCTCCCTTCAGTCAGGGTGTCAGACTGCCCTGCTCTTTGGTGTGCAGTGCGGACAGCACAGTGTGTGTGTGAGAGAGCGTGTGTGTGAGTGTGTGTGTGTGTGTGAGTGTGAGTGTGTGTGTGTGAGTGTGTGTGTGTGTGTGTGTGAGAATGTGTGTGTGAGTGTGTGTGAGTGTGTGTGTGTGAGTGTGTGAGTGTGAGTGTGTGTGAGTGTGAGTGTGTGTGTGAGTGTGAGTGTGTGTGAGAATGTGTGTGTGAATGTGAGTGTGTGAGTGTGT
The DNA here is from genome assembly GCA_963693515.1 of Pipistrellus nathusii. Taxonomy (NCBI): domain Eukaryota; kingdom Metazoa; phylum Chordata; class Mammalia; order Chiroptera; family Vespertilionidae; genus Pipistrellus; species Pipistrellus nathusii. Next base: position 206,875,936 of record OY882858.1, read on the forward strand.
GTTTATGTGTGTGAATGTGAGTGTGTGTGTGTGAATGTGTGAGTGTGTGTGAGTGTGTTGAGTGTGTGTGTGAGAGAGAGTGTGTATGTGAGTGTGTGGTGTGTGTGTGTGTAAGAATGTGTGTGTGTGAAAGTGTGTGAGCGTGAGTGTATTTATATGTGTGTGAATGTGAGTGTGTGTGTGTGTGAATGAATGTGTGAGTTGTGTGTGTGAGTGTGTTGAGTGTGTGAGTGTGTGAGAGTGTGTGTGTGTATGAGAGAGTGTGTGAGTGTGTGTGGGGCCCTGCTCCCTTGCTCTGTTCTTTGTCACCTGACAGCAGCGTCAGCCCTGAGTGCCTGTCTCCTCTCACACATTTGGCCTAAAGGTGGACTCCCATGAGGACCGGGAAGCATACCCAGTGGCCCCAAGTCCCGTCACATTTTCATGTTCTTTCTGTCAGCCTTTCCGTTCTAGCTGGTTTCCCCAAGTTCACGAGTACCTTTTCTGTTCAAGATTCTCCTTGATGAATTTTGAGAACTTTGTATTAAGGACTTTGGTTATCCAACTTCAAATAAATGACTAATTTTTGCACAGAGTAGTCCAAAGGACCGGCACCTCTCTATGGAAACAGGCTCCCAGGGGTAATCCATTGGCGTGTTGACCTTTGGGCGGGTGGGGGACACAGGCAGCCGTGTGGTGCGCGCTGGGGCTGGCTCCGGCCCTTCTCGGCTGGACTGCCAGCCAGGAGCACCCCGCCGGCCCTATGTCTGCTGTTGGGAGCGCCCTCAGTGGCCGGTGTGTCACTAGGAGGCCTGGGCGGGGGAAGCTGGCTGTGCATCTTGTTAGGCTTTCTATGCCTGCCGTGTCCATGCTGACACCTGCAGTGCGATAGCGGCTGCATGCCGGGCCGCCCTCCTGCCCCGTCCTGGCCCCGCTCTGCACGGCCTTTCCCCGGCCGGAACCGTCTCTGTTCCCGTCTTCCGGGCACTCCCCAGGGCAGCTGCTGAGCAGCGCGGGAACCGCTTTCTGCCTCGCCTTTACGTGCTGACTCACTGACCTCGGGGAGGAGATCTTCCCTGTGGTCTGGGGCTCTGCCCCTCCAGACAGGGCAGCGGGTCCGACACCCCGAGGCTGAATGGAGCCGCTGAGCTGCACATACAGGTGGGCCGTTCCTTCTACGGCGCGCTTCCTGTTCCCGAGACCTGCACCTTTTACCCCATAGGATGCACCTTCAGCTGGGACAGGAAGTGGGCCTCAGAGTGCATCTGTGCGTTCAGGCCCAGCCCTGAACGGGTTTTGTCGGCTTGACACCTCTTTGGATAGCATTTTGCATTAAGTTTCTGGGTTGTTTTAATCCTCACCTGAGGATATTTTTTCCATTGATGCCTAGAAAGAGTGGAAGGGAGAAAGGAGGGAGGGAGAGGGAGAGAGAGAAAGAAACACCCACGTGAGACACATTGATTTACTGCCCCCACCCCTCAGGTGCCTGACAGGGGCTGGGGAACCTGCAACCAAGGTACATGCCTTTGACCAAGAATCAAACCTGCAACCCCTTCAGTCCACAGGCCAACGCTCTAACCATTGAGCACCCCGGCCAGAGCTGCATTGCATTTTTAACCAAGATTCCATGTCATCGGAATACTTGCAAATCTCTAGTTCGGAAAAGGTTTTTGTGACCTGCTCAGGGACCCCATGAGGTCTGGCTGGCTGGCTCTGTCCCCTTCAGAGGCCAGGAAGTCCTCATCCACACCAGAGCCCCTTCCACAGAGGGCTACACCGCTTGACTGTCCATTAAGAAAACTGGAAACAAACCTGGAGGCCCAGCCTCGGAGCCCGCCCCTCCCGCTCCCGGCCTGGCCCGGGTGCAGCCAGCGGCACAGGCTCCAGGACTCCGCTGGAGACAGGTCCCCTGTAGAGGAGCCTTCTTAACTACTCAGTGTGACTATTTCCAATAGTTTGCTGGTAGAAAACATCTGCTAACACTTGCTACGGACCCTGTTTTAATTGCTTGTACAGTTAGCCTTTCATCTTATGTGGTAAAGTGTATCAAATCAGGCCTTTTTGAATTGTAAATACATGGTTTTATTTAATAAAAGTCATATAAAATTGTTACATTCCCTGTAATCTGGTTTAAAATTGAAGTTCTCACCGTAAAGTATGGCAAATATTTGACTTGGAGCGTTATACTGTCCCAGTATTTCATAGGATCACTGAGATCAAAAGGATGGTACAGTTGGGGTAATTTGGTAAAGGGGTTCGAGATTTTAGGGCGCCCCTTCCAAGCTGAAGGGGAGCCATGGACTGGCTGCCCCCCTCAACCTTGACTGCCCCAGCTGTAGCATTTCCCACGAGTCTGCCACTCATCTGCCCTACTCCTGAGCCTGCGCCCGCCCATCTGATCCCGCTTCCTCAGAAGCTGCTTGGAGCCTGTCAGCCAGGGCTGATGTCCAAGCCTCCTTCCCTCATCAGCGGGCGCCCCGGGCTAGTGTGGGCCCGGTTCCCGTCTGTGAGCGGACACCACTAATACTGCCCCTTTAAGGGGTGGCTGGAGTGATCCTCGGGGTGACGAGGCAGTGGGGATAATCTCAGGGCCACACGGTGGTGCCTATGGTGGATCCTGTCGGGCCAGCTGCTCAGGCCGAGAACGGGAGGCCCAGGAGGGAGCCCTGAGGGCTGCTCTCGCTTGTTTGCCCCGTGACTGCCCCAGGTGCTGCCACCCCGTCCGCCCCTCGCATCACCCTCAGCCTGCACGCCTGCCTGGGGATGCGCCCCCGGGCCCGCCTCCCCACCCATCCTCCGGAGACTGGGGCCGTGGAGATGAAGACCAGCAGCTCCGGATGTCTTAGGCCCCACGTGGTGCCCAGACAGCCCCCCTCTGCCACCAGGGAACTGTTCGCTCCCTGGCCACTGTTTCTCCTCTCCACAGCCTGTGGTCACATCGCTGGCTGTCCACCCTTGATTAAGTGCTCTGTGGCCTCATTCATTCTGCGCAGCTGCTCTGTCACTGTGCCATTCCAAAGGAGTGACAAGTGGTCTGCGGGGGCGCCCGCAGCCAGTGCGTGGCAGGGTGGGTTCCCACTGGTCCCGGGCTCCGAGCGCCTCTGCAGACACACCCTCCCCGGAGAGGAGAGCCCGCCTGCCCCCAGGCCTGGGCTGCCTGCTCCTCCAGTGGATCTCCGACCTCCTCTCCGACCTCCGACCTCCGCAGCTTTGGGGCGAGGCCTGGAGGCCTCCTGTGTGGGAGGTGCCACTCCAGAGAAGCAGGCCAGACTTGCCCCAGGGTGCGGGCCTCAGGGCCTTGCAGGAGCTGTGCCTAGAGGCTGGGGAATGTTTTCCTAATTGAAATGGGAGAGGAGCTGCGAGTTCAAAAGCCGGCACCTGACATGTGGGAGCCTGCCAGCCGGGAAGGCGAGATGGAAGACACCAGGGGCGGAGAGGCGAGGCGACACCACGGTGGGCTAGAGATGGTGGTCACCAGCTGGGCCACAGGAAGGGGGTCTCCGGGGGACTGGCAGAGGAAGCCTTGGATGGGCAGTGTGAGGCTCCTGCCCACTCCCTGCCACCGGGAACTCGGCATGGCCTCAGGTCCCAGGGTGTGGAGCTGCCTCACGCCTGCTGCTCCGGCTCCTCCCTGCAGCTGCTCCTCCTCCTCCCTGCAGCTACGTCGCGATGCCTGAGCCCTGGAGGCCCCCCGTGGATGGAGGGGCAGAGGCCTCTGCCCAGTCTCAACAGCTCCATCCAAAAGAAGCCCAAGCGTACGCAGCAGTGAGCTGAAGGACAGGAACAGAATTGTGGTCTCTAAGCATCCTTTTCCTTCTCTGCAACCAAGGTTAAATCGGGTACCCAACATCTTTTTTGTTCAGTAAAAGTGGGTTTTCTAATTTTTTTCTTTCTTGCTCAATCCTTCCACACCCTCCGAGAGCTGTCAGCCTGCTCTGTGAGTCTGCCTCTGTTTTGCTTATTCAGTTTGTTCATTAGATGCCACTTGAGAGGTCATACGGTACCTGTCTTTCTCTGTCTGGCTTATTTCACTCAGCATGGTGCTCTCCAGTCCATGCAGGCAGTTGCAAAGGGTAACATTTTCTTTTTTTTTTATGGCTGAGTAGTGCTCCATTGTGATTAAAAGCTCTCCTCTAACCTATTTAGAAACAACGTTACGAAGTAACCAACAGCTTGGTCTCCTGATTAACAGTAACATTGTAGCATTCGGGATAGAAGTGGAGGGGCATTGATAACCATGGCCCTAAAGCGGGCCAGCCTCTTCCTGGCCGGTGTGCACAGTGGTTACTGAGTGTCAGCCCTCAGGCCAAACTCCTTCTGAAAATCAATGGGAAAACACCCTTGGGTGAGGATTAGGAGGGAGCCCTGAGGGCTGCTCTCGCTTGTTTGTCCCGTGATTGCCCCAGGTGCTGCGTCCCCGTACGCCCCTCGCACCACCCTCAGCCTGCACGCCTGTCCTGGGAATGCGCCCCCGGGCCTGCCTCCCCACCCATCCTCAGGAGACTGGGACCAGTGGGATGGAGACCAGCAGCTTCGGGGCATCCACTCCGATGTCTTAGGCCCCACGTGGTGCCCAGACAGCCCTCTCTGCCACCACTCTCAGACCTGCCTGCTGCTGAGGCCAAGGCCGATGAGGGTGTTCCGTTCTACCTGGGCAATTGCTAACGTGGCAAAATCAGCTGGATGCCGCTTCCTTCTCGTGAGCCAAAGGGATGGGCGCGGACCAAGGCCCTCTGCTGGGTGAAGGCACCAGGCAGAGTGGTGGTTGTACTCGGAAGTTTCCCAGCCACAGAACCACCCATGGTGCTTTTCGTACGAGGCTCAAAGAACCTTCTGTTTGCCAGCGTTTACTCCTGCGCTGGCTTCGGCGAACAGGCAGAGGAAACACAGAACCCGTGGGGGCCGGGGAGGGGGAGCAGGAGGTGAGCTTTTCCGTCCCCTGGATTAAGTCTGTGGCAGGATTAGTACATATTACAACACGTGTGTTCAAGATGTGGGATTAAAAAGGAGTTTTAGTCCACCTTTATTGCCATCAAAGGAAAAACACTTTAAGACGAGGTGCATCGAAAGACAAAGTTATTGCGACATCCCCCGGCCAGCAGAGTCACCGGCCTGGAGTGGGGTTCCTGCCATCTTAACAGGTATTTAGCACCACAAAACAGGTCACCCTGTGATGCACTCAAGTTAGGGCTAAGGGAACACTTCTAACCCCAGATCCACACAGCTTAAAATGTGACCAAAGATTACGAAGAAATAAAACGGCCCAACCAGTGTGGTTCAGCTGGTTGAGTGTCTAGAGTTCACAGTTCAGTTCCCGGCCAGGGCACTTGCTGTGTTACAGGCTCGATCCCGGCGAGGGGCAGGCGGGAGGCAGCCCATTGATGTTTCTCTCTCATCAATGTTTCTATCGCTCTCTCCTTCCTTCCTCTCTGAAATCAATAAAACCATATTTAAAAAAAAGAATAAATAAAACCAAGCCTCTAGCTCCAAAAGCATTACCCCTACCCCTGAAAATGTTAATCACCAATCTGAACTAAGGAGCTAGGCCGATCAGCTATTTCCTGTGTTAACACCGGGAATGGGCACTTTAACATAAGACAGAGTAAAGTCACGTGCAGAGTGGGGTCCTGCTGCCTCATGGGCAGTTGGCACTCACCACGCCATACATTCCGCACCTGGCAAAACACAGCCACCGCTGTCTTCGCTGGGAAACAAGACTGCCTTTATCGGTGGAGGTCAATGCTTTCCTTGGGAGGCCCACGACTTGAAGACTGCCATTGAGCCGGAAACCAACTCCAATGGTGCACAGACTGAGTCTCCTTTCACGGAGCGAAGGGACAGTGAACCCAAGCCCCTTTCCTGTTTGCCGTTTCCCAAATGTTTCCTGGGTGTTTTTATTAACCCAGAAGCGAGGTCAATATAAGGGAGTTAAATGAGGTTTGAATTGAAACAGACTTGGGAGTGCAGAGCTTAATAAATTCGGATGTTTAATGATCAGCACAGGAATTGAGGGCATCCTGCCCAGTGGGGACCCTCCGGCCTATGGGAAAGGAGTTCTCGGCACCAGGTCGCTGGCGTAATGGATCGTTCAGAGGTAAAGGCTTCGGACAGCGTTTCCTGAGGAGGGAGGCACTTCCTGTGGTGTTTGCGCCTGCTTTACTTGCCCCCACATAAAACCGACTGCTGACCCAATTTTGTGCTCGGCACTCATCTGGAAGCTGAAAAATTGTTAGATAAATACAAAAATGTAGTTCCGTCCTAAATACCACACGCCTTTTAAAGAATGGCGAAGCGTGGAGAATACAAGCTAACAGGGAAGAGTGGCCGGTCAGGAGGGGAGGAAGGCCTTGGCCTCCCGGATCTTCTGCCTCACGCCCCGGCAGGACAGGGTCAGCCCCTCATGGTGGCGCTTCAGGTGCTCCAGGTGCTCCTTGAGCTCCTCGGTCCTGACCACCTTGTCCTCCATGTCCCGGAGGAGCGACTCCTTGCCCAGGAGCCCGCACTTCCGGTTCAGCTTGATGTTGTCCATGCGCAGGCTGTCCCGGGCTTGCTTCGTCTTGGTCAGGATGTCCCTCCGGAGGGCCACCTGGGCCTCCACCTCCAGAAGCTGGGCCTTTTTGCTTGCATTCTCAATGTCCATGAAGTGCAGCTTCTCCTTCACGTGGGTGATGATCTGCACGTTGTTGTTCACCTTGCTGTGCAGTTTCAGAAGCTCCTCGTTCCGCTCTTCCAGTTTCTCGTTGAACGTCTGGTTCTCAATCTTGAGCTGCTCGAAGTCGATGAGGAGCAGGCCCTCGGTCGTGTCCTCCTGGGCCCGCATCCTGGTCTCGAAGTGCACGAGGCTCTGCTTCAGCTGCACGTTCTCCAGCCTCACGGCGCTCATCTCCTTCTCCTTCTTGTCCTCCAGCGCCTGGATCTGCTCCACCTCGAGCAGAGCGGCCTGGCGCCCGCCCCGCAGCCGGCAGCTGCCCATGGCCTGCAGCACCACCTGCTTCTTGAGCGCCTGGAACTTCCGCCACTCCCTCTCCACCCTGGAGACCTTCTCCTTGCACTGCTGCTTCAGCTGGTCCAGCTCCTGGTGGTACCAGTCCAGGTCGTCGGCCTCCTGCTTCCTGAGCTCCTCCAGCAGCGCCAGGTGGTGCAGGTAGGCTTCCTCCTTCTCGGGGGCCTCGGGCTCGGCGCCCTTCTCGGGCATCACCTCGGCGGCGTCCAGGCCCTTCTTCTTGCGCAGCGCCTCGTAGATCTTGTGCTGCAGGAACATGTTGTAGCGCTGGTAGTGGCTGCGCTCCACCGTCAGGGTGCGGTACTGCCCCAGCAGCTCGGAGCGCAGCTGCTGCTCCTGCTGCCGCTGCACCTCCTCGGTCCACTCCACGTCCTCATCCCTCACGTCCTCGTCCGGCGCCTTCCCGCCGCCTTCCAACAAGCTCTTCCTCGCGCTCCCCTCGCCCTCGGCCTCCTCCTCCGACCCCTCGCGCTCGGCCTCCGGGATGGGCGAGACCTCCGCCAGGCTGATCTTTTTCTTCTTCTTCTTCTTCTTCTCCTCCTCCCGGCTCTCCCCCTCCTCCTCCGCGGGCGCCTCCGCCCTCTCCTCCTCGGCTTCCTCGGGCCCGCCCTCGGACACCGGCGCGGCGGGCTCCTCGGCCGGCGCCTCCCGCGCTCCGGGCACCTCCTCGGCCTCGGCCGGCGCCTCCCGCGCTCCGGGCACCACCTCGCCCTCAGCTTCGGTGGCCGACGGCCCTTCCCTGGGCTCGGGCTCGGGGGGCTCGGTGGGCTCGGCGGGCTCGGCGGGCTCGGCGGGCTCGTCCGCCTCGGCCGGCTCCAGGGGCTCGGCGGGCTCGGCCAAGGTAGAGCCTCTCTCCGAAGTCTCTACGTCTGCCGGCTCCGCGGACTCGGCTGGGGACTGGAGGCCAGAGGGCACCTTGCCCCCGGACGGCCGCGAGGCCGTGCTGGCCACATCGTCGTGCTCCTGCTCCGAGTCCCCACTGAGCTCCGAGTGGCTTTCCATCTCTCCCCGACTCGCCGGCGCGGTGAGCCTAGCTGCCGGCTGTTAGGTTTCCAGGGGCAACCAGGGCGCTCGCGGTGGGCCCGGCGATTGGCCAGGCGTCTGACCGACGCCCCGCCCCTTCTCCCCGCCTTCCAGCAGACCAAAGCCAATGGGAGGCTGCTGTCGGGCGACCGGCGGCGTTGATTGGGAGAGGGCGTAGGCTCGCGCCGAGGAGGGCGTGGCGCGGCCCCAGGGCTCCCTTTCCGCCGGCTTCCCAGCGCCCGGGCCGGGGCGTGGCGTCGGGAGGCGCTGGGCGTGGCCGGCGGCCGGCGCGAGGGGCGCGCAGGCGCAGAGCGGCGGGCCGAGTCCCCGCGCGGTGGCGCGCGCGGGGCGCCTGCGCGAGGCGGCGCGGCGGCGACGGCGGCGGCGGCGGCCGGGCCGGGCCCGAGGGCGCCTGCGCGCTGAGGCGGGACGCGGCCCGGCTGGGGCTCCGGGGCGCCTGGGCGGGGCGGCGCGGCGGCGGCGGCGGCCGTTGCTGGAGCGCGGCGGCGGCAGCGGCGGCCCGGTTGGCGCGGCGGCGGCGGGCGCGGCGGCGGCGGCGGCGGCGGGGGAAGATGGCGGAGCTCGGTAAGAAGTACTGCGTGTACTGCCTGGCCGAGGTGAGCCCGCTGCGCTTCCGCTGCACTGAGTGCCAGGACATCGAGCTGTGCCCCGAGTGCTTCTCGGCCGGCGCCGAGATCGGCCACCACCGCCGCTACCACGGCTACCAGCTGGTGGACGGCGGGCGCTTCACGCTGTGGGGGCCCGAGGCCGAGGGCGGCTGGACCAGCCGCGAGGAGCAGCTGCTGCTGGACGCCATCGAGCAGTTCGGCTTCGGGAACTGGGTGAGCGGCGGGCCTGCGCGGCCCCGGCGGCCCCGGGGGGGGGGGGGGGGGCGGGAGGTGCACCTGCTCGCCAGGCCAGGTTTGCAGGGACACGGGCGCGCAGAGAGGTTAAGCAACCTGCCCCGGGCCACACAGCCAGGAAGTGGCAGGACGGGGCTGGGGCCCGGCCCCGGCGGCGGCGCCGTCTTCCCGGCCTTCAGCAGCTTCCGAGGCGGGTGCTGAGCGCAGGCTTGGGCCAGGCCCGTGGGACTTGAGGAGGAGCCGGCGGACCGGCGGCGCCGGCGGAGGGAGCAGGGGCAGCCGGGGAAGGAACTGGCTCTGCCCGGAGAAGGTGGTGGGCAAGGCCAGGCCACCTCCACCCGCGCCCAGGGCTCGCTCTCCGAGTCGGAGGCGCTGAGGTTGCCCTCACGGCCCTGCTGGCTTTGTGCCCCTCTCTGCGCCCTGCGCCCTGTGCCCCCGCCTGGCCTGGGGCCTGGATCTCCTGGGCCCCCAGCACCCAGGACGGCGTGTGGGGAGCGGTCGGAGGAGCTGAACAAAGGAGCGTGGCTTCGGAGGCATCTGGCCCAGGGTCGGCTCTCGCTCAGGTTTCGCTGAGGACTTAGGTGACGGGAACAGGTGAGGGCTGGCCCCGGGTCCGTGGCGCCGGCAGGCTGGTGGGTGTGCCAGGCTCCTGGTCCACCAGCAGGAGGACGCTTCCTTCTGCTAGGAAAGCCCTGGCTGTCCCCCGGCCCAGACTGCCGAGGGTACGTGGGGCCTCCAGGCATTAGGAGAAGTAAGGGCACCCCCAGGCCTTAATCTTTCCAGATCCTTCCACAGGCTGGGCCCCTTCTTCCCTGAACCATCGCGCCTCCCCTCCTGCTGGGCTTCCCATGGAAGACAGTCCTCTCTCCCCATCCCCAGGCTGTCCCGCTTCTGCTTCTCTTCTGTCAGGGGAGCCGGTCTTTGGGGACCAGTACCCACTCTGCACCCCAATTTCTCCCCTCTTCGCCCGACTGCTGAGGCCCCGCTCTACAAATCCTCCCCTAAGGCGGCATCGGGTATGCGCACTTGGGTTTTGCCCCACACCCTGTACAGACCGCTCTCCAGAAACCACCGCCACCCTGTCCTGAGATGCTCTCGTGGTGCCCGTGAGCACACGTGGGCAGTGAGAGATGGCGGAAGGAGGGCTCTGTCCTGTGCTCAAGGCTAGTAGTCACGCCCCAAGACAGGCGGGCGCTCTCCCCACTTTCCAGATGTCAGTGTCAGACGCCACCGGCCGCCGTCCTCACCTGCTCCCGCCTGGACGCCGGGGCCAAATCTCGTACCTCACTTAGCGGCTCAGGCTGCAGACCTGGAGCCGCCGCAGCCCCTCCGCCAGGTCCCAAACAGCCCGGCCCGAGCTGCTTCTCACAGCGTGTCATCCAGGCTGAGGTTCCTCTCTTGCCTTCACCATTTCTGAGCGTCCCAGGTGGCCTCCCGCTGGTTTCACACAGGCCCAGAGTGCTCTTTGAAGGCATATCACATCGTCCCTCCAGTGGCTCCGGACCTGCTTAAATTACACGCCACAGCCCCAAGGCTGGGGTCCGAGCTGCTACCCCCCTGATCATTTTTCACTTCTTCTGCTTAGAGGTCTCTTCTCCCAAATTATGGTTGTGACTGGTCTTCCTTGTATGTCAGTGCCTCCGAGACAGCCCCCCCACGGCACACGGTTCACAGCAGCCGCTGAGCAGCCTGCTGGCCCGGGCCTGCTGGGTGCCAGGCCCTGTGCGTGCCTCCTGGGGTCTTCCCTCAGCCCCTGTGGCAGGTTGGAATGGGGTAGTTTGGCTTCAGAGTTAGTGCTCCTGCTGCACTGTGTGCACTGCCTCCCGTGCAGCATTGTGGGAAATACACGAAAAACAAGCCCAGGGCCTGAAACATTTATGGTGTTTTGGAGGGAGCATGGGCTGAAAGGGGGGCATTGTCTAAAGCAGTACTTTTCAAACTTTAATGTGCATCCAGATCACCTGGGGAGCTGATTAAAATGCCCTGTCTGCTCGTAGAAGAGACAGCTGGAGGAGGGTGCTGGGGCCTGGGGCCGGGGCTGGAGTCCTGCATGCCAGCCTTGCCTGCACAGGCCCAGGAGCACAGGACTCCGGCTGGGCTCCCCTGGGTTCCCTGCTCTGCCCTGACACTTCCTGTGCCACCCTCAGATGTGCGGCTCCCTTCCAAGGAGATTGCAGACACCCACACGTGCTGTATCCCAGGTGCGCCGTGTTCAGCAGGTGCGGTTCTGGGCGAGGCTCCTCGTACACATTTCCACGCTGCCCCGAGCCTGGAGTGGCTCCTTAGTGTATAGCTGACTCATCTATATGTATAAAAGGCCAACAGGCTAAGGCCCTCCTACTGTCCGGCCTGTCGCTCTGACCTCGCTGAGCTGAGTGACTTGGCAGCAGCGGATCTCGGGTGATGCACCCCAAAACCCGAGAGGAGGGAGCCCGGTTCCTTCGGGGCCGGTCGGCCATGGGTTATGTTGTGGCTGGGGCACTGTCGGCCCAAATCTGGTTACTGCACACTTGCATTTCGTCCCACACCTTGTATGACTGCAACTTTGCTTTGGGACCCCTCAGGGGATGTGGGAGAGCTGGTTTCAGCCCGGTCCCCACAGGCCAGGCCTTGGGACCCCACCTGCGGGAGGAGCCACAGACTCCACGGCAGGAGGTTGGCTCCAGGGCGTGTCCCGCCTGGCGGCCACCGCCAGGGCCACCTTCTGATTATTTCCTTTCACTGTGCAGGAATGCGTGCACCAGGTCACTGGTTTTGAATATTTGTCCAGGATGCCCTGGCTTTTCACGTGGTAAATGCAGGCCTGTGGGTTCCAAAGCCTGGGCCTGACTGCTCGGTGTAGGAGCATTCACTAGCACGGGCCACACAGGCTGGAGCTTGAGGTGTGACTGAAGGCGTGGCGGCCTGGAAGGGCTTTGCAGAGGAGCGAAGTGGCCCGCTCAGCGAAGGGTCCTGGGTGGGCCAGGGCAGGGCTGGGTGCAGGGCCAGGCCGGGCAGATGTGGATGTGGAGGAAGGCAGCGTGCCGATCGGGAACAGTGATGTAGAGGAAGGTGAGGCTGTTCTTCCGGTTTCTCAGCTGGCACGTGGCCTGTGACCTTGGGGTCATGCTGCTTTATGTGGAGATCATGGGAGGGCCCACTGGGGAGAGGGCTGCAGGAGGGAATCCGCACAGCACCAGCCCTGAAGGGGCCGGGAGGGGCCGGGAGCAGGAGGCCAGGCTCTGACTGCCTCTACATCGGAGGCCCAGCCGCCGGGAGGCCGGAGCAGGGGAAGGGGCCGGTGAATTGAGACCGGGGAGGGGGGCAGGAAGACACAGGTGTGAGAACCTCACGCAGCTAGCTTTCCGGGCTGGGTGCAGTGGGGACCCCCGGAAACCCGGGCTGGTGCACCGAGCATGGACGGGAGCCCCAGGTGGCTGGGAGATGAGGGGGGCAGAAGGGAGGGCTGGGGGTGGCCTGGGTCCTCTGCAGGTGGTGGTCAGGGTGACTGCAGGGAGATGGTCAAGCCAGCTGCGTAGTAGATTTCGAATTTAAAAAGAGTGGCGTTTTCTGCAGCCTGCGCGGCCCGCGGCAGGCAGGTGTGGCGGCACTGGCCTGAGCGGGGCGTCCGCACGGTGAGAGGCTGGGAGAGGGGGAGCCCCTGGGAGGTCAGAGCCCGGGGCTGTGGGGGTTTCATCCCCCTGGACGCGAGAGGAGGGCTTCCCAGCATGATGCAGCGAGTGAGCGAGTGAGCAGGTGTGGCTGGGGGGTGGCTGGGGCAGGGGGGGTGTGTGTGGGTGGCAGAGGCCTCGCTGGAGGGAAAGTCACGGGCCGGGCACTGGGCAGAAGGCGGCCTGCCGGCCTGTGCAGGAAGGAGATTGGGGTGATTGGGGAAACTCACTGGGACAGGGTTTCGGTGCATCTTCGAGTTTCCTGAGTTTGCTCGTGATCCTGTGGTTATGCAGCTGCTTGTCCTTGTTGGTAAGAAAACCAGACAAAGTCCTTGACGGTGATGCTGCAGCTTCGCTTCCCCCGGGGAAAGGGTGGAGGCGTGGCAGGTCTCGCAGACCGGGCAGGGCTTGCACCTGGGCCCGAGCGTCAGCTGGCTGTCGGAGGCCGCGTGGCGTGAATGGAGCCTTTCACCGTGGACGGCAGGGGCTCCCAGGGCTGGGCGAGGGCAGCTGGCAGACAGTGCGGCTCTGTGCCTGTCCCGCCCACGCGGCCGCCCGCACTCGGCCTGTGCTTGGCGGAAACACGGCAGAGGGAGGCGCTGCGGCCCTTCCCGGCAGCCCTTCCCGGCGGTGCGGTCACACTGAGAGGCTGAGTCCCTTCCCGGCGGTGCGGTCACACTGTGAGGCTCTGTGTCCCTTCCCGGCGGTGCGGTCACACTGTGAGGCGCTGCAGCCCTTCCCGGCGGTGCGGTCACACTGTGAGGCGCTGCAGCCCTTCCCGGCGGTGCGGTCACACTGTGAGGCGCTGCAGCCCTTCCCGGCGGTGCGGTCACACTGTGAGGCTCTGTGTCCCTTCCCGGCGGTGCGGTCACACTGTGAGGCTGAGTCCCTTCCCGGCGGAGCGGTCACACTGTGAGGCTGTGTCCCTTCCCGGCGGTGCGGTCACACTGTGAGGCTGTGTCCCTTCCCGGCGTCCCTTCCCGGCGGTGCGGTCACACTGTGAGGCTCTGTGTCCCTTCCCAGCGGTGCGGTCACACTGTGAGGCTCTGTGTCCCTTTTCTCGGTGGGAAGGGGAGTGTGGACAAGGGCTTCCCCTGTCCCGGGGTCTGGTTGGTGTGTGGGGGATCAGGACAGGTAGGTAAGGGAGTATGGGGTCCCATTTTGAAAATCCTGAGCACCAGCCCACAGTGCGGAAGAGGATTTGAAGCTGATTCACCCTGAGTTACCCCAAGTGCATCTGTTAGCCGAAACCAGCTCTAAGCTGGGCCTTGGACGTCGGCTCACTCCCAGCCAGGCCCCCTAGCCCCTCACTTACAAAGGAGCATGAAAGCATTGGCGCCCCGCACCATCTGCACAGCACCATCACCTGAGGATCTGCGATTCCCAGGGGCACCCCAGCCCCTGAATCGCATCTCTGGAGGTCTGGGAACGGTAATTGTAGAAGCTTCCAGGGAGCTCTGACCCGCTGGTCCCTGGAAGCACCTGTCACTGCGGAGCAGGCCCCTGCGCGCTGGCCGCTCCACAGCATCTGCCAGTGGTTAGGACTTGCTGTCGGGGTGGAGACGGAGGGAGAGCCTGGGGGAGAAAGCAGCGTGGGAAAGAGGTTGTGCAGGGCAGTGGCTCTGCGCCGGGGCAGGACGCACAACACCCCGGAGGGCCTGTCATCTGGGCAGTGGGCTGGGCAGGGCTGGGCATGTGCATCCTCTCTGTCCGGGGCTGCAGCTGCTGCTGCTGCTGGCTCAGGGCCCCCGCAGGGACCACTAGGTGGAAGACAGCCTGCCCCTTAAGCAGCACATTTTTTACTTTTATGTGTTTTAAATCATGTTATTTTTTCATCACCAGGTAACCCCTCTTCCATCTCCAGTTCAGTTTCTTTTTTAGTCTGTTTTTATTGTGTTGAAGTAGACAAACAGGAAGCCCACCACTGTGACCCTGGGGAGGTGCGCAGGGCGGTGGCGCTAGGTGCACTCATACAGTTCGGCAGCCATCACCTCTGAGCTTTCCTTCAGCTCCCCTCCCGGCACAGCGGCTGCTTTCTGCCCTCAGTCTGATTCTCGGGCCGCACACGGGCGTCACTCAGCGCTGTCTTGTGTCCGGCTCATCTCACATGCTCCAGGCTCACCGCGTGAGTGGGTCCAGAATCTCCTTCCGTGCGGACGGACCCTTTGCTGGCCCATTCCCGCAGAGGCAGACACTTGGGGTGCTTCCGCTTGGGCTGTTGCGAATAAAGCTCGGTGAACGTAGGCGCACAGCAGGGGTGGGGGACGTCCAGCCCGCGGCTGCAGGAAGAAGGCCCTCGGAATCCTGTGGTCTGGCCCTGCCAGGGCATCGGGGTGACCAAACACCGCAGGCTGAGTCTTAAGCTGATACTGGGTTACAAACACCCAGCGGCCCTGGGCAAGAAAGGCCCACCCCGGCGGACAGCTGTCTGCTGAGTCCCGCGTCCTCTGCTTTTGGGGGACACCCAGGGGGTGCGGGCCTGTGGCAGTTCTGTTGGATTTGCTGAGGACCATGTGCTGTTCGCACAGCGAGACTGCCACCTCACCCAGGCAGGCACCGTGTCCTGGCCCGCACTTGGTCAGCTGGAAAGGACACTGGAGGCGTGACAGAGGTGTGGTGTCTGTCAGCACCGCCCTGGAAGGCCCTCCGGGTCTCCTGCTCGCAAAGCGAGCCTGCGAGGTGCCAAGGCCAGGACAGGCCAGACAAGACCGAGCCCCGCTGGCCTGCGTCGCCAGCTTGTGGGACACCAAGCACTCTGGACGTGAGCCAAGGGGTGAGGGTCATCTTGGCAGTGCCCCCGCCAAGGCTCCCAGTCTGATGGCCTCGCAGCTGCCCAGGACCATGGCCGTCCTGAGCGGTAGTGCCTCCTCCCTCCGCCCTCAGAGCTGGACCGGCCCCTCCCCTCCTTTAGGACACGCTGCCTGCCCTGGGCAGCCTCCGCCCCCTCCGCACCCCGTGTGTGCCCTGGAGCCTGGGAGCCACAGCTCCGGGCGGTGGGCCTCTCCTGGCTTCCACCCCTGATGCAGCTGCACTTAAAGGAAACCCCCACTGCTCCCCGCCCCCCCCAGGCCTGGCTGCAGAGCAGGGGTGGAGGAGGGCTAAAGCTGCTCGGCCTGGCTTCCCAGTCCAGACCCCCTGGAGAAGGGATGCGGGGTGCGGATTGCTGTGCATTCAGAGTGCTCTGGGCAGAACCGACATGAAGATAGCTGCCGCTTTGTCCGGGCAGAAGGAGGTGCCGCGGTGCCCTTGCCGGACTGAGCCTGGCGGGGACGGGCGTGGGCGCATTAGTTTGGACAGAAGCAGCCCCTTGGGCCTGGCTCTGCTGGTTTCCAGCACCGGGACATTGGTCAGACCTGCTCTGTCACCAGCAGTGCGCGCTGATGGGGGAGGCGTGCTCTGAGCGGCTGCCGGCCTGAGGACGGCAGCTGCCGGCCTGGTGCCCTGGGGCCGCTCAGCCTAGATTTAGCTGCTGGCCTGCAGGGTGTGTGGCTGTGCTGCCCCCGCGGGGAACTGCTAGGGCGAGGCCGGTGACATTGGCCTGCACTCCCACGGGAACCGTGCTGTCACGTGGTTTGTATTCTGCCGGGACAGCCCTTTGAGAGGAGCTGGCCTTCTCATGGAGGAGCAGAGGTGACAGGAGGGGGCTGTCACAGGTCTGAGCCCAGCTCTGGGCCCCTGACGGCTTCCGGAGGGGGACTGAGCTGTGGAGCCAGCGGCACTGAGGGAGCGCAGGCCCGCCGGGCACCGGCCAGCTCACAGGCAGGCCCGCACCCCCTCCTCACGTCCGGTGAAGCGCAGTGCTAATTTGGAGGAGGCGGAGGCACAGAGCCGTGAAGTGCTGTGTCCGGTTGTGAGCTCCTAGGGGAGCCAGGCCTGGACCCCAAGGCGGCCCCGGAGCCTGTGCACCCAGAGAGGGCTTTTCCAGCAGGGAGGGGCGGGATGGGTCTGCAGCCCCTGGACGGCGGAGCAGCGTGGCTGACCCTGGCGGGCACTGCCAGGCCGTCAGGTTCTGTGGGCTATTCATGCTGAGAGAAAATTGCTGAAGTTAGGTTCGCCACAAAAGGATGTTAAAAAAAATTTAAAGGCCAATTAACTGTCACCATGTCACAGAAAAGAAGATGGTCTTAAATATGCCCAGATAGTGAGGAGGAGGGCGTCCTTTAAGTGGCCAAGTCCAGCTTTCAGGAAAGTCTGCGTCAGCTTTCCCTGTGCTTCTACATTTCACCCTGGACTGTGGCCACCCCGGTGAGAGGCAGGTCGGTGAGGGAGCCCCAGAGGTTGGGCCCGTTGAGTCCTGTGTGGCTGTGGCCCTGGCCAGAACCTGGAGCAGGGGACCCTGAGCCCCCCTGATGGAGCCACCGCCCCACATTGATGACAATTTCTCCGGACTGTTCTCGTCCTTTTCCTGATCAGGTGCTGGGGGCCAGCATGAGGGGGCCGTGGGAGGCAGGAGGAGCCCAGGCCCCCAGCACTGCTCACTTCCTCTCCTGGAGGCAGCGTCCTGGCCAGAGTCCAAGGCCTTGGACCGGAGCGCTGGCCTCGTGTATCTCAGGGACACCGTACCCTCTCCCGGGACTTGGAGCAGTAGCACACCTATTTCCAAAGGTGGGAGTCTTCTTTTCTTTTAAGAGAACATGGAGGGAAAACAAACCTGGAACCCGTTTCCATGGGCTTTGGGCTGCGTACCCGCTGTCACTGCATGCTGGGGGTCCCCCACCTCCTGACAGTGTGTTTCCTGCTTTAGTTGTACTTGAGTTGAACTTTCTCACCAAATCTCATTCCCCCAAGTAAAGTTCTGTTGCTTCTGCGTCCCCATCCATCCATCCATCCATCCGGATCAGACAAACACTTGGGCCTTGGCACACGTGAGGGAGAGGACCGCCCCCAGGGCTCTGCTGCTGGCCGGGGTGCTGCCGCGTGCGGGGACAGGACGCGTCTGTGTGACCACGGGGGAAGATGGGAAAGCGTTGGGACTGTCCGCATGGCGGCGAAGCTGTGCTCATTAGCCAGGTCGGACACCGCCTCCGGTGGACCTCACGCCCGGAGCCTCCTCAGAACCGGCTGTCCTGGCATTGGACGGGCCGTGGGGACAGTCTGGAAGATCGGGCTCTGTGTGCTTTCTCGCCTGACCCCTCGGGGCGTGGTGCCGGGGGGCGCTGTCGTTCAGAAGTCGCTGAGCCCTGGCTCCCAGGAGGCTTAGCTGCCCAGGCAGAGGCTGAGGCTCCTGTGCCTCTCCTTGTGGCTTCAGGCGGAGCCTCCTCTCTGTGACCTAAAGACAGCGCGGCGCCCACCGCACAGTGCCCACGGCTGGCCCTCCTGCTGCCCGGCGCAGGGACCCTGGGAGCACTTGGAGGGGACGGGTACCCTATGGCTCACGTATCCCCTGCCCTGCGGCGGCCTGCTGCCTGCGCCTTGCTCCTGGAGGGTCGAAGTTGATGGAAATAAATGGAAACACGAACAGGTGATCTCGGTGAGGTCAGGTACCCCCTGATAGGTCAGAAGCCTTCTGTTCTTTCCGGTTTGTTTTACCCAGATGTGGTGCCTGAGCTGCTGACAGCTCCCGGAGGCAGGTTGCCGATGCTGAGGTTCAGGGTGAGCGGCAGGCTCGTTGGGGGCGCAGCTGGCACTGCATTGCAGGCCTCACTGGGCCGTGAGGGGGCGAGGCCCGGGCTGAATTCCTGACAGGCAGTGAGGTTCGCAGTGAGGTAAGCGGGCCCAGCTTCCTTGCCCGGGAGGCCTTGGAAACCGTATCCTTAATCGGCCATGGCTGTGCCCAGAAGAGGCTGAAGGCCTGGGCTCGCCCTGACTGGCCATCTCCATGCTGGGCAGTTGGAGGCGGGACGTGCCAGCCCGGACCAGAGTGCCAGGGATGAGGGATATCCCGCTGTGGTTTGGTTTTGGTTTTTCTTTTTGGACCAAATGCTTCCTGGTGGCTTCTTAAAGAAGAAACTGCTCATCCCCTAAGACCAGGACCGAGCTCGAGCGCTCTCCCCTTTTCCCTGGTAGGTCCCGGCATTGCCTTCTCCGTTCCTGCGTCGTAAGCCCGCCCTCGGCCTCAGCGCCGGTGGCAGGAGTGCCTGCAGGCCCTGGGCCCTGACTTGGGCCTCAGCTGTAGGGTCTGGTCTCCGCACACAAGTCCTTCCCTCTTCGCCGTGCCCACCTTGTCATCGGCCAGCCACATGGCCGGCTGGTTCCCTGGGTTCCAGTGTGGCCGTTGGGGCACAGAACCACCCCAGGGTTGCGGGGTGAGCGTTGCTGGCGGAAGGCAGCGTGTCACGGGGCAGGTGGAGGCGCCGCGGAGTGGCTGCTGGGGGATGAGTGCGCATGTGGGCAGTTGTTTTGAAGTGGCTTTAGCGGTTGGGTTGAGGAAGAGGTCTCTTGGCAGGAGGAAAAGGTTGAGGGAGCTGTACAATTTCCTCCCATCAATAACCCGCATGTGCACCTCTCCCAGGGAGTGCCTGCAGCCGCAGCCTTCCAGAGAGCTGCTGAGGACGGGGTAAGGAAACCCCGCCCCGAAAGGAGGCGCTTCCCTGCTCACCCACCACTGCCTGGGAAGGGACACGGTGTGTCAGCACAGAGGCTGTGCCCTTCTGTGTCCAGAGGCAGACTCACGGCGAATGGGGTCCCTCGTGTAATCAGGGGACCTGGGCCATGAACTCCGGACCATTCTGTTCTCTAGTCTGGGTGTGGAGAGGTTAGACTGGGAGGAGGCGGGGCACTCAGGTCCTCTGTGGCCTTGCCCCGTGTCCACTCACAGCCTCCCACCTGAGGCAGCGTTAACGGGCAAAACGCCAGCACCAGGCGGGCCTGCTGGTCCTTTCAGGAAGCAGGCGGCCAGTGCGGATCTCAGAGGAGGCTCAGCCTCAGCTCTGCCACCGCTGCCCGCTGAGCTGGGCGAGAGCCCGCATCTCTGGATTCGCTGTCCAGCGAAGGCGGGGACTGCTTTGAGGGGGTGGTGATGGGACAGGGGCCGTCCAGGTTGCCTTGGGGGAGATGCTGAGGGGATTGTGGGAACTGAGTCGACCCTCTGGCTTTGGAAATGACTCTGCCTTTTGTCGTTGTAGGAAGACATGGCTGCTCACGTAGGCGCTTCCCGGACTCCCCAGGAAGTGATGGAGCATTACGTAAGCATGTACATCCACGGCAACCTGGGGAAGGCCTGCATCCCTGACACCATCCCCAACCGGGTGACAGACCACACCTGCCCCAGTGGAGGCCCCCTCTCTCCCAGCCTCACCACCCCCTTGCCTCCCCTAGACATCTCGGTGGCCGAGCAGCAGCAGCTGGGCTACATGCCGCTGCGCGACGACTACGAGATCGAGTACGACCAGGACGCCGAGACGCTCATCAGCGGGCTCTCGGTCAACTACGACGACGAGGACGTGGAGATCGAGCTCAAGCGCGCGCACGTGGACATGTACGTGCGCAAGCTCAGGGAGAGGCAGCGGCGCAAGAACATCGCGCGCGACTACAACCTGGTGCCCGCCTTCCTGGGCAAGGACAAGAAGGAGCGCGAGAAGGCCGCCAAGCGCAAGGTCACCAAGGAGGAGCGCGAGCTGCGGCTGAAGCTGCGGCCGCTCTACCAGTTCATGTCCTGCAGGGAGTTCGACGACCTGTTCGAGAGCATGCACAAGGAGAAGGTGCTGCGCGCCAAGATCCGCGAGCTGCAGCGCTACCGGCGCAACGGCATCACCAAGATGGAGGAGTCGGCCGAGTACGAGGCGGCGCGGCACAAGCGGGAGAAGCGCAAGGAGAACCGGAACTCGGCCGGCGCCAAGCGCGGGCGGGAGGACGCCAAGGACGGCGAGTTCGCCGCCATCGAGAACCTGCCGGGCTTCGAGCTGCTGTCGGACCGCGAGAAGGCGCTCTGCAGCTCCCTGAACCTGAGCCCGGCGCGCTACGTGACCGCCAAGACCATCATCATCAAAGACCACCTCCAGAGGCGCCAGGGCATCCCCTCCAAGAGCCGCCTGCCCAGCTACTTGGACAAGGTCCTCAAGAAGCGGATCCTGACCTTCCTCACGGAGAGCGGGTGGATAGCCAGGGACGCCTCCTGAAGCCGCGGGAGCCGGGGAGCCGAGCCGCTGTGAGCCAAATGACTGGGGCGGGGGAGGGACAGCTCCGCTTTTTCCCGTTGTTTTTCAGCAAATTGAGTTCCTTTGTTTAGGGTGTAAGTTCTCGTGGTCCTCCATCCGAGACCAGGCAGGAGGGACTGGCGCAGGCAGTGAACCTTGGTCCTGAAGCAGCGCGTTCCGAGGGCGGGGGACGGCCTGAGTGCTCAGTGAGGAGAATGTGATGGTGGGGGCGTCCGGGGAGCCCTTCCCTGGGGCTCACTGTGCTGGCCGCCGGCTGCCCGGCCTGCCTGGGGACATGGCTGCGGCAAGGGGCACTTTAGATGGTGCAGGGCAGGTGGGCAGTGAGGCCAGCGGGCAGGGTCAGGCTTCCTTGGGCCGTGAGAAGAGGCTGGTAGTGAGCAGACCAAATGAGCTTCCCCTTAGCTGTGGCAGTGGCAGTGGCAGTGGCAGGGTGTGGGTTTGCAGTTCCCAGGCCCAAAACGGCCCCTTTTGCACCCTCTGGGCAGCGCCCCCTAGTGTGGAGGGTGGCTGTGGGGAGCATGGCAGCCAAGACCAGTGCAATGGCCAGGACTGAGCCCTTCCTGGTGGCAGCTGCTGGCTGCCCTTTGGACTTGCGTGCATTTTACTTGCAAAACCTTGTTTTAGGGAGCTCATGGCTGTTGTGTCCTGGCGTTAGTGTCCTCCAAGGTGTTTGTCACAGCTGCAAGTACCTTTTCTCTGAAACCCTGACCAGACCAGCCTGGCTAACATCTGACCTTCAGGTGGCCTTGCCCCCTGGAGACCAGCCAGGCGCCATGGGCCGGCCCATGTGGCCGTGGGTCCCAAGGCCCTTGTGTTGCTGCTGAGTCACTCTCTTGACCAGACTCCCCGTGCTCTGCCCAGCCCGCCTCACAGGCTTTCTCAGGGGCCTCTGACACGGTTCCTTCCTCCGGCACTTGGGTGGCCACTTGTCTTCCAGGCTGCTCAGGGTTCTCAGGTCCAAGACCTGCTTAGGGTCAGGGGTGACCGCAGACCAGCCACCTTCCGGCACCTGGCCTGCTTCCGGCCGCAGTTATGGAGCCGTGACCTCAGAATGTGTGGGCTTGACGTTACATTACAGGGAAATTTGAAAAAGTCCCTTATCGTTTCCAAGGATGACCTAATTATGGTGCCTTTCCCTTTCTTACATCTCCTGTCCCCTAGGGTCAGCTCTCAGCATTAACCGAACAGCTCAGTGTGTGTGTGGGCAGAGGCTCCTCGCTCTCAGCCAGGACTGCTGCTGACAAGTGTGAGCGGTGGTGGTAAGGGTGAGGGCCACCTCCTCTGCCCTGCTCGTAACTGCCCCCCGTGGAGCTGGTGTTGCCGCCACTGGCATCGAGGGAGGCAGTGCTTCCTTACAGCTTCTCAGCCGGTGGCCCTTGCCCAGGGTTCCTGGACCCAGCAGCACCAGCCCGCAGGCCCGGGGCCCCTGGAGGCCTTTGGACCAGCCTCCAGGCGGCCTGGCTGTAGCTGTGCTGGTGTCACGCATGGGCTCCTGTCACATGCCTCGTATGTAGTCCTATTTTTCTGTAAGGGCTGCCGGCTTCAGTAAGCTGGGAGGCAGGCGCCCAATAGCTGTGGCCGGTGGAGAGCTGCCAAGTGAACACGTGGTGCTGGAGGTTTGAGGGTGCCTCTTTTGATGGCGTGAAGAACTTATTTAGGCGTGGCTGTTTTAAACACCATGATGAATGTATAATTTATGTTAAAAGTGTTACCTTGGTTACCAGGGGAAAGTGACTTCTGATTGGTTGCCTTTATCCCGTCCACTCCCTCCCGTTGCCAGTCTTTACCCCTGCTGTGAGCGCAGAGCCTTTACATGTCTATTTAATTTCCTAAGTTAGTGGCCACAATCCCAAGAATTAGGTCTTCAAAATTTAAACTCCAACCTTTGAGTCCAGTTCTGTACTCAGCTATTCAGAATCCTCTGGATGCAGCCTTCCAAGAATGCGTTAAAGCCGACCTGACCGTTTTTACTGCCCTTTACTTATTAAACAAGTTGAGAACAAACGTGTGTCCCTGACTGCTTCTTGGCACCCGCTCCAAAGCCTGAGGCCACCTTCCGGGGGCGAAGGGTGTGGGAGGGGGCAGCACAGGCACGTGTTCGCTGGCCCTTCTGTCAAACCAGCTGCTTCAGATCAGACTTGCTTCCGTTAAGCAGGAAACCTCATGCCAGCCCTGCTCCCTGAAGGGCACCAGGAAAGGCGTGTCCACGGAGGCCGAGCGCGGCCTGGATTGTCTACGCTGTACGTGTCTCCAGGTTGCACTGGCCAAACCCAGCAGCGTGGACGGCCAACCACTAATTTCTAGTGTAAATCCAGATGGCAGGTGCTCAGATGTGTTGTGCAATGTTGAGGTACATTTTACCTCGCTCATGTGTCCCCATTGGCCTAAGGTAAAACTGGCTTCACTGTATGTGGTTTCCCCCAAGCCTCAGAACCCTGGACTCACGGGAGGATGTGCTGGGCGTGGTGGCGTTCTCCCCGAAGGGAACCCGTGGCGGGGCTAGTGAGGCGCTGGGTGCCCATGTGTCTTCAGCAGCTGCAGCTCTGTGCAGGGAGGGGCTGCCCTCACAGGCGTGATCTGAAATGACTCCCGCACAGCTTTCCCAGCGAGTGCAGGAGGGGAGGGGGCACTCACAGCTCGACAGGCAGAGCTGCGGCTCCGTCCGGTTCGTCAGCCTTCAGTTCTGGGATATGTCTTACAATTGGAGAAAAGCGTTTGAAATTGTATATTAAAATTTTCATTATGGGAATAGTACCTCCAAAATTACCAGCCAGTAAAATGGCCCCGTTTTCCCCGCACCCCTTAGGCCAAGGCAGGGGCGGCTGTTTTCGTTCCTAACAGACACGCCCGGGCCTGTGGGGAGGCCCAGGCCGGCGTCCGCAGACTGTCCTGCTGTGGGTCATGGGTGTGTGGTCCCGTCACGGTCCTCAGGCAGACACCATAGCCCGCCCGGAGCAGGCCAGGCCACGCCAGCCTGCGGTGCACTGATGGGAGCAAGCACGTGCCTGTGCATGTGTGTCAGGTACACACCCCAGTCATGCTCTCCTTAGTAAGGATCGCCACCAAGGTACACAAGAGACTTATCAGAAAGTAGGAAAATAAACATCGGGCTTTAATCCTCAAATAAAATTTTAAAACTAAACAACGTTTAAAATTTACCAAGCATGCAGCCCTCAGGCTTTGAGAAAGACCATCTCACTAGGGACGTACCTTCAGGTCATTAGTACCTAGCTGAGTGTGAGAGAAACATTTCTGCACGGACTTGAACAAAACAGGACAAGAGTAAGTGATGTCGTCAACTCCGTCTTATTCTGGGGGGAGCGGGGAGAACTGTTAAGGTGCCTCCAAAGAAAAGCCAGAAGTCGGTCACGTAGCAGCTGGATGGTGATTACAGGTGGACTCATTATGTCCTCCACCAAACACGTAAGTTTTCTGAACAAGAACCAAGTTAAGCTGCCTTTCCTGCCTGAATGAGGTGCAGAGGGCTGAGGCCTGCTGAGCTCGCACAGACAGTGGGAAGCAGAAGGCGCACAGGGCAGGTGGCGTGGCCCGCTACCAAACAGCACAATTCCCGGAGACCTTTTATTCGCTTTAAATACTTTGGTGTCATCAGACTGAGCAGATGTAGCATTATTCACGATACCCGAGGGCCCAGTGGTGTCCTGCTCTGTAAGCATGTGAACTATCAAACGTGTATTGAAAATCAATAAACAGGCTCCCAAATTAGAGTCCAGTAACAGCTGAGCAACGGGCCCAATTTCCTGTTTAGCCGCTGGTTACTAAAGCTTTCCAACAAACCAGCCCTTTAAGAGTTACAGCCAGTGATTACCCACAACCCACCGAGCCTGGGAGAAGCTAGGCTTCCTTCACCACCCCCACCAGGGCGGGCCGCAGGGTGCGCCCGTGCAGCTTGTAGCCCACTTTGTTCACCAGCGCCACCGTGCCCGGCTCCTTGCCCTCCACCGGCGTGTGGAACAAGGCCTCGTGCTCGTAGGGGTCGAACTTGGCGCCCAGAGGGTCCAGCCGGAGCAGGCCGTGCTTGGTGAACACCTTCTGGATCTGGACCTCGGTCATGACCAGCCCCTCGTAGAGGTTCTTCAGGTGCGGGTTGTCCGCTGTGACCTCCTCCTTGGGAACGCTCTGCGTGGCCTTCTCCAGGATGTCTGCGACCTCCAGCAAGTCCTTGCAGAAGCCCTGGATGCCTGCACAGAGTCCGAGAAGAACATCTGCATTCCACCGCGTCAACCGAGCGGTTCCAATCCAAACCAACCTCCATGGCCCGCCTGACAAATACGAACCCCAAAGCCTGTTCTGGGCTTGGACAAGAGCTACTGAGGTGTGAAGGCCGGCAGCTGGAAATGTGCAGGACCGCCCCCGCCCCCGCTCCAGCCCCGAGGAACTGCCTGCCCCCGCAGACCACCCCGCCCCCGCCCCGCCGACAGCACGGCCTGGGGCAGTCACAGTGACTTAGCGGTCGGCCTTGCTGGGTCTCGGCCCTTCAGTTGTGAAGCGGGACGATCGTGCCTCCCAGTGACGGTAGGAGGACCGATAGAGCCATGTATGCTTGAGTGCCTGGCACACTACATGTATTCAATGTTAGCAACTTCCGGGCACTGTGGGTAAGAGTTACCAAGACTTCGCCTTCATCTAACAGAAGACAGAACGTTAGAAGGATCACTCGAAATTCAAGGCAGTGTGTTATATAATGTTTATGGTTTCAAAGAAAAGGCTCCGATGCCGACTGGAAGGCATGGCGAGCACCAAAATGGTGCCTGCTTCCACCCAGGCCCCGCCTGCGGGAGCCAGGGCGGCCTCGGGCTAGTAAGACAGCAAGTGGGAGCGCAGGGGCCGCCGCCAGCTTTGTGGTGAGCGGCAGGTCACGAAGCCTCAATGATCTCAACTGTAAAGTGGGAAGGACAGGGACATACTCAAAGGTGACAACCGACAGCCTCTGAGATCTTACGTGGCACCAACGTGGTTGCTGGTGATGCCAAGGAAATGGCACCAGAGAGGCTGACCTGCCGGGATTACCCGCAGGCCCACACCGAGGCTCCACATGGAGCGAGGAAGCCTCCTGCTTACGACTCGAAGCACCAGTCACACCTCCAGGTGTCTCCTCAAAGGGGCAGGGGAGAGGACCACCTGCAGCTCCCCCGCTGACCTTGCTGTGGGAGCATCCGTACGCACCCACCTGCCCTCCGTCCCCTATTTCCCAGGCCAGTATCACAATGGTGAAAGTTACCGTATAATTTTGCCTCCTCCACCAATTTTTGGGTCCTCTGCCGCAAGTTCTCGGTATCTGCCAAAGCTCGCTTATACTTTTCCTAAAAAATGGAAAAGGAAACTAATATGAACAAAACATAGCACAAATTCATAGGAAAGCAAATCTGACACAACCAACCGCAAGTCAAAACACAACACCTATTGTCAGGTCTGAGGCTTTGGACTACAGGCAGTGCAGCTTAACTTAGAAAAAGTCACCCCCGCGTCACCTTCCAGCGAGCGGGGAGTCGATGTCAAGGTGACAGATACTTATGTAGCTCCACGGCCATTCTCACTCAGCGGACCGCTGTGGGGAGAGAGAAGCGACTTTCTTGGGCCCTGACGGCTCATCACCCAGGAAGGACCATTCACTTCCTTAACCAAGTTTCCAACTTAGGGGAGCCCAGCAGCCTCACAGGGGGCTCACCCACGGGTTCCCATAAGCCTGGTGGACACTTGCTGCGTGTAAGCATCTGAATTATGGGATTGTCCTGTCTCACCACTTGACTGTAATCTCACATTTTGCCTCGATCAATTCAATTTCCGAAGTGACTGGATTCCTCTGGGGAGCCGGGGAGCCACGACAACCCCCCTTTCCAGTCTTTGTTCAGGCAGGTCCAGGTCTCCAAGCTCAAACCCTGGCTCTGCACTCAGCAGTGAGGCGACCTTAGGAAGTTTACGTAACTGTCCTGTGCCTCAGTTTCCTTGTCTGTGAACAGGGTCTGTGAGGATCAATATACATAAAGGCGCTGGAACAGGGTCACCACCCACGTGTCTGGTATTGCCATTCTTAATCCTGAAGAAACGGACTATGCATCCACCTTACTGCCGAGTTCACAAACCGCTGCCTCCCCTCGGACCCAGCTCAGACAGCCATGCTGGTGTTCCTCATCTGTAAAGACCAACTGAAGTCTTAGCTCAATGCAATCTACGTAGCACGTAACGGCGAGTCTCGTGGCAGAGCCAGAGCCATAGGGGACCTGGGTTCCAGTCCCTTCCCTAGCAGGAGCATGCTGCAGGCCCCAGCCGTAGTCCTGGGACGAATTAAGAACTCGCCTGGCGCTCGGCCGACCACCTTCCCGAAGAGCCTGCGGCCTTACCATCGTGTCCTTCAGCTGCTCCTCTAGCTTGGCCTTCTCCTCCGTGAGCATCTTCTCTGCACAGGGAGCATCCGTCTTCTGGTCCGTCTGACCCACGTCCTCTTCCAGGTTCTGGCCGCTGTTCTTCTGCTTTGCGGCTGTGCACAGCAGCCGAGGCGTGGGCCTGGGGAAGCGCCTGCAAGGCAGAGGTAAGGGCTTTCCATCTGAGGAACCAGACTACCTGCCAGTGACTTGCTGGGGAGAAAGGATTCACCTTGCATATGATGTACACAAACCATTTGTCAACAGCCAGTACGAATGTGTCCCCAGGCCACCTGCCAGCTCCTCTCCGGTCCCGAGCACGTCCTCCAGGCCCCACCAGTACCCGTGGAGCAGCTATTGGCAGACGTGAGGCCCAGAGCTGACGCTGACCACAAAGGTGCTTGGGGCAGAGATCCTGCCACAGGGCACTCATGTCACGCAAAAGAGGTATCTCTACTCACGGAACTATAATTTTGTGTTTAAAAGTGGTAAAAGGGGAGGCTCTGGAAGGCTGAGCATAGGATACTTCTTAGCTTTGGAGAACGGAAAATGAAAGGCTTCATGCAGAGGGACTGGAAGGCTGGCTAAGAATTCCAGGAAAGGCCGGCCGGTGGCTCGGTTGGTTGGAGTGTCCCGTATGCCAACAGGTGGCAGGTTTGATCCCCAGATTCCCAGCCTGGTGGGGCACTAATGGGAGGCAACCAATCGATGTTTCTCTCTCTCTCTGCCTCCCCACAACCCCCTGCCTCTTTAAAATTAACTTAGAAGTTACACATAAAGAGTCGGAGTGGTCTGCAGACCCACGTCAGGAAGAGGGAACTGCTTGGCCAGGACGTGGGGGATGCACAGGGAAAAACAAAAAGACCGGATCCTGGAGGTAGAAGTGACTTAACACGATCCAGTCTGGTCCCTGAGTCCAGAGGTTAAATAATTAAGCCCAAGGTCACAAAGCCACGAGTAAGTGACAAAAGTCTTAAATCCCAGGTCTCTTCACCGGGACCCGCGGGTCCCGTCTGAGGAGGGGGCTCCGTCCCACTTCCTCCCAGAACAGAGGCCTCCGAACAGGAGCTGTCAGGGCGGCGCACCCGCAGCAGCGCAGGAAACGCCGCCACCACCGCCGCCCGTGTCCCCTGGGACCCACACCGTGTGCGCGTGGTCCCGGGCGGGGAAGTGAGGCCCACAGGCTGCTCGCGGGTGGAGGGCGGTACCTTCTCACTGTGTTTTTATTTCTGTGACTTAAACGAATGGTCCTAACCCGGAGCGTGCTGCTGTGAAACCTGGTTTCCTTCCAGTTGTTCTGCCCGCCGCTCCCCCGCCCGGGCGCTGCCAGCAGGAGATGCGGAGGGAAACCGAGGCCCCGAGAGGCCAGCCGCCCGAGAGATCCGAGTGCAGCTCAGCTCTCCCGGCTCCCGGTTTGGGCCTCTCTTCACAGATGAATGCGACTGGCCACGCCGTTCCGGGCAACTAATTCCGGTACAAGGCCGCCAACAACTCGAGCGCAGAGCCTCGCGGCCAGGGGCTCGGGCGGGCCGCCGCCGTCCCGTGTGGTTCACACAGTTTGCCGGGTGGCAATCAGGCCTCGGACCCTTCCACCGCCGTGATGTAACCCCGGGGCCGCACTGCCGTCTACGCTCCGAACTCCAAGCTCACGGGCCGGGCTCCCGCGCCTCTGACCTCAGACTCCGGAAAGGGGAGGCGGCGCGGAACACGGGCCGCGGGAAATGCCCGTGAACCGCTGACCCGAGCGCCGAGTCCACAAAGCTCTCCGCCCACGGGGACCGGCCCTGCGCCGCCGGGGCGCACGCCCGGTGCCGCCGGCGGCCCTGCCCGGCCCGGCCCGCGGCGGCCTGTGCCGGGCGCGGGGCTGCCACCGGCGCGGAGCCGCGTGCGTGCGGGCCAGCGCGGGCCTCGGCACCCGGCACCGTCCCGTCACTCTCCAGGCCCGCGCGGGCGCCCGCAGCCCACGACGGCCCGTTCCCGGGCCAGACTCAGGCAGGACGGCACCGAGGGCCGCGCCTCCCGCCCAGGGCAGCCGGGCGCCCCTTACCTAAGAGAGAACGCCAAAGCCGGCAGGCTGCGCCGCACCAGCCTCACGCACCGAGCCGCCATGACTGCCACCCGCGACGGCACTGCGCACGCACCGCGCATGCGCGGAGGCCGCCGGCCCGCCCCCTCCGGGGCCCAAGCAACTCGCGCAGGCTCTGTGCCGGCTACTTTCTTTCAGCCAATTGGCGACCGTATTTCTTCTGATGGACGGACGTGAGTCACCAATAGTCGTGGGCCCCGGTGGGTGGGCGGGGTCGGAGGGCTTCCCAAGCCCCAGGACAAGGGGAGGGGAAAGTTCAAGCAAACGGTGGGAGGAGGGCCTCCGTGGGCGGGGCGTGGTCAAGGGAAACACCAATGGGGAGGAAGCTGGGGGGGGCGGGAAAGGGGCACCGGAAGTGCGCACGCGGTTAAGGGCGCTGGCGGTTTTCGGGCCGGTTTTCCTAACACCTCGTTTGGCTTTTTGCTTGGAGACAGTTTGGGGCGGGGCGGGCGTTTGGCCGCTTTTCCTGCCGCCCAGCTCCTGGCGCGGTGCCGGGCGCAAAGCGCCCAGTGTTGATGGAATGCTGGTGGGGGGGCAAAGGCGCCTCCAAATGCACCTGCTCAGTGCTGCCTGCCTGCGGTCCTCTGCGAGATCCGAGGGCTGGAGCCTTCTCCCAAGTAGAGGGCCGCTGTTTGTCGCATTTCTGAGGACCAGACCTCTATCCTTCACTTTGCTCCCCCGGAGTATTCATAATGTTGAATGAACACCTACTGCGTGCTGGGCGTGCCACCCGTGGGAGACGGCAAACAGCCAAACCCAGAATTCAGGATGTTCTGAGGGAAAACACTGGTTGTTAAGGAAGGGCGTGGAGATAAAAGAGGAATTAGGGCTGTTTGGGGGTAAAAGAGCTCAAAGACATAATTGAATGGGATGTGTGGACCTCATTTGGATCAGGATGGAACAAACCAACTAAAAAAGATAAATGTGAGCCCGTGGGGAAATGTGAATATAAACAGTATTAGATTGCCGAAACCGGTTTGGCTCAATGGATAGAGCGTCGGCTTGGGGACTGGAAGGTCCCGGGTTCGATTCCGGTCAAGGGCATGTACCTTGGTTGCGGGCATATTCCCGGTAGGGGGTGTGCAAGAGGCAGCTGATTGATGACTCTTTCTCATCGATGATTCTAACTCTCTATCTCTCTCCCTTCCTCTCTGTACAAAATCAATAAAATATATTTTAAAAAAAATAAAAAAAAAAAATAAATAAACAGTATTAGATAGTAATGAGTTATTGCTACTTTTGTTAGGAAGAGATAGCTGATTACGAAAAAAAAAAAAAAAGTCCTAATCGTTTAGAGGTAAAATTGAACATCACAGTGAATTTCCACAATGTCTGGAGTTTACTTTAAATATTCTAGTAAAAAACAAAAACGAGTACGGAGAAACACAAGTGGAAAAATGTTGATAGTGGTTCAGCTGGATGATGGATACTGTGGAGGTTTGTATATGTGAAGTTTTCTGGATTAAAATTTAAAGCAGTAGGTCCTGATTTTCATTGGCTGTGACCTGGGGCAAGTCACTTTCTTGCTCTTAGCCTTACTATGCCGACCTGTAAGACGGGGATCATTTTACTTACTGTGAGGTTGCAGCGAGATACAAACATTCTTTCCTAACTCTTGGGGCTCAGAGGAAATCAGATGAGCGTCCTGCCCCAAGCAGCTCACGGTGGAAGGTGGGGAACTGACAGCCTCTGGGTCCCAGGACAGACCGGCACCGGACACCCTGCCCCAGAGGCCTGCCTGTGCTGCCATCTGGTGACCACATTGGGAACTGCTCCAAAGGCGCTGGGGCGGGTGGAAGAGGAGTCATTTTGCCACTGCTCTTGGGCTCCTGCTCAGGGAGTCCTGAGGTCTAGAACGTGATCACCGCAGCGCAGGTTGTGTCCCGTGGACCTGAAGCTGCTGGTCTGGGAGTGCCCCATACATGGGCCCATACATGGGCCAGCCAGCGGAACCCCCTTCCAGCAACGGGGACGGGAGGCCTGGCCGAGGGTGTGTGAAGATCACGCTGCACAGCATGTGGTGGCCCATGGGATGGGGGCGTGCGGGAAGCGGGGCGCTCTGGAGAAGGCCGTGCAGGTGGTTCGACAGCATGTGGGCCGTGGCTGAGAGGCTGCCGAGTGGCCGGGCCAGGCTCCATGCCCTCCCGCCACCGGCCCGCAGTGGGCTGGCTGGTCAGTCACAGGTCAGGTGACTTGCTCGAGGTCATGCCGGTGGAGAAAGGGAGGGCTTTTGTGTGTTTTCCCAGGCTAATCTTTTTTTTAAAATATACTTTTTATTGCTTTCAGAGAGGAAGGGAAAGGGAGAGAGAGACAGAAATATCTATGAGAGGGAATCATCAGTCGGCTGCCCAGGCCAACAAACCAGGCATGTGCCCTTGACCGGAATCAAACCCTTTCAGTCTGCAGGCCGACGCTCTATCCTCTGAGCCACACCAGCTAGGGCTTCCCCGGGGAATCTTAGCTTCCATGTGACTGTTGGAGCTGAAGCTAGACCCGGGTGCGAGTCCCAGCCTTTCTGTCACGACTGGCTGCGTGTCTATTGCCGCTGTGAGGTCATGTGGCAGCCTCTGTGGGCACTACGGGCTCCGGGAAGCGGGTCTTCTGTTCGCCCTGTGTGCCCAGTACCCTCCCAATGCCAGGCACTTACTGGTGCTTACGTGGAGGGAGAGGAAGTCAGGGTCATCTCCCAGAAGCCTCTTGCTGAGCCTCACCTGCCCAAGGCGGAAGGAACCAGCCCCACAGGCCTCCTGGGTTGGGCAGTCACACCGCTGGCACCTGGCTGCCTTCTGGGCCCAAGTGCTTGGACCCTGGCACATGCTACAAGGCCAGCTCCCCTCTGGCACAGGCCCCGCCCCTCCGGCACAGACCCCTCCCCATCTGGCAAGGCCCCGCCCCTCTGACACAGGCCCCTCCCCCTCCGGCACAGGCCCCGCCTCTCTGGCACAGACCCTCCCCCTCTGACAAGGCCCCGCCCCTCTAACACAGGCCCCGCCCCTCTGGCATAGGCCCTCCCCCTCTGGCACAGGCCCCTCCCCCTCCAGCACAGGCCCCGCCCCTCTGGCACAGGTCCCGCCCCTCTGGCACAGGCCCTCCCCCTCTGGCACAGGCCCCGCCTCTCCGGCATAGGCCCTCCCCCTCTGACAAGGCCCCGCCCCTCTGACACAGGCCCCGCCCCCTGACACAGGTCCTCCCCCTCTGGCACAGGCCCCGCCCCTGGCACAGGCCCCGCCCCTCCGGCACAGGCAGAGTCCTGCAAAGGGAGGACCTGGACTGGGTCTCGGTGCCCCCCTGGCGCAATGAGGGAGCCTGCGGGCAGCGGGCCGGGCTGCTGGGAGTGTGGCCGGCCCCGCAGCGCCTGCACCTTCTCCGCAGGCCCCAGCGCTTTGTTTTCGGGGCCGGGAGGACTCAGAAACCCTTCCTGGCTGCGGCTCCATTGTCAGCCTCTGATGCTGATCCCGCCCCACAACCCTCTTCCCTTCCTCCCCTCCCCCGCGCGTCCCTGCGGTCCTGCACCGCCATACCGCCATCGCCATCCCCGCCATCCCCGGCATCCCCGCCATCGTCACCGCCATCACTATCACCATCACCGCCTTCACCTCCATCACCTTCATCACCTCAGTCTCGATGTTTCTCTCTCTCTCCCTTCCTCTCTGTAAAACATCAATAAAGTATATATTTTTAAAAATCCATTTCATATTCAGTAGCTTGGTAGCCAAAAAGTGTGATTTCTGAGATGGATCTCAAAGGCAAGAAGCCTGTGAGTTCTCCTGCAGAGCGCTTATTAGAATGGAAGGCTCTGTGCCTCCCTGGCCTGCAGCTCCATCGTCTCCTCCAGGGCCTGGCATTGCAGAGCGAGGAGCGGGGGGGAGAGCAAGCGGTCCCCAAGCCCTGCCAACGGCTTTTGGCTGCCTGCGCCTCGCGAGGCGCCATATGGAAATCAGGCGAGAGTCTGCCTGCCTGGTCTGCATGACAACAAGCAATCGGATATTGGAAAACAAGAGCTTTGGACTCCATCTCCAGTCATCCTGCGGGAATTCCGACACCTCCTCCGAGGAATGTGTGGTGTCACCGTTTTATCTCTTCTCGTCGTCCCCCCACTCCTCTCCTCCCAGCCCCTCCGAGTGTTCACACTCAACAGACTCGCCCAAATCTCCGGCTTGGGCCCTGGCACTCCCCTGCTCACCAGTTCCAAAGGCCGGGGGCCTCCCTGCCCACGTGTCCTGCCTGCACTTGCCAGCCTCCTGTGCAGGGAGGTGGAGGCCGGGACTGGGGCTCTGGACAATGGGGCCCCGCCCCTCCAGCACAGACCCACCCCTCCAGCACAGGCCCCGCCCCTCCGGCACAGACCCTCCCCCTCTGACAAGGCCCCGCCCCTCTGACACAGGCCCCGCCCCTCTGTGGGGCAGTGGCATGACCCGGGCCTGACCCTGCAGCACATCCTGTGTGGTTCTCCCTTCTCTCCTGCCACGTGACCTTGGAGGCCATGCCTGCCCCACGCAGAGCGGCCAGCAGAGAGGGCACTGACCTGCAGCGACGTTGTGGGTGCGTGGACACAGGATTCCCGAGTTGGGGTGCCCAGCCTGGCCTGGTACTGCGTCCAGGAGTCCCGACACCTGCAGGCAACACCTGACTGAATACCTGCTCTGTTACAGGCATCCCCACTCCTCCCCCCCAAAAGGGCCTCATTGTCCCCAGGTACTTCCGTCTCTCTCCCCTGCCCAATCAGACTGGGACCCTCCTGTGCTCCTCCTCTGCACCCCTCCCCTTGCTCTTGTCCAGGCCTGGCATCGCTCATATGGACATGGCCCCCTCTCCCTCCGCTGCTGGTCTCCTTGTCTCTCTCCCAAACCCGCATTTCAGACACTGCTAGAGAGAGGTTCAAAATGGCGGCAGACTGGGAGGATGCTGCATGGACACGCTCCCAGGAACAAGCTGGAATTACAACTGAAATATGGAAAGGCTTCCTGAATAATCAACGGAAAACTTGCAGGAGAGAACCCTGATACCCGAGGACCGAAGGTGGAGACTGCATTGAACTGGTGGGAGGGGCGGAGGCGCAAAAGGGCTGGCTGGGCACCCACAGGTGGCAACTGAAGTCCAGAGATGCCTCAGCTGTCAGAGGTGCCTGAGATCTAATCCCCAAGCAGAGAGCACCAAACAGGAGGGTACCCACAAACATCTAGCTGTGAAAAGCAGTGGGGTGCTGTCTGCCAGGGAGTGGCAGCTGAAAGTCGGGCACCCTCTCAAAGGTGCAAAAATTCCCTGTGGAGCCACCCACCTTGTGCCCTGGCAGAGGGAAGGTGAAGAGGATTGGAGCTGTGAGAGTAGAACCCAGGACTGGGGACTCGGGGGATAGAGCTCAGAAGGCAGACACCCAAGTTTTCTGGGCTGAATCATTCCCTCATGCACAGAGGACACCTTTCCCACCAGAGACACCTGCCTTACCTGGGGGAAGAGTCGACACACGCTATTGGAAAACACCTTGCCAGAGGCCACTGAGGAGATTAAAAATAACAATTATCCTCCAGGCAGAAGCAACTGCCCACCTGTTGAAAAAACTCTCACCACAGCTGAGGACGATTGCCTGGGGGTAATTCAAGTTGGAATCTTATTAGTCTGTAGGCAGAGGGGTCTCTGGAGGCTTTGAGTCTTTGCCTGATCCAATTGGTCAGAAACAGCCTTGCACTATACTGACCTGCACTAGAGATTGAGAGGCATAGAGGATCCATCTAATATAGTGATTGCTAGCCTTTTGGCACTCATGGGCCACCCGGTGGTGACCGCTGATCTAATACATAGCCACAAACCCAAACAGATGCTTCTAGATCCACTTTCTGAAACTCCACCAGTTGCTCCTTTTTTTGGAAACCCGACCTCAGAAGGGACACACCTGTAGCCTGTGGGCCTCAGAGCCATCGACTGTCCTGCACGTCCTGGCCATCTGCCACTCCCTGCCACCTCCCTGCATGAGTTGCTGCTGCTGCCGCCGGTGAGGGCGGAATGGACTCTGCCATCCACTCAGCACTTCTCCACAATCGCTGTACTCACCAGGTGTCACCGCTGTCAGCAGCAGGGGGAGCCCCTGGGTCAGAAAGCAGGGGGGGATGGAATGAGTGAAAGGAAGCCTGGCGTTTAAATTGCAGAGCTTGGCTGAAACCGGTTTGGCTCAGTGGATAGAGCATCGGCCTGCAGACGGAAGGGTCCTGGGTTCAATTCCAGTCAAGGGCATGTACCTTGGTTGTGGGCACATCCTCAGCAAGGAGTGTGCAGGAGGCAGCTGATCGATGATTCTCATCGATGTTTCTAACTCTCTATCCTTTTCTCTTCCTTTCTGTAAAAAAAAATCAATAAAATATATATTTTCAAATGCAGAGCTTGGCTTTTAAACTTGTATATCCTTATGCAAGTGCCGTGAGCCCTCGGAAAGGACGGCCGCCTCGGTGGCGCTTCCCCACATGACACCTTCTTGGAGAGAACCCCAGGGACTCCTGCCCGTTTTACAGATGGGGAAACTGAGGCCTGAGCACACAGCAAGCGAACGGCCAGGTGACAGCGTTGGAAACGCAGGGCTGTGGGAATGCAGTGTGCTCGCTGGGGCGGGTGATGTGCTGGTGTGTGTAGGGGGACCTCCTGGCAGGGCCACCTCACCCCACCCAGCATCTGTGGGACTCACAGCTCAGCCTGGGGCCTCAGCACTGCCCAGGGCTCCCCTGGCTGCAGGTCTCGGGGCCCCCTGGAGTTTAGGAGGGTGTGCCTGTGGGGATGGAGAGGAAGGGAAGGGCGAGGGCGTGCCCCCGGGAGGGAGAGCCCACCGCGGGGTCCTCTGCACGGAGGGTGCTCCTTGCTCTGCTGCAGGTGGAGGCGAAGGGCAGGTCCCGGGGGAGGGTCCCAATAGACCACCCGTCCGTCAGCCTCGGTGCTCTCTCAGGGCCAGGCCTCCACGGACGGGCGGCGCTGGACAGGGTCATCTGTCAGTGCAGAGGCAGCTGCGGCCACTGGTCTGGCTTTGCTGCTGTCCTGGGGGCGGGGGGGGGCAGCGGATTCAAACCTCGTGGCCAGCGACATGCAGGGAGAGAGGCCCCTTAGCGCCAGTGGCTTTCCCAGCTCTGCCCGACGCCAGGCCCCGGGCCTGGCTCCCCCCGGGGCTGGGCGTTCTGTGAAGGGAGTGTGTGCCAGGAGCTGCCCTCCACCCGAGGGCAGGGCCTCCCGAGCACGGGGACCCGGTCCGTGTGCCCAGCGGCGCGTGGGCTGCGTGGTCTGGGGGGCGGGGTCACAGGTCTCTGAGCTTCGCCTTCAGAAAGGACACACAGTCCTGCCCCTGACACCTGTGAGGGGGCCACCTGCACCCCGGGGGGCCAGACGGATGCTGTGGCTCAGCCTGAGCCTGGCGGTGAGTGCCTGTCCTGCAGGGCTGGCCTACCCCCAGAGGACAAGCGGGGGCGGGGGGGGGAGGACAGTACTTTTTGGATGTGACTTCTGCTGGGCGGCCCTGTCTTCAGGTGTTTGCAGGCCTGAGGGAACCCCGCTCTCTTTCCCCATGTTCCAGCTAAGCTCCCCCCCCCCCCCCACAGGCTCTCGCTCTCCCTGGAGCAGGGACCCAGCTCAGAGGCTGGTGTGACAGGGCCGCCGCCCCTGAGGGTTTTTAAAGCTGAACGCGGGGGGCGGGGCGGGGCTCTGTGGCTCCTGTGTTTCCCTCTGAGGCCAGGCCAGCGGGGCGCAGGGCGGTGCCGGGACACTACGCGGTGTCTGAGGCCGGGTGACCATGCGGGGGGGCGGGGGGGGGCTCTGCCCTGGATGGACCCCGCCCCCGGACCCTCCCTCCCTCTATCCAGTGCCTGTCCTCTGCCCAGGGCTGCCCTGGCCTGCAGCTGGGGTTGCAGCCACAGGCGCGGCTTTGGGAGGAGCAGGCCGGGCGGCAGCCGGACCTTTGCAGGCTCCTCCGGGACCTTCCCGGCCCAGCTCTGTCTCCCCGGAGGCCGACAGAGCCCTCCACCGCCCACCCTGCCGCCGCCTCTGCGGAGGTGTCTCCAGAGACTTGTCCTTAGGGTGCGGCCACCGGGGCTCCCCGCCTGGGTCTGTCCCAGCCCCGGCCCCAGCTGCCCCGCCGCCCGCACAGCCGGAGGGGAGGGAGGATGGGGGCCGGAGGGGAGGGAGGAGGGGAGGGAGGAGGGGAGGGGGGAAGGGAGGGAGGAGGGGAGGGGGAGGAGGGGGGACCTGAGGGGGAGGAGGGAAGCCGGAGGGGAGGAGGATGGAAGGGAGGATGGGAGGGAGGAGGGGAGGCTGGAGGGGAGGGAGGAGGGGAGGAGGGAAGAGGGAAGGGAGGAGGGGAGGGGGAGGAGGGGGGCCTGAGGGGGAGGAGGGGAGGGGGAGGAGGGGAGGGAGGAGGGGAGAGAGGAGGGGGAGTGGGGGCCGGAGGAGGGAGGAGCCCCGGGCCTGGCGGTGGGGCGGCGCCCGGACCTGGGGCTGAGCCCGCGCTGGCGGCGGCGGCCGGCAGGGGGCGGTGCGCCCTCGGCGCGGCGGCGGAGCGCGGTCCCCCTCGCCCGCCGCGCCTTTCTCTGTCGCTGCCGCCGGCTCCCTCCCGGCAGCGCTCCGGTCCCGCCGCCGCCGCCGCCGCCGCCGCCATGGCGCCCCGGGCGCCCCCGCGCACCCCGAGGGGCCCCGGCCCGGCCGCCGCAGCTCCGGGGCCCGCGCCGCCGCCGCCGCCGCCGCTCCGGCCGCTCCGGCCGCTCCGGCCGCTCCCGCTGCTCCGGCCGCTCCGGCCGCTCCGGCCGCTCCCGCTGCTCCTGCTGCTGCTGCTGCTGCCGCCGCCGCCGGGCGCCTGCTCCCCCGGCCGCCGCGGCGCCCCCGTCCGGCTGGCCCGCTCCGCGCCCGGCCCTCCGGGGCCCGGCCTGGGGCGCCGCGGGCGGGCGGCGCCGGGGGCCGCGGCGGCTTCGCGGGCGCAGGTCCCGCTCACCAGCTCGTCGTTCGTGCTCAAGGGGGACGCGACGCACAACCAGGCGATGGTGCACTGGACGGGCGAGGACAGCAGCGTGAGTGACCGCCCGGCCCGGGACTCGGGGCGGGACCCTCCCCAGACCCCCGGGATCCTGGCCCCGGCGCCCCGGGCCCGCAGGGGGTCCCCAACCCGGGGCTGCGCTCCGCCGTCAGCCGCCTCCTCGCCGCTGGCCGAGCGTTCTGGGGTTTTGCCCAGGACCCCTCCGCCCTGGTCAGCCTGGACCTACTCCTGGCACCTCTGCGGCCCCAGGGCCTCCCCGCCAGCTTGGTCTCCGATTCTGGGGCCTCGCCTCTCCCCAGTTACCCTCGTGTGCGCCACGGCCACCCCAGGTCCTGCCAGGGATGCACTTGGAGGCCCAGGACCTGGGGCCCCCTGCGTTGGGGTCCCCCCTTGCTCTGTACCTGCGTCTGCAAACGCCCCTCCACCCGCCCCCTGTGGGCCCTGCCGTTGCCTGTCCATCTGAAGTTCAGCAGACACTCCCCCCCCCCCCCTCTGGCTGGGTCCCCTGCTCCTCCCCCGTCTGCCGTTCCCGGGGCTCCGGCTCCTGCCCCATCCTTTGTGGAGTTGCGTCTCAGGACTTGGGGATACCCCTGCATCTTCCCTGGGGGCTGCCGTCCCCCCTCCCCCCCCGGGGAGCTGACTGATGGTCACTGTGGAGTCCCCTCCAGGCAGCCCTGGGGTGAGGACAGTTGGAGAGGAAGGTGGTGCTGGGAGGTGGCAGATGTGTGCATATGTGTGTGCGTGCACGTGTGTGCATATGTGTGTGCGTGTGTGCATGTCTGGTTGTATGGGGAGGGGACGTGGCAGTCTGCTCGCTGCTGTTCACGGGGTCTCCCCAGCGGCTGACGCCCAGCTCTCCTCCTTGACCTCTGCTCCCCGAAGTTCTGAGGAGGCCGCCTGGGTGGGGGAGACGTGGTGCTGAGCCTCAGCGGGGAACGGGCAGGACCGGGAGCCGACCCGAGTGTGCAGCCGTTTTTCAGACGTTTCCCCGCTGCTCCCGCCCACGGGGCCTCTCCCGTCTC
Organism: Pipistrellus nathusii; assembly: GCA_963693515.1. NCBI lineage: Eukaryota > Metazoa > Chordata > Mammalia > Chiroptera > Vespertilionidae > Pipistrellus > Pipistrellus nathusii. Next base: position 206,915,036 of record OY882858.1, read on the forward strand.
TGCGGCCGCCGCCCAGACCTGGCTCCTCGCGCCGTGTCCCCCCTGGAGCGCACGGGCTCCCGGAGCTACGCGCAGGCCGGTGCCCAGGAATCTGCTCCGTGTTCTCACGGGCGGCCCGCTCCGCAGACCTCCGGGCCGGGGCCTTGCTCCAGGCTGAAGAAGCACCTGCAGGGATGGGCTTTGTACGTGTGATTGGAGCGCCCCAAAGGGGACGCCGGAGGCCGGCCTGGCTGCTGCGCTAACACCGGCGCGTTTCCCTCGGGGAGGGTGGGAGGGACCGCTGCCTGGTGCATGGTTCGCTGCGGGAACGGGGTCACGGTGAAGTGGATGCTTCGTGGACGCCGCCAGCGTGGCCTCTGGTGGGTCCCGAGGGGCCGGGTCCCGAGCTGCCCGCGGGCAGAGAGGTGACTGGGAGGCGGACGGAGCGAAGGTGGACAGAGTGCTGGTCTCTGCCTCTGGGGTCGTGGCCTCAAGCTGCCCCGGGGAGACAGCTGGGCCCTCCCACTTTAACTGTTCCTGGGAAATCACGTGCTTATTCTGCTTATTTTACTATTTATTTTTCCGTGCCTTTTATTGATTTCAGAGGGAGAGGGAGAGTCACTGATTGGCTGCTCCCCACTGGGGATTGAGCCCACAACCCATGCATATGCCCTGCCCAGGAATGGAACCTGGGACCCTTCAGTCTGCTGGCTGGCACTAGCCACTGGGCCACACCAGCCAGAGCTATTCTTACTTTCCATACAGCTCCCCTGCGCGCACCCTGCGGGCACTTGGACTTGGATGGACGTGGCAGTGAGCTTGCAGCCTGCAGCCCGGCCCAGCGGCTGGCTCTGTGGTGCTCATCTGGCCATCAGGCCCCTCTCCCCCACCCAGGCCCCTCTCCCCCACCCAGGCCCCTCTCCCCCACCCAGGCCCCTCTCCCCCACCCAGGCCCCTCTCCCCCACCCAGGCCCGCGTTGGCCCCGTGCTGCGTGCACAGGGCTGGGAGGGCGAGGGGGCTGTGAGCAGAGACGACTCCAAGCTGATTATCCGAGGTCTCTTCCCTGGGTCCCGGAACCCATTGAGCCAGAGCGCCGAGGGAGCATGGAGCCCCTGGCCAGGGCACCCGCCCCGAGGGCCACCCACACAAAGTGCCGCAGGCCGCGGGCTTTACACAGAAGTCCCTCTCCCCCCTCCCCCCATCTGGGAGGCTGGGGTCCGGGACCAGGCGGGGGCAGGGCGGCCCCCCCAGGCCCTTCGGTGGCGTGCAGACGGCTGTTCCTCCCCGTGTCCCCGCAGGCCGTCCCTCTGAGTGTGTGTGTGTGTGTGTCTGTCCTCACCGCCTTCACTCACAAGGACGCCGGTCCTGCTGGACCAGGGCCCAGCGCTATGACCTCATTTTGCCTCAGTTCCCTCCAAACAGCCCCGTTCTGCGGCTGGGGGTCAGGGCCTGCGTGTGCGGGTGTCACGGGAGGCAGGGACCTTGGCATCCCCTGAGCTGGACACGCGGAGCGCTGAGGAGCCCCGGGGAGGGGTGGCCGAGGACAGCCAGGACCCCGAGCTGAGAAAGCTCCTGTTGGGCTGGGACCGCGGCTGGGCGTGGGAGGGAGGCGCGGGTGGGGGTGACAGGCTTAACGGAACCCCAGGGCTGCCGCCTGGGTGCGGGCGCCTCGGGACAGAGGGGAGGAGGCACCTGCCCAGGACCCACTGGCAAGGGCGGGGCGTGGGGCCGGACCTGTGGGTGCTCGGAAGGGGTGCGATGGCTGGGCCGGGCCCGGGGTGCGGAGGGAGAGGAGAGGGCCCGGTCTGCAGTGAGGACGGGACCGGGAGAAGGGGCCTCCAGCTCGGCCCTCAAACCAGCTGCCCAGGGCAGTCAGGGAGGGCTGCATGGAGGAGGTGGCCGGCCGTGGTTCTGAAGGACAAGCAGAGTGGGCTGAGCAGGGGTGGGGTGAGCGGAGGGGGGCTGAGCAGGGGTGGGGTGAGCGGAGGGGGCTGAGCAGGGGGGGTGAGCGGAGGAGGCTGAGCAGGGGTGGGGGGCTGAGCGGGGACGGTGAGTGGAGGGAGCTGAGCAGGGGTGGGGACGGTGAGCGGAGGGGGCTGAGCAGGGAGGGTGAGCGGAGGGGGCTGAGCAGGGGTGGGGACGGTGAGCGGAGGGGGCTGAGCAGGGGGGGTGAGCGGAGGGGGCTGAGCAGGGGTGGGGACAGTGAGCGGAGGGAGGCTGAGCAGGGGTGGGCTGAGCGGGGGGGGGGTGGCTGAGCGGGGACGGTGAGCGGAGGGGGCTGAGCGGGGGGGTGAGCGGAGGGGGCTGAGCAGGGGTGGGCTGAGCGGGGATGGTGAGTGGAGGGGGCTGAGCGGGGGGTGAGCGGAGGGGGCTGAGCGGGGGGTGAGCGGAGGGGGCTCCGGGCAGAGGAAGGACACCGGCTCGGAGCCGCGGAGACCGCGTGAGCAGCGGCCGGCTCCGCGCTCTGACGAAGCGCCCGTGGAATTGTGGCGCGTGAGGCCCGGGCGCTGAGCGCCGAGAATGAGCGCCGTCCTGTGCCCCCGGGGGGCCGCGGGCCTTGGGAGGCAGGGCCGTCATTTAAATCCACTTTATTATAGTCTGTCAGAGGCAGCTGCGCCTCGGGCTGACGGCAGGCGGAGGAGGGGAGGGAGCCAGCGGCCAGCATCCCCGCGCCTCCTGCCCCCAGAGCACGGCTGTTTATAGACCGGCCAGCGCCCGCTCCCCCCTCCGTCGGCTCACGGGGGGCGGAGGGGGGAGCCGGGCAGGGGCCTCCGTCCGCACAGTCGGGAGGGGAGGGCCGGGGGGGGGTCTCCCTGGCCTGCCGTGGCTGCGGGAGCCCTCGGAAAGCCTCCCCGCGGGTGTGAATGTGGCTTCTGGCGTGAATGTGAACTGTCCAGGCAGGCATGTCCTCCCTCCTCCGCACATGACACTGCGGCCGGCATGCCGAGGCGGCCAGGCCTGCGGCCGGCGGGCGGGTGGCCTGTGGTGGCTGCGGCCGGCGGGCGGTGGCCCGTGGTGGCTGTGGCCGGCGGGCGGTGGCCCGTGGTGGCTGTGGCCGGCCGGCGGGCGGTGGCCCGTGGTGGCTGCGGCCGGCGGGCAGGTGGCCGTGGTGGCTGTGGCCGGCGGGCGGTGGCCCGTGGTGGCTGTGGCCGGCTGGCGGGTGGCCCACCCGGGGAGGCAGGGGCATTGTCTCTGGCTAAGCCATGATCCTCGCCATCGGTGTCCCCGCGGAGCCCCGTTCGCCGTTGAGCGTCTCCGGTCCCTGCACGCGAGCCCTCGCAGGAGCTGGGGGCCGTGAGCGATGCTCTTTTGGGGTTCCAGAGGCTCCGCGCCCTCCGCGGTGCGCTCCCGCGGCAGGCAGCTGCGTGTTTGCACAGAGTGACAATCATTTCATTAGTCTCTGCTCACACCAGCTTGAGGAGCTCAGAATAGCAGCGCCTCCTGTCATTTCCCGCAAAAGCAGAGCATTGCTGCAACGCAGCACTCCCCGGCCCCTGCAGGCCGGCCGGCCGGCTCCGCCGCTCAGGGTTCAGCGGGAGGGGCTCGGCGGGGCGGCCGCGCCACCGTCTCCCCGGCCTCGGCCTCGGCGGCATTGGTCAGGGTCCCCTCGGGGCTCCTGCCTCTGACGCCACTTCCTCTCACAGTGACAGTTCCTGGCATTTCCACGTGTGGAGCCCTGACCCGGCGGCAGCCACAGGCTATGGGAGTGCCCACTGCTGACCAGTCACGTCCTTGGCTCTGGAAGCAGCCCTGCGACAGAGAGGCGCTCCTGTCTTCCCGACGGAAGGCCTCAGTCCTCACCCCCGGCTCCTCGGTGCTCACCCCCCTCCTCCCGGTCCTCAGTCCTCACCCCGTCCCCCGGGTCCTCGGTGCTCCCCCCCCCCCCCCCGGGCCCTCTGTGGCTGGGACCCACATGCTGCTCTGAGCCGATGGTGGCTCTGCTGCTCACGTGGCCGCCTTCTCGCAGCCCCGTCCTCTCCTATAGAACAGGGTCCCGGTGCCCACCTCCTCGTGCTGTCCTGGCCGCTAGGTGGCACGGGGCATTGTTTGCCAGTCACCGGGCCTGGCACCAGCGTGTCTCACTCCCCTCACCCAGGAAGGCGGCCCAGGGCCCGCCACCTGCCCACACCGTCCTCAGGAGACGGGCTTTCTGGGGAGCAGAGTGGGGGTCAGCCCGCTGCCAACCTCGGTGCCCGCAGGCTCCTGCTGCTCCTTGGAGCGCCCGGAGGCAGGCCACAGACCGGCCTGTGCAGGAACCGCGTCTGCGCCTTCCTCTCAGCTGCCGGTCTGACCAGCCCGGCCAGCTGCAGGGGCCGGGGCAGCGGGCGGGAGGGGAGGGAGGGCAGGCTGGGCAGTCCTGTCAGATGGTGACGTGGACAGAGGGGAGAGGGGAGGTGGTGTGACCGAGTGGGGTGTCCTGGCGGGGGTGGGGCTCCCTGCCGTCTCCTTCATTCAGCCGTGAAGCGAGTCTTTCGTTTTTAAAATATTTTTATTGCTTCAGAGAGAGGGAGGCGAGGGAGAGAGGACCATTGGTCGGCCCTTCCTCTAGCAGGTATGGAGCCCGCAGGCCCGGCCTGTGCCCTGGCGGGAATCGAACCCCGACCTCCTGGCGCACAGGGCGATGCTCAACCCCGGAGCCTCATGGGCCGGCGGGCAACGAATGGACTCTTCCCCTCGGCCTTGGCTGGCTCCATCGTCAGTAAAAGCGCGCAGACTCAGAGCTCCGGGAAAGGCTGTCGGGTTTGTCTCTGACCTGAGCTGCGAGGTCGTGCAGGGAGCCTGGGGGTGGGCTCCCTCTGCCTTCACGGCTCCCCAGCCGGGCCGTCTGGCAGGACTCGGGGAGCAGTGAGTCACAGACCAGCCTCTTCTCGCCCCGGGCGGGCAGGCAGCCAGCCGGCTCCCAGCTGCGGGCCAGCGGACAGCTGCGGGCGGGCACTGCTGCGTGAGGGCGAATCCAGGGAGCAGTCCCCATGGACTCACAGGGTCTCGGGGCGCTTAGCGGTCCCCCTGTCCCCCCCGTCCCCTCACCACCCCGTCCCCCTGGGGCTCCCTCCAGCGCCCGGAGGCTCACCCCCTTCCCCAGGCAGCACGTTCCAGGCGTTGGGTCTCTGCAGGAGGGCGTTCCGGAAAGAAGACAGAGGGGCCGCTGCGATGGGCGGGAAGGGGCGTCTCTGCCGGTGGGTTTCTGGGCCAGGAGTCTGTTCCGCTCACGCACCTCCGGGGGCCTGGCCGGGAGCCGGGCCGGCGCAGAGGACTGCGGAGGGGCCGCCGCCCCGTCCGGTGGCAGACACCGACCGGCAGGGAGGAGGGGGCGCTTGCCTGGTCCCTAGTGAGGGTGCCCTCCCCAGCCCAGGGCTGGTCCACCCGACAGGCATCGTGTCTCACAGTCCTGGGGTCCCGGGGTCCTGGGTCCTGGGGTCCTGGGGTCCTGGGTCCTGGGTCCTGGGGTCCTGAGTCCTGGGGGTCCGGTCGAGTCGGTATTGCTGGCCGAGCGGAGAGGGGCGGCAGGCTGCTTGCTCCAGAGGCTCCGGTGTGTGGGGGAGGCTCTGTCTCTGGACTTGCAGCTTCTGGAGGCGCCCACTGCCCTTGGCTCCGCTGCGTCGCCCGAGCTCTGCTCCCGGCCCAGGGCTCTCCCGCGGCGAGGAAGGGCACCCCCTCACAGTGCGGCGTGCCTGGGCTGTGGGCACTGGGACGCGGCGTCTTCGGGTGCAGCTGCCGCCGTGCTGCCGGCCTCGCTTCCCTCCAGCCTCCCCCGGCCGTTGCCCGCAGCCCTGACCACTGCCCTCGGCCCGCCCTCCGCTTCTCGCTCTGACCTGTGCACCCGCCCCTCTGCCGCCTGGGACCTTCCGCCCGGCCTCCTGCTCCTGCTCCGCGCCGACACCCGCACACGTCTCCCAGGACAAGCACACGCAGCCTGACGCCAGGCCCGCCCGTCCTTCTGTCCGTCCGGACCGGCGTGGGGTCCCCCGGCGCCGGCAGCCTTTCCCAGGAGCTGAGTCTGCCTTTCCCTGAGGGTGGAGGCCTCCCTCCACCTGGAGGCAGGATCTGGTGCCAGTCTCTGTGGAGCATCCGGGCCGGGAGCCTGCGCCCTGTGCCTCCTGTCAGGTCACTCGTGGCTTTGTCGCGTGTGGGGTGGGTCTGTGAGGACAGCGGGCCAGTGAAGGAGGAAGAACACCCCCGGGTAAATGACGGGCAGGAGGAGTGGCTGCGAGGGAGGCTCGGAGGGTGGGCTGTCCTGTCCACGGGGCCACGGGGCCACGGGGTCTCGAATGGATGCCTGCTGTCCTGGGACGGCCGTGGTTGAGCCGTTTGGGGTGGTTAAGAGCGGGGGTCAAGGTGACAGCACCCAGGCCTGCCCCCTGCTGTTCGCTGAGCCCGCGGGAGAACGGCCGGTGGGCGAGGGGCCCGCCCGCAGAGAGGTCCACCGGGAGGCGGTGAGCCCGGTGTGGCCGAGGCGGACGCTGGGGGGAGCGTGAAGCCCCACAGGAGGGTCTGTGCTCCTGGTTGCGCTTGGCCTCCCGGCGCCGGGCCCTCCCCGCTCTGTAAGCGGATCTGCGCTCCCACTGGCTCCAGGAAGGGCGGCCAGAGAGGAAATGGCTTTCAGGTGGGACCCACTGCTAATGACTGAACCGCACCAGGCTTTTACCCTGGGCGTTTTTGGGGGCTCAGCTTCCACAGATATTAAGTATAGATATTAGCTTCGACACCCCCCCCCCCCCCCCAAACCATCCCCTCCCCGGAGACGAAGGCCGTTGGAAACGCTGCGATCACTGAACGCGTGCATGTCTCCCGTCCGCCCGTCCGTCCGTCCCTGCTCGGGGCTCGGAGGGAGCGAGGCGGGGACGGGAGCCCCGAGCCCATGCTGAGCGGGCACGAAGCTGCTCCGTCCAGCGACTTACAGACGCTGAGGCCGCGGGCCTGATGCCGAGGCCGGGAGGCAGCCTGTGAGGCGGGCCCGGGCTGGGAGGAGCCGGGCCTCTAACTGATACACTGCCACGCCCACGGCGGCCACACCCGGCTCCCGGGCTCCCGCGCCCTCGGGGTGCATGCCACGTCCGCCTGCCCCACGTCCCCCCGTCCTGCTGCCCCCGCCGTCTGCTGGGCCCTCCCGCCTCGGAGCCTGTGTCCCCCAACTCCTCTCACTTGGGGGCTCCTCCACCAAGCCGCCCCGGTCACCTCCTGAGCTCTGGCCTCTGGTTCTCCCCCCTGCCTCCTGGTTATGCTGATTACCTTCTGCAGTTTGCACCCGCGGTTCTGCGTGTGCGTGTGCGTGTGCGTGTGTGTGCGTGTGTGTGTGTGCATGGTAATGATCAGAAGGCAGGGACAGTGTCAGACTGCAGGGCCACGTCGAGTTGGAGGTGTCACGTGTGACTGCCAGGCGCCAAAGTCCCAAAGACCTCGGGCCCTCACGTGGCTTGGGCACCTCTGCTGCCGGCGGCGGGGCCAGGGACCCCGGCGTGACTGGCCCGGGAACCGCGTGGTGGGCCGGGATTGGGAGGGACTCGGGGAGTCCCAGGCAGACGCCCGCGTGCAGGAGGGGCAGCCCGGCCCCCCGCGGCCAGCCCTCCCCGGCCCCCTGGGCCTCCACGCCCCTCCGTGTCGCGGGAAACAGGGTGTGGGGTCCCGTGGCTGAAGAGGCCAGAGGCTGTGGGAGGGGCTCGGAGCAAGCTCCGCCCGCGGTGGCGGCTCGGACACCGGCGCCGTGGCTCAGGCTGCGGACGTGGCCGAGGCTGTGGGAGCCCAGGGCGGGCCCTGCGGCCGGTGGTGGCAGCTCCGGGGGGCGGGGGAGGCACCTGTGGCAGCCAGAGACCGGGGCTGCGGGACGGGGGTGGCGGGGCCGCCCTCTCCCGGCTGCTGTTTCCGAGTCCAGGCCCGGGAAGCCACTGTGGACAGGAAGGAGCTGGTGGTGGAGGCGCGGCGAGAGAGAAGGGTGAGGCCTGTTTCCCGAATCCCTAAGCCACGCCGGGCATGGGCGCGTCCTGGGCAGAGCGAGGCTTGGCTGCTCCTTCAGACGGTTTCCTGGAAATACCCTAGCCCCGTGTTCGGCAAACTGCGGCTCTCGAGCCACACACTCTGGCCCCTTGAGTGTGGCTCTTCCACAACACACCATGGCCTGGGCGAGTCTGTGCTGAGGAGGTGGCGTTAGAAGAAGTTGAAGTTTAAAACGTGGCTCTCCAAAGAGATTTCGATCGTTGTGCTGTTGGTGTTTGGCTCTGTGGACGGAGGAGTTTGCCGACCACGGGCCTTAGACCTTAGATTCACCAAGCCCTGAGCTCACCACGCCTCGCAGAATCCCAGACTCGGCTCCCGTTAGGCCGGCCAGAAGGAAGCTCCTGGGGAGGGAGGGGGTGTCTGGGTCGGGGTGGGGGTGGGGGAGGAGGGGCCTGTGCTGAGGCTGGGCCCAGAGCTGGGGGTGGGGCCCCCTGCTCCCGCCTGGAGGGGCCTCCCTGGCTGCGTCCGGCTGCGTCGGTTCCCGGCACACGCGTGTTTGTGGGAAATTCCCAGCCAACGGTGTCGGCCACGGCACACTCACGGTCCTCGCATGTGTCCACGCGGCCGGAGAGCAAACGACTAATGAAGTGACGCCACACAGTTTGGTGTGAAAAGGGGGTGATTTTTCAAAACGAAGGCGTGCCCCTGCTGGCCGGAGGGGAGGGGGCGTGAATAGGTAGGAAGCTCGTGGTCTCCCGGGCACAGGCCTCGGGGGCGCAGGCCCCGGTTATACATCCAATCCCAGGGCGCGCGTCCACAGGCCACCCAGGCGGCTGTTTGTGTGAGACCAGGTGTAACTGTGGGTCTGGCATCTGGATTAGCTAAGTCCCGGCCTCCCTCCGCAGCCCGGGCGGGGCTCCTGCATACATGCCGTCCCTGCGTCCCTGTCCCCCAACCCCCCCTACCTTCCCGCCTCCCCACCTCCCTACATCCACTGCTCCCTGCCTCCCTGCCCCCCATTCCTCTGCCCCCTGCCCCCTGCCCCCCCATGGGGATGGCGGTTCCTGCGGGGCCGCGCCCACTCTGGGCGGCTGGGCGGGAGGAGTGCGACTCACACCGTCTCTGAAGGCCTCCCGGCCCCCTTGCCCTCCAGGCCCATCATCTCCCCCAGAATGCGGTCAGCACTCGGTGACCGGGTACCAGGCTTGGCGGAGAGCGTGCCTGTGCCCTTGGCTTGTCGCCCCACATGTTCCCCAGGCTCAGCGCCCGGAAAACGCTGGCCGAGGGGCTCCCAGGGAGCCGGCCGCACGGCAGCACCGGCCAGGGGTTCGGGGGGGGGGGTGCGGCCTCCGAGTGCGGGTCAGCTGGAGTCCGCCCTGCGCCGGCCTGCTGCCCAGGACTTCCTGCCCCGGGCGTCCTGGCTTCGGCCCCCAGCACCCGACAAACAGGTTGCTCTCTCCGCCGGCCGTTGTACAGATGCCCTGCCCGGCCCCCGGGGCTGCCTGAGCTGTGGGTTGGCAGGGCTGGGTGTGGGAAGTAGGTCTTGGGTGGGCACCCATGGGGCTGGAGGGTGCGGAGACCCTCTCATCTTCCGCTTCCGGGGCACCCGGGGCTCGGAGGAAGGGACTCCAGACCGGCCCCAGGTTGGTGGCTCACTCTGTGCTCAGGAGTGGGCAGCTGTCCCACCCGCGGCTATGGCTGGTGGTGGAGGATCCAGGACAGAGGGAGACGGTGCGAGGGGCCAAGTCCCGGACACCAGACACGGCTTCCAGGGTCCTGCCCCGTGGCGTCCACAGGACACTTTCACTCCCCATCTGATAGGACCACGGGGCGGGCAGGACCACGGGGCGGGTAGGACCACGGGGCGGGTAGGACCACGGGGCGGGTAGGACCACGGGGCAGGTAGGACCACAGAGGCGGGTAGGACCACGGGGCAGGTAGGACCACGGGGCGGGTAAGACCACAGAGGCGGGTAGGACCACGGGTGGGTAGGACCGCGGGGCGGGTAGGACCACGGGGCGGGTAGGACCACGGGGCGGGTAAGACCACGGGGCGGGTAGGACCACGGGGCGGGTAGGACCACGGGGCAGGCAGGACCACGGGGCGGGTAAGACCACGGGGCGGGTAGGACCACGGGGCGGGTAGGACCACAGAGGCGGGTAGGACCACGGGGCGGGTAGGACCACGGGGCGGGTAGGACCACAGAGGCGGGCAGGACCACGGGCGGGTAGGACCACGGGGCGGGTAGGACCACGGGGCAGGTAGGACCACGGGCGGGTAGGACCACGGGGCGGGTAGGACCACGGGGCGGGTAGGACCACAGAGGCGGGTAGGACCACGGGCGGGTAGGACCACGGGGCGGGTAGGACCACGGGGCGGGCAGGACCACGGGGCGGGCAGGACCACGGGGCGGGTAGGACCACGGGGCGGGTAGGACCACGGGGCAGGTAGGACCACAGAGGCGGGTAGGACCACGGGCGGGCAGGACCACGGGTGGGTAGGACCACGGGGGTGGGTAGGACCACAGAGGCGGGTAGGACCACGGGGCAGGTAGGACCACGGGGCGGGTAAGACCACAGAGGCGGGTAGGACCACGGGGCGGGTAGGACCACGGGGCGGGTAGGACCACGGGGCAGGTAGGACCACAGAGGCGGGTAGGACCACGGGTGGGTAGGACCACGGGTGGGCAGGACCACGGGTGGGTAGGACCACGGGGGTGGGTAGGACCACGGGCGGGTAGGACCACGGGGCGGGTAGGACCACGGGGGCGGGTAGGACCACGGGGCGGGTAGGACCACGGGGCGGGCAGGACCACGGGGCGGGTAGGACCACAGAGGCGGGTAGGACCGCGGGGCGGGTAGGACCACAGAGGCGGGTAGGACCACGGGCGGGCAGGACCACAGGGGCGGGCAGGACCACAGGGGCGGGTAGGACCACAG
>OY882858.1:206930886-206995886 GCA_963693515.1 Pipistrellus nathusii
CACCCCCTACCGGGGATGTGCCCGCAACCAATGTACATGCCCTTGACCGGAATCGAACCCGGGACCTTTCAGTCCCGCAGACCGATGCTCTATCCACTGAGCCAAACCGGTTTCGGCCCGAGCTGCTTTTCACTTGCCCTGTGTGGAGGGGAACGTGTGTACGTGTGAAATGCCAGTTTTCCCAGGGAAAACCCGATCCTGATCAGTGCATGTTGTGTGTGTGCCAGATAGGTGTGAGCAAGGCCAGGGCCCTGGGGGAGGAGGGTGTGAGGAGATCGGCGTTGGGAACGGTATTAATGCAGAGGGCCCCGGGGCGGCTGTGACTGGGCGCGGTGTCCGCTCAGGCGGAGGGCGCCTCCGCGGGGGCCAGCCTCCCGGGGAGGGTGCTCTGCCCTGGAGCCCCCTGCCCGCCCGGGCTCCCACTGGCGCCCCCGCAGAACCTGGTTTCACCGCTGGGCCTGCCGGTGTCTCCGCTCCCGGCACCTCTGTGGCTCCGTGCCCAGGCCGCCCGGTGCCCGGAGCTGGAGTGGCAGCTGCCGGAGGTCACCGAGGCTGCCGCTGTGCCCGCCCCGCCGGAGCCTCTCTCCACCGCGTTCACTGCCGGCACCCGGCGGTGCCAGCCGTTCCGGGCACAGCTTCGCCAGCCGAGGGGGGGCGGCGGCGGGCCCGTTAGCAGGGAGGCCGTGCCGCCGTGTTAATTCCGAAGGCAGCGGCCTGCGGCCACAGGGTGTGAATTAACGCCGCCATGTCTCTGGGTCGCTGGTGCCATAACCACTGGACTGCACGGGCTGCGGCTGCATATTTGGTCACCGCGCAGCCTCTGGTCTTAGCGCTCCCATCGCCGGGGGGAGCGGCAAAGGGTGCAGGGCCCTGAGTGGAGGCCGCCTGTCTGCCCCCCTGCGCGGGCCTGCCCCTCCGCTGCCCTCCCTGCGTCTGCGCTGAGGACACTCGTCCTAGGGTGTGGGGCCCACTGGGTCGTCCACGGTCTCACCTCCAGGTCCTCCCCGAACGCCGTCACGTCTGCAAAGACCCTTTGTCCACGCACGGTCACGTGGCAGGGCCCGGGGATGGCGACGTGGATGCCTTCTGTGGGGGCCCCACCGGCCCCATGCGGCCCGCCATCCACACCTCCCGCTCCGGAGGGCCAGGCCCGTGGTTCGATGCCCCTGTCCTCAGCTTTCCGTGAGCTTTGCAGCCAGGCCTCTGGGTCTGTGCCGTGGCATTCCACCCTCCCCCCCCACGGCCTCCTTCCCCGAGGGCAGGGGGGGCGGACACAGGGCCTCTCTCCTTCGGGGTTTCCCTTTGCAGAGACTCGGGGGTGGGGTGGGGTGGGGGCCTGGGCGGCTCCTCCGCCAGCCTCTGGCCAGAGTCTAATGTTACAGCTCCTCGTTCATCCAGGAGATCATTTGTCTTCCTTCTTTCTTTTAAAAGAAAGATGCCGGGACCGGTTTGGCTCAATGGATAGAGCGTTGGCTTGGGGACTGAAAGGTCCCGGGTTCGATTCCGGTCAAAGGCATGTACCTTAGTTGCGGGCATATCCCCAGTAGGGGGTGTGCAAGAGGCAGCTGATCGATGACTCTCTCTCATCGATGTTTCCAGCTCTCTATCTCTCTCCCTTCCTCTCTGTATAAAATCAATAAAATATATTTAAAAAAAAAAAAAAAAAAAAAAAAAAAAAAAGAAAGACACTACAATGCCGGGGTTGACCGCCTTGAATCTGACACTTGACTGAGGGGGACAGCTTCCCAGGAATGCAGAGGCTGCGGCCTGCGGCCTCCCGTAGGGGAGTGGGGAGGGGGGAGGAGCCTGGAGCGGGGAGGAGCCAGCGGCTGGATCTCCTGGTTCACAGTGGCTGTAAGGCTGCTCCTTAAAGCGTTTCTGGTGCGGAGCTCCGTGTTTAAAAGGCCGCATAAGGCGGTGAGTCGGCCCTGAGCCCTCTCTGCGGCGTCCAGCGCCCTGGCTGCCGGCAGGAGGCTCTGAATCCGGCTCAGAGGGCAGGGTCCGGGGAGAGCCATCCGGCTCCATCCGCTTTCAGACAGCGGTCCCGGGCTCGGTGTCGGCTCAGATTCAGAAACTCGGCAGCTGAGTTACTGAGTTCGTCCGCGGAAAGCTGTGGGGTCACGGGGGTCGTCACCCATGTTCTCAACAACCGCCGGCTGGCACCCCGGAGGCTCCTGCTCCACCTTCGCGGGGGGATGGGGGCCGGGGCCGGGGGGAGGGGTGTCTGCGGGGGGCCCGCCCAGGCCCTGGCCACCGTGTCCGCTCGCCTGCAGGACTCCTGCTGCTTTGGCGGCAGCCGGAGGCAGGGAGGGGTGAGGGTGTCTCCAGCGCTCAGTGCCCTGGCCTGGCGCTTCCGCAGCAGACTCAGTGCTCGCAGCTCTGGAGGCTGAGGTTCAAGGTCAGCTGCCTGGTGCAGGGAGGGCTGTTCCCGACGAGCAGCCAGCTGCCCTCACTGTATGTGCGTGGTAGAGAGGGACCTTCCTCCTCCTCCTGGAAGGCCGCGCCCTGTGGGCCCCCCTCCGATGGCCTCCTTTAACCCGTTACTTCCCGCGAGCACGGCGGGGTCAGGGCTCCTGTGCGCTCTGGAGGGGGCGAAGGTCAGGCCTGGCAGCGTCTGAGGTGTGAGTCCTTCTTGCTTGAGGTTTCTGCTCTCCGGCCGGGTGCCCCCTCCTCCTGGAAGCCTTCCCTCTGGCCTCTGGGTGCCCGAGCGGCCCTGGGCCATGGCCTCTGTTGGCACGGTTGGTCAGCTAGTCCTTTGCCTCCTGGGCGAGGCACTCAGGTCAGACGGTGCGGGGCTGGCCGGGGGAACACCCGCCTCCAGTGTGGGTGACGGCTCTGTGGCCCAGGTGTAGCTCAGGGGTGTTCTGAGAGATTCTGGCTGCTCTCAGGGTTAGCGATGGAGCTCATGTGGTTCTGTGGTTCCCCATCCTCTCTGGGCCCTTGTGTCCCTGCCTGGAACGGCCTCCTCCCTTCTCTTTGCTCCCGTTCTTGGGGTTCAGCTGGTGTTTCCGCCTCCCCCTGCAGGGCTGCTGGGGAGGGAGCCCGCAGAGGCTGAGGCAGAGCTTTGCACAAATCGTGTTATTTCTCTGATGTCCGGGTCCCGGGCTTTATTCATTGCAGCCCGTCTTGCTGGCCGTCGCTGCGGTTCTGATTGCCGACGTCAATGAATCCAATTCTCCCGCCATTTATTGAGCTCCCACTGGTGTCTGTCAGGGGCCTTCATTCCATCCACAGGTGTTTACGGAGCACTGCTCGGTGGCAGGCACTGCGCAGCAAGGGGATGAGAGCCAGGCTGTGCAGCCCTCACGGATGACAGCGCCGTGAGCTTGGGCAGAGCACCCTGGAGGGCTTCCTGGGGGCGGAACACCAGGCTAAACCCCAAGAATAGGGGACCAGCCAAAGCTGGTTTGGCTCAGTGGTAGAGCATTGGTCTGCGGACTGAAAGGTTCGATTCCGATCAAGGGCACATCCCCGGTGGGTTGTGTGCAAGAGGCAGCTGGTCGATGTTTCTCTCTCATCAACGTTTCTAGCTCTCTATCTCTCTCCCTTCTTCTATGTAAAAAAAATCAATAAAATATATTATAAAAAAGAATAGGGAGCCAAAGAGAAGGGAGGGAGGCCATTCCAGGCAGAGAGACAAAGGCCAGAGGGGATGGGGAACCACAGAATCTCATGAGCTCCATCGCTAACCCTGAGAGCAGCCAGAACTGCTGGCTGGCAGTTCTCAACCTGTGGGTCTCGACCATCGGAAAACACGGATATTTACAACACGATTCATAACAGCAGCAAATGACAGCTATGAAGTGGCAACGAGAATGATGTTACAGTTGGGGCCACCACACATGAAGAGCTGTGTTAAAGGGCCATGGCCTTAGAGAGGTTGAGAACCACTGTTATATTGTGTTCTCTTAATCAGATGCTTAGTTACTTAATGATCTAACTTGTGAGAACCCACGTCTTGCTAGTCTGCGTTTGTGTTTAATGCCTTCTTGTTACTTTGAAGGAATAATCTAGTTCTGTTTCACAATAATAAGGATGGTATATGATCTTTTGGTAAAATAAGTTTGACAACCTTCTCAGGGTTTACATTTTAAGAAATATTTTTTTTTTTACCTAGAATTGGCTGTAGGTCATTGCAATAGGCCCTGGAATGCCTAAGGATTTGTTTTCTCTCCGTATGAAGGAAAATTTTATATCTTAGGCACATGGGAAGCTTTGTCAAATAAAGAAATAATTGCCGTGACCTGTGGCTGTGTTCAGGATCTGAAGGAGGGGCCGATGCACAAATGGAAATGCTTTACGAGAAATCTGAGTTTAGAAGGCATTGGGGACCAGGGACCAGGGGCAGGGACCAGGGGAGGCCTCTCTCGTGAAGAGCGCACTGACTTCTGGCCAGGTCTGCTATTTATTTGCCGGAATACACATTTTCCCGTTAGCAATGCATATAGGCATATCAAAGGTAAAGTCCGGTAAACAGTGAAAGGATTATCAGGTTAGGGAATTGCTTTGAGTCACCACTATCTCAACAGTCAGCCCTGCTAACGCCCAAGGTCCATCGGCCTTCCGCGTTCCTTGGTGCACTCTCGATAGTATCAGCAGTGGGTGCTCCCCGCAAATAATAACTATAGTCTACTTATATGTGCAAAATAGATGTAAAAATGGATGTCGAAATTTCCAGGAGTTTATACGTTTACCTGGATTTATGGAAGTACTGGTGAGTCAAATCAGGAGAAACAAAAATTGATTATGGGACTGAAAGAATAGAAAATAATTATATAGTTTTTGTACTTTTATTGAAAGTATTGCTGGTTTTTAATTTTTATTTTTCAGATAGAAGGAAACTTGTTTCTTAAAGCAATTTGGTAAATTATCTATTTTTCTCCCTATCTTTCCCTCCAGAATTTGATAGTTCTTTTTAAAAAAAAATATATTTTATTGATTTTTTTATAGAGAGGAACGGAGAGAGATAGAGAGCTAGAAACGTCGATGAGAGAGTAACATCGACCAGCTGCCTCTTGCACACCCCCTACTGGGGATGTGCCCGCAACCAATGTACATGCCCTTGACCGGAATCGAACCTGGGACCTTTCAGTCCACAGACCAATGCTCTACTGCTGAGCCAAACCGGTTTCGGCCAGAATTTGGTAATTCTTAATGAGTAAGTCATGGCAATACATTTCTTTGCATGAATTCAATAAGACCAGTTTCCAATTGTGGTTTTATTAACCAGGACTTTGGCTGGAAGGTCGTGTCTGAGAGAGACATGCCCAGACTCTGGGTGTCACCAGAAAGCTTTAAGGAACGAAACCGGCTTTGAGCACCTTGGAGCAATAGCCTGGTGCCTTGCGCGGTCAGCGGTTCATGGCGATCTTTCCAGGTGAGGAACACAGGTTGCTCTCCTGGGAGAGGGCAAGGAGGAGCCTCAAGACATCTTGGGAACCTCACAGACATGAGGAATTCACCCAAGTCTGCAGGAATTGCAGGAAACCTAATGGCAGCTGGTGTCTCAGCTTCTCTGTCCCGAGGGGCCAATTAAAGGTCAGTTATCCTGCAAAGCAGGTTTTTAGAAAAAGGAGTATATGATCCATTGCTATTCTTATTATGCTCATGCAAACGATCAGGCTAGATTGAAATCAGACTTAATGCATGTGGCAACAGACAGAGCCCATGAAGTATGTGGTTATGGGAGACAGGGTGGGACAGGGTGGTCTGGGAGGTTGGTGGTGGGGGGCACCTGTGCCAGGGGGCACCTGTGTGAGGGAGCATCTGTTGTCAGGGAGCACCTGTTCAGAACTTCCAGCCTCTTCTCTCTTCCTTCTCTTCCTCCCCAACCCTTCTCTCTCCTCACCTCTCCCTTCCTCCTTGTTCTCACCCCTCCTCCCATCCCTCCTCTCTGCTCCTTTTCCCTTCCTCTCCTCCTCCACTCTCTCTCCCCTCAACCTTTCCCCCTCTTCCCCCCTCCTTCCCTTCCCTTTCTCCTCCCCCCCCTCCCCTCCTCCCCTCCGCATTCCCCCCGCGGAGACACCACCATGGCCACTGCACAATGAGGCCATTGTGAAGCGGCCGCTGCAGCCCGGACCATGGGGAGGCCTGATCTCCATGAATAGTCAGGCTCCCAGCCCGGGCCGGCCGCACAGCCTGAGCCGGCCGCCTTTGTCTGAGAGGAGCCCTGGCCGGCCGGCCGTGTTGCCTGGGCAGTGGGGGTGGGAGGTGGGGTGGGACCAGGCCAGCCTGGGCTGGGTGGTCTGGAGGGCCGAGCCCTCGGCGGGGACGGCGGGGACGTGGGCGGGAGGTGTTGGGGGCTGGGCCGCACGCCCTGGTGTGAGTCTCCCACCAGGGCGCGGTCACAGGCCCCCAGCAGCCTGTTCTGGGCGAGGTTCTGTTGTCCTGTTTGGGGGGGACTGGGGGGCGGGGTGTGCCCAGCGTTGGACATGGCACCACGCCATTCAAGCGAACACTTCCTGGGACGGAGCCTCAGTTTCCCTGTCAGTCCCCATCCTCACACCTCCCCACCGGGTGTGGGGACAGCGGGGTGACAGATGGTGGTGTGCGGGGGCTCCTGCAGATGCATTAAGGTAGGGGGACTCGCAGGCCACAGGGAAATGGGAACCCAGTGCCGACCCTGCAGCTGCAGTGACCCCTGCTGGCCGTGCTGTCCGGAGCTCTGTGGGGTGCTCTCTCTGGCGCCCCGTCTCCCCAGCCTGTAGGAGTCCCCTGGGACCCACTTCCTCAGCCTCCAGGAGCTGCGTGTGTCCTTCCCAGAGGACAGTTTCCCCTGCGGTGGAGTCAGCGCTGAGCCTGCAGGGCGAGCGCACTGTGTGTTAGCGGCCATGGGCCCAGACCAGGCTCCGGGGGGGGGGGGGGGGCCCTGTGGGGCGGGGCTGCGGGGCCTTCGGGCCGGCTTGTTTGGAGGAGCCTGGAGCACCGCGAGGCCCTCTCTATGCCCTGCACCGCACTGATTGAACCTGTGAGCGAGCCTCGCTGGGCCTCAGTCTGCCCACCTTTGAAATGGGAACGGATGTCAGGGCGGCTCCGGCTGGGGCGGAGAAGGAGCTAGATCAGGCCAGGCCCCCTCCTGCGGGTCAGCAGCCAACACGAGCCGACTCCCCAGAGGGGAGAGCCTGCCGCCGTGCTGGGGGCCTGGCTGCTGGGGACGGGGCCTGGGCGCCTCCTCTCGGTCCCCACGGGGTAAGGGCCACACGCCCCCCGGGGAGTTAGCACAGGGGGCTGACTGAGAACCCCTTTCACGTCCCGCGTGGTTCAGGGTTCCGGCTTAGGGTTCAGGTTCTAAAAAATGAAAAGCGACTTTAGAAAAGCATTAATGGGAAATGGGGGCCAGGCGGGAGCCCACTCCGGCGGGAGGACGACTCCTGCTCTGGCTTTCCATCCCTTTGTTAAGATTAAAATGATAGGATGCACCCGTATCCCCTGGGCAGGAGACTCCCATCAGAGCCAGTCAGTGAGCGTAGGACCCACAGGTGGGGCGGCTTCCACTGCCCACGTCCAGTCGTTAGCTCTGACCCTGCAGAGCAGCGTTCCCCAGCCTTCTCTCACGATGGGCACCGCCTGGCCGAGTTGCTAAACCACAGATTCCTGAATCCCAACTAAGAAGCGCTGAACTAGGATTTGGGGGGACATATAGGTAAGTTCAGCGCTTCTTAGTTGGGATTCAGGAATCTGTGGTTTAACAACTCGGCCAGGGGATGCTGTCGTGAGAGAAGGCTGGGGAACTCTGCCGCAGAGCAGTTGGGGTTGACCAGCCCTCCGGACGCCCCGCCCTCGTCTGTTAGTAAAACAGTGACCGGCTTCCGGCAGCACCATCCCGCTGCCCCGGCTCCAGGCTTCGCCCTGAGGACTCGGCCCAGCTCCGTCCTCGGGGCGGGGAGGGGGGTCCACCCTGCCCCCCGAGTTTTCACACATGCCCCCTTCCCTCCTGCAGGCCGGGCCGTCTGAGTCACCCGGCACCCCAGGGCCTCCCGGGGTCTCACGAGGTGCCCAGTGGCTGTGGGGGAGTGACCCCAGCGCTGGCTGGAGGAGAAGCCGGCAGGCCTCCCTCTGCTGCCGCCAGCCAGCAGGCTTCCCGGCGTGAATGCCCCCCCGTGCTGTCCGGCGCCCTGCCCACCGGGCCTGCTGCGGGGGCTCTGGCCGGAGGGGCGCTGGCTCTGCCCCCGCTGCCCCGACGGGGGCCCTGGGCGCAGCCCTGGCGGAGTGGGGGGCGGCTGTGCAGAGTGACTCCAGGATCCCCGGCTCTGGCTGGTGTCCGCAGGCCCGTCCTGGGACTGTGGGGAAGAGACGGCGTTTGGGGCCCCATTTGGCTCAAATCCTGGGCTCTGCCGTGTTGGGGGGCAGGGGTGAGCTCCGGGCACGGCGCCCAGCGGGGGTGCAGGCGCAGCTGTGCCCACACTTCGCGTGGAGCATCCAAGCCGACCAGACCCCGAGCGCCCAGCCTTGTGACTCCGTGTGACCCCCTCGGCCCGGCCTCCAGGCCGGGAGGAGCGGCCGCTGGCGTGGAGCTTGGGCCCCGGCAGGCTGACGCCGCCGGAGATGCTCCTGGGATGGCGGGGAGGGGCCCGGGGGAGTGAGGGGAGGCCCTGGTCACATTTGTCCAGGGGGGCCCCTGGGCAGCGGTGAGGGTCTCCATCCTTGTGGGGTACGGAGATGGGGAGGGGAGGCTGGCGGCATGCGGCAGGGGGCAGGGGCCCTGGGGGAGCTGGGGCACAGAGCCTGGGGCTGGGCCAGGGCTGTGTGCCCGGGCCGTGGGCGCTGGGGCTGGAGGAGGGTGCCAGGGGGGCAGGGAGGCCTCTGGATTGGGCACCGGGCTGGAGGAGGATGCCAGGGGGGAAGGGAAGCTTCTGGAATGGGCACCGGGGCTGGAGGAGGGTGCCAGGGAGGGACGGAGGCCTCGGGCTGGAGGAGGGTGCCAGGGAGGGACGGAGGCCGCTGTGGCTGGAGGAGGGTGCCAGGGGGGCCGGCTGGGTGTTGGGCGGAGGGGCAGGGAGGCTCGAACGAGGCCGCAGGGCTGGCTCCGGGACCCTTCGTGGGGCTCCAGGAGAACGTGCCGGAAGCAGGGGAAGGGGCACACGGAGGACCGGGGCGGCTCGGTCCTTGCAGTCAGGGAGCGGGACAGGCGTGGCGCCGCCTTCCATCCCGGGTCACATGGGGGCAGAGGGGCGGATGGAGGGGTTGGGACCAATGCCTGAGGAACATCCGGAGGCCCTGGCTCCAGCCCCGGTGGGGTGGGTGGGGGGTGGGGTGGGGCTGGAGGGGGAGCTGGGACCCGGAGAGGGCCCTCAGGTCCCGCAGTGCATCCTGGGAAGGGTCAGCTGTGCTCCGTTCCTGCCCCAGATCCCTGTCCAGGGTGCCGTGAGGGGGTGCTCCAGGGAGTGGGCAGAGCATCGAGCAAAAGGCCGGAGGACGGCGGCAGGAGTGTGGAGGGGCCCTGAGATGGTGGGGAGAGGCCTGGGCAGAGGCCAAGTTCACTGCTTGACAAATGAGGGTCTGACCAGCCTGCCCCCCAGTCCCCCCTCCTCCTCCGGCCTGGGAGCCTGAAGGTCACCCTGTCCAGATCCCAGGCTCCCGTGTGCTCGGTGGGGGGGGGGGGGGTGCTGTGTGCTTTGGGGAGACTGAGGCTGAGGCCCCCAGGAAGGCAAAGGCGGCTGAGTCCGAGGCTGGGTCAGCGCCTCCCGCCCTCCCTCCCCGGGGACCTCGGAGCCAGACAAAGACGGCGCTGTGCCCGCGAGGACGCTCAAAGGCCCGGGCTGGGGTTCCGGAAGATTCCACGCATGACTCCCCTCTCCTTCACTTCCCGACTGCCTGGGAGCTCTTCCCGTAACTGATTCATCCGGAAAAGGAGAGAAACAGCCTGATGGGCACCACTTCCCGCACCCTCGGCTGCTGCAGACCCAGCGGGCAGCGCCTCACACTGTGGGTGGGGAGCTGGAGGGAGAGTGCCCGCCAGCCTGGCCTCGGAGGTCTGCCCCCAGGCCCTCCCCTGTGCCAGCCCTCCCTCTGCCCGGCCTCCCCTGTGCCAGCCCTCCCTCTGCCCAGCCTCCCCTGTGCCAGCCCTCCCCTCTGCCCCCAGGGCCTCCCCTGTGCCAGCCCTCCCTCTGCCCCCAGACCTTCCCCTGTGCCAGCCCTCCCTCTGCCTCCAGGCCCTCCCCTGTTCCAGCCCTTCCTCTGCCCCCAGGCCCTCCCCTGTGCCAGCCCTCCCTCTGCCCAGCCTCCCCTGTGCCAGCCCTCCCTCTGCCCGGCCTCCCCTCCGCGGGGCTGGGCACTGTGTTCCCTGCTGGGGGGAAGGGCTGAGGGGTGCTGACAGCTGTTCTAGGAAGTGGGGGAGGGGGGACAGCTCTCCTGGCCGAAGGGCAGTGGGTGTGGGGTGTGTGCACACGTGTGCATGTGTATGTGTGGGTGTGTGCACACGTGTATTCGTGTATGCGTGCAGGTGCACGTGTGTATGTGTGCTGTGGGGTGTGGCCTTCTGTCTTTGTTCACAGGCCACCGGGGCTCCCCCAGGCCTGTTCATGCAGCTGTGCAGTCAGGGCAGGGCCCTGCTCCGTGTTGGGGTATCAGGGAATCCCCCCGGCTCTCCGTCCCCTCCCACTGGGGGCCTCTGGCCCTGCAGCTTCCTGTCTAACCCTCTCCGGGCTCAGCATCTGTCCCGCCTGGGAGAGAGGCCAAGGCCTGGCTGGGCTCCTGCTGGTGGGATCCTCGCTCTTCTCACTCTGCGCCTGCCTCTGCTGCGGCCTCCCCTGGACCCGGCTCTCTGGCCCGCAGGCTCGGTGCTGCCCTGCTCCCCTGTGCGCCCAGCGGCCCTCGGTGCCGGGAGCCGCGCCGGCCGCCTGTCACCGGAGCTTGTCTGGCTGCTGACTGAGGAGGTGCCGCAGCTGGTTACACGGAGCTGCACAGCGACCCCGAGGGCCAGAGGCACCTCTGTTCCTACGGGGCCACTCCCACCCAGCCCCCCCCCTGCTCTTCCCTCTTCCTGCCCCCCCCACACACACCCCTGCAACGCCAAGGCCTCCTGTCCCTCCAGGCCCCCGAGTCTGGGCTTTGTCCCCCCACATTGCTTCCTCCGCCTTCGCACTCGGACTCCCCTGGGGGCTCCCTCCTCATGGAGCTTTCCTGGGGCCCCGGGTGCCCAGGTGGGGTGGTGCCCCCTCCCTCTGTGCCCCACCCTGTCCGACTGCAGGCTGAACGGCGGTGCCCAGGTCAGCGCCCTGCCCGCCCGGGGGCCCAATCAGGCCTGAAGCCCCGTGGGCCCTGGAGCGTGGCCCCGACCGCCCTCGCACTGCGCCCTCCTCTCCGCCCTCCTCTCCGCGTCCTCGCGTGACGGTGGGAGCCGCCCAGAGGCCGGGCTTCCGGGGCCGCCAATGGGAGCCACCGGGTGATGGATGGCCTTTGGGGCTGAGACTTCTGGGCTTGTTTCCTAGCAACGGGGACCGGGATTCAGAGCACTTCCGGTGCACCTGGGGCTTGGCACCTGCTGCAGCCGCAGGCCGCCTCCTCCTGCCATGCCTGCGGGTGGTGAGGCAGAGCCCTCCAGGCGGCCGGGCTGGCGCTGGTGCTGGGAGTGCCCTCCGCTCCCTCCTCGCCTCACTGCAGGGCCGTGGGGACTGGCGTTCGCTCACTCCCTGTCCCGCCGTGTCTCCCCTCCGCTCCGTCTGGGCCGGGTCTGGGCCGGGTCTGGGGGAGGCGGACAGCCTGCCGGCCGTGTGGCTCAGTCCAGGGAGGGGCTGCGGCGCTGGGAGCACTGTCCTCCCCGTGGCAGGGGCTCGGTATGCCCTGCGCCGTGATAACGGACGGTGGGGTATGAACCCAAGACAAATGGGCCTTCCCCTCTGTGAACCAGGGTAGGCTTCGTAGGGAGGGCGGAAGCAGGTCAGTCGGGGGACTGGAGCGGGAGAAAGGCGGGAGGGGCGAGGCAGGAGGTGGGAGGGAGGGGACTCAGAAGGAGGTGGGAGGGGGAGGGAGAGGGGACTCGGCAGGAAGTGCTCACAGGCACGGGCACACCCGGCCGGGCCTCTGACAGTGAACCACCTGCACAGCCAGGGAGGCCGGTGCTCTGGCCACCCATTGCAGAGGTGAGGAAACTGAGTCACAGCGGGGCCACGCCAGGGGTCTGAGGCCACAGCTGCGGAGTGAGCCGTCGGGACGGACAGCAGTGTGGGTGGCGTTCGGCGGATTCGCTGGTGTGGGCGGCGACGCGGCCTGCTGCAGGGCACGGGTCCCTGTGGGGTTGCGCACCTTCGTTTCTGCCTGGTCGCTGCCGGGGGATGGCAGCACCACGGTGAACTTTTGAAACCGCCGAGCCGGGCCAGCTTACAGTTTACAGCTCCACCAGCGAGGAGAGTGGTGAGAGCTCCCGGCCCCGGCCCCGGCCCTCTCAGCACCGGGCTCGGCTCTGACCTCAGCCCCTCAGCGCGTGTGCGTCCCCGGTGCCCGAGATGCTTGGCCCTTTCTGTGCCCCGCCCGCCTGCCTGTCTTCTCTGCCAGTGCCCGGGCAGCAGCGCCCGGAGCCCCCACGGAACAGGTACAAGGACGCAGTCGGCATTGCTGTCTCCCTGTCTTTCCTCCCTGCGTGTCTGCGAAGAGCAGGCGGGTTACCTGGGTGAAATGCAGGGCGGGTTCTCTCTGAGGCGTGGGCCTTCGTCCGCACGCCCGGGCTCCCACGGGGCACAGCTGGACGCTCGAGAACGCCCACGCTGGCCCGTTGGCTTGGGTTCCCCGTGACCCTGGGGCCTGAGGCTGTCCCCTGGGCTGGGAAGCGTGACCCCTCAGCGCCCGCCCCTCTCTCTCGGCTCCTCTGTCCTCTGTCCTCGGCCCCTCGGTTCCCGCGTGTCCTACGGTCCCCCCTCCCTCTCCCCTGCCTCAGGGCCTCTGCTGTGCCTGTCCTGGTGTTAGCGAGACTCCGTCTTCTTCCCGGGCCCTGGCCCAGCTCCATCCCAGGCGGGAGCTCGCCCTCCTGGCTGCACTGGGAGGAGGTGTGCGAAGCCAGACTGCATTCGGTCCCCACCTGTCATCAGTCACCAGGGGCCGCGTGCACACCTGGCCAGACCTTCCCGCTCTGGCCTCTGCCTTCACAGCAGTGCTCATGGAGCTGTGCTGTGGCCCTGGTCCTGAGCCCCCACTCCGTCCCCCGTCCCCCCAGCCTCAGCGGTTCGGGAGACTCTGCGGAAGGTCAGCCAGAGGCTGCGGGCGCTCCCCCGGCTCCGCCGTCCCAGTGATGGACGTGTGACAGCTCCCGCCTCCGCCGGAGCCTCCCCGCCAGATGTCCTGGAAACTTCCAGATGCACAGGACCCGGTGGACACGGGGGAGCTCTGAGCTCTGGGGGGCGGACGGAAACCTTTGGGGGGGGAGGAGGGCAGGAGGGAATGAGCTCACTGCTTCGGCAGCCTGTTTCCACACGAGGCCCAGCACGCACCGGGCGGTGAGTGTCCACGGGGGGTGGGAGGGGTTCTGGCAGCTGGATGCCAGCGTCTGTGCGGACGCCGTGTGCGTGGGGAGAGCGCCATGGGCTTAGGGTCGGCCTGAATGGGGGCAGACAGTGTCCCCCCGGATTCATGTCTGCCAGGAGCTGTAACTGGACTTGTTTGGAAGCAGGGCCTGAGGCGGGATTGGCTGAGAGGAGGTGATGCTGGAGCCGGGCTAGGGCGACGCCTGGCAGCCTCCTGGAGGAGGGAGATGTGGACACAGACGCAGGGAGAGGCTGGTGAGGACAGGGTCAGAGAGCAGGGTGATGTGGCCGCAAGCCAAGGACTGCCTGTGCCCCCCCCTCTCCCCGGCGCGGGGAGAGGAGGAGGACCCATCTGGGGTAAACACGGGCTGTAAACAAAAGGCCGAGTTCAGTGCCTAGTAATTGCTCTTGAAGAATTTGCCTCATCAATACTTGAAACATGAGATGCACAAGTTTTTTGACCTTCCTGAGCCTTTACATGCATTAAATGAGATCACGGGTAGAAAGTGTTTAACTCAATCATGTTAACTCTTATTATTAGCTATGAAGGCTGACAGGGTGAGTTTTGGGAAAGCACTGAAAGATTCTGTTCTTACAAAAGATAAATGGGGCAGATGACACGACACTGTATACAGAAAGCCTTAAAGATTCCACCAAAAACCTACTGGAACCGAGAAATGAATTCAGTAACATAGCAGGTTACAAAACAAATATCCAGAAATCATTTGCATTTATATACACCAATAATGAACTATCAGAAAGGGAAACTAAAAACACAGTCCCCTTTATAATGGCATAGAAAGGGAAATACCTAGGAATAAATTTAACCAAGGATGTAAAAGGCCTGTACTTGGAAAAGTATAGGACACTGAAGAAAAAAGTGAAGAAGGTACAAAAAGCGGAAGCATATACCATGTTCATGGATGGTAACAATTGGCCTCATTAAAATGTACATACTATCCGGAGCAATCTACAGATTCAACACAATCCTTATCAAGAGTTCAATGGTACATTTCACAGAACTAAAACAAACATCCCACATATTTAAATGGAACCAAAAGGCCCAGAATAGCCACAGCAAACTGGAGAAAGGACGAAGTTGGGGTAATCACACTGCCTCCAAGGCCGTTGTACTGTCGTAAGAACAGACACAGGGATCAGCATCAGCGGAACAGAACAGAGAGCCCAGAAACTATTTGACCAAGGAGGCGAGCACATACACAGGGCTGAAGACAGTAAATGTGCTGGGAACATTGGACAGACGCGTACAAAAAAAATAAAAATGAAACTAGATCATCTTCGTACACCACACACAAGAATAAATTCAAAGCGGAGCCAAGACTCAGAGGTTAGACTTGGAACCATAAAAATCCTAGCGGTAAAAAGTCTTGGAAATTTCTCGTAGTGACGTTTTTTTTCTGCTCTATCCCTTCGGGCAAGGGAAACAAGGGAACAAATGAACGAATGGGACTACATCAGGCTTAAAAGCGTCTGCACAGCACAGGAGACCACCAGCAGAATGAAAAGGCGACTCCCTGCAGGGGAGGGCAAAGTTGCCAATGATACGTCTGATAAGGGGTTACTATCCCAAATTTATAAATAACTTATAAAAAACTCAATCCCTCCCCCTCCCCCCAAAAAATATAGATATATACAGGCAACCCAATTTTAAAAAATGGGCGAAGGACCAAAATAGACACTCCTCCAAAGGGGACCACCCGAGGCGGAGAGACACAGGAGAAGACGCTCACCGTCTGCGGCCTCATGTCCCGCCCTGCCCCGCAGCCTGGCTGCCTGCCTCTGGCGTTCAGCCCCGTGAGCGTGGGGTGCCTCTTGGGGTCTGTCCCCCCAGAACACGCTGGATTGCTTCCAGGGCGAGGGCGAGGCCCTGGGAATGCCGGAGTTTCCGTCCGCCCTGAGCCAGGGGGAGGCGGTGAAGGGGGGTGTTCCGGGTTCCCAGGGGCCGGCTCGCGGGTGAGAAGGGCTCGCACAGGCGGGGACTGCCCCTGCCCCCGCTCCGTGGTCAGCCCACCGAGTCTGCAGACCCCTGGGACCCGGCGGGGGCCGGGGTTTGTCAGCCAGCACTGAGCGAGCGCCCGGGCGTTAGTGAGAATGTGGGTGAGGAGCAGGGCCGCCACGTCTGCTCATGTTTGTTTTTTATTGTTGACATTATTACAGCTGTCCCCCTCCCCCCTCACCCCTCTTCCCTGCCCTTTGGCCCTCAGCACATTGCGGTCTGTGTCCCTGGCCTTTCTCTGCTGCTTTCTACACCTCCTTTCATCCTGTCACCACCCCCCCTTCTGACACCGGCCAGTCGACCCCTGGCTTGGGGCTGGACTGCAGGTGGCCGCTCTGTGAGCCGCGCCTGGAGGCCCTCGGCCGAAAGGACGGCGTGTCTGGCCGCTGTAAGTGGCCCAGGCGGGATGCACCGCGCCTGACTCACAGCCGGTCTCAGGCAGCTCTGGCTGAGGGGCCGGTGCTGGTGCGGAGGGCTCTGGCTCCGGTGTGTGCCGCACCGGCCCGCCAGCCCGGGGGCTGCACCGGAGGCCTGGGTCTGGCTCGTCTCTGCTCGGCCTCGGGGGCTCGCTCATGCATGTGGGTGAATCACTAACATGCAAAGGACCGGGGACACGGGGACATGGGGTCAAGTGCCAGAAGCAGGGACAACCACGCCAGGGCTGCTCAGCTGGCACTCGCAGCTTCAGAGCCGGTGCCCACGGCCCCCCGCCTCCGTGCCCTGTGCCGTCCCTCTGGCCAGCACTGCTTCCCCCTCAGGCGGAGAACAAGGACTCTGTGTCCGTGGCCGGACCCTGTGCTCTGAGGGTGCTGCCTCCCCAGCCCAGTGAACCGGAGGGGGGTTAGCCTTCCGTTCCACCGAGCAGGACACCGAGGCCAGGGCAGGAGGGGGGTCCAGGGCCCCTCGGCTGCGGGCCCACCACCGCCCACCACCCGGCCTGCCCTACCTCGCCCACGCCCCCTCCAGGCGCCGTTACCATCACAGCTGGCGGCTGCGTGGGGCCTCGCTCGCTTGTCCCCCTCACCCAGCCCGGGGCAGGAGGGAGGCCGTGGGCTGACCCTGGTCCGGGTCAGAGGCGGCTGAGCTTCCGCGGTCAGCGTGGTGGGCAGGAAGCGCCGGCCTGCGGGGGCCGGAGGACAGGGCGGCCCCAGGACAGGGAGGGGCTGGCGTGGGGCCAGCTCACCCTGGTGAAGGGCCCCATTCACGCCGCAGCCCCGGCTTGCCCCGTCTCCCGGTCCTGCCCGAGGGGCCTCTGGCCTCCGTCCCGCTCACAGCTGCTGGGCCAGCGTGTCCGGCCCGTGTCACCTCTACATGGAGCAGCGTCCCCGTGCACGCCGGGCAGGTGCTGGCACCCTTCCCGGGGCTGCGGGACCCGTGCCCCAGCGGGGGGCCAGGACAGCAGAGCCCATCTCTCCTGGTTCCGGAGCCACAGCCTGAGAGGCGGTGCTGGCAGAGGCGGGTGCTGGCGGAGGCGGGTGCTGGTAGATTTAGGTGCTGGCAGAGGCGGGTGCCGGTGGAAGTGGGTGCCGGTGGAGGCGGGTGCTGGTGGAGGCGGGTGTTGGTGGAGGTGATGCTGGCGGAGGTGGGTGCCGGTGGAGGCGGGTGCCGGTGGAGGCGGGTGCCGGTGGAGGCGGGTGCTGGTAGATTTAGGTGCTGGCGGAAGTGGGTGCTGGTGGAAGTGGGTGCTGGTGGAGGCGGGTGCTGGCAGAGGCGGGTGCTGGAGGAGGTGGGTGCTGCTGGAGGCAGGTGCAGGCGGAAGTGGGTGCTGGTGGAAGTGGCTGCCGGTGGAGGCGGGTGCTGGTGGAGGTGATGCTGGCGGAGGTGGGTGCCGGTGGACAGAGGTGCTGGCAGAGGTGGGTGTTGGTGGATCTGGTGCCGGTGGAGGCGGGTGCCGGTGGATGTGGGTGCCAGCGGAGCGGGTGCCGGTGAATCCGGGTGCCGGCGGAGGCGGATGCTGGCAGAGGCGGGTGCCGGCGGATCTGGTGCTGGTGGATCTGGTGCCGGCGGAGGCCGGTGCCGGTGGATGTGGGTGCCAGCGGAGCGGGTGCCAGTGAATCCGGGTGCCGGCGGAGGCCGGTGCTGGCAGAGGCGGGTGCCGGTGGATCTGGTGCTGGTGGATCTGGTGTTAGTGGAGGCCGGTGCCAGCGGAGGTGGGTGCCGGCGGACGTGGGTGCCAGTGGAGCGGGTGCCGGTGAATCCGGGTGCCGGCGGAGGCGGGTGCTGGCAGAGGCGGGTGCTGGAGGAGGTGGGTGCTGGTGGAGGCAGGTGCAGGCGGAAGTGGGTGCCGGTGGATGTGGGTGCCAGCGGAGCGGGTGCCGGTGAATCCGGGTGCCGGCGGAGGCGGGTGCTGGCAGAGGCGGGTGCCGGCGGATCTGGTGCCGGCGGAGGCGGGTGCCAGTGGAGCGGGTGCCGGTAGATCCCGGTGTCCGTAGCCCGCACACCCTCTCACCCCTAGGAGAGAGCCCTCAGCCCCCTCCTCCTGCTGTCCGGCCTCTGGCTGCCATGTCTGCGGCTGCGTCACAGCTGTGTGTCCGTGTCCGATGCCCCCTCTCTCCCTGTGAGACAGCATTGTGCTCTGGGCCACCTCGGACCCAGTCCTAGCTGGTCACATGTCCTGGACCGCCTCTGCAGGACTGTTTCTGGCCGGGCCGTGGCTGAGGTCTGCGTGGGTGTGGACACGGGGCTCTGGTCAGCCACTGGGTCCCCGTCACTCAGCACCCGCCCACCAGCCCAGCCCGGTCCCCGCGGGCTCCGGGCGGGTTCCGAACCATCTGAGGGCAATGGGGGCGGCGGGGGCACCTTCCACGTGGAGCTGAGCTCCATTCGTGTTCCTGTCAGACATCTGCCGAGCGGCTGGGGAGGGGCTGGGAGCTCGCTTCTCAGTGCCTGTGCCTGTGTCTGCCTGGAAGGCAGGACTGGCCATCCCCCGCCCCCCAGGCCCCGCCCAGCTCGGCGCTTCCTACACCCAGAGCTGACCTGAGGGGCCCAGCTCCACGGCCCCCCACGGCCCAGGGTGAGGCTGGAGGCACAGACTCAGGGAGGTTCCCCTCATCCTGCACCTTCACTCTCCTCACCCCAGTCCCCCCCTCCCCCTTCCCCGCTCCACCCCGTCCCCTGACCCTGCAGCCACCTGGCCCCTCTCCCGGGACCCCTCCTCCCAGGCTCCTCGCCAGCTTCATCAGACGCCCCGCCCCACCCGTGCCCTGAGCCCGGGGTTTTGTTCAGTGTCTGTGAGCTGAGGCCGGCATTGGCGGTCATGTTCACTGCTGTGTCCCAGGCCGGGCCGGGGCCTGGCGCCTCCCTGCAGGCCCGTGGGCGAATGAACTTGTACCCTGGCGGGTGCTCAGGACATCTTCGGGTGGGTGGTGGGTGGATGGTGGAGGGTAGGTGCCATGGGTGGCAGGTGGGTGGATGGTGGAGGTAGGTGCCATGGGTGGCAGGTGGGTGGATGGTGGAGGGTAGGTGCCATGGGTGGCGGGTGGATGGATGGTGGAGGTAGGTGCCATGGGTGGCGGGTGGATGGTGGAGGGTAGGTGCCATGGATGGCGGGTGGATGGTGGAGGGTAGGTGCCATGGGTGGGTGGCAGGTGGATGGTGGAGGGTAGGTGCCATGGTGGTGGGTGGGTGGATGGTGGAGGGTAGGTGCCATGGGTGGGTGGCGGGTGGGTGGTGGAGGGTAGGTGCCATGGGTGGGTGGCGGGTAGGTGGGTGGTGGAGGGTAGGTGCCATGGGTCGGTGGCAGGTGGGTGGTGGAGGGTAGGTGCCATGGGTGGGTGGCAGGTGGATGGTGGAGGGTAGGTGCCATGGTGGTGGGTGGGTGGATGGTGGAGGGTAGGTGCCATGGGTCGGTGGTGGGTGGGTGGTGGAGGGTAGGTGCCATGATGGCGGGTGGGTGGATGGTGGAGGGTAGGTGCCATGGGTGGGTGGTGGGTGGGTGGTGGAGGGTAGGTGCCATGGGTCGGTGGCAGGTGGGTGGTGGAGGGTAGGTGCCATGGGTCGGTGGTGGGTGGGTGGTGGAGGGTAGGTGCCATGATGGCGGGTGGGTGGATGGTGGAGGGTAGGTGCCATGGGTGGGTGGTGGGTGGGTGGTGGAGGGTAGGTGCCATGGGTCGGTGGCAGGTGGGTGGTGGAGGGTAGGTGCCATGGGTGGGTGGCGGGTGGGTGGTGGAGGGTAGGTGCCATGGTGGCGGGTGGGTGGCAGGTGGGTGGAGAGGGGCGGGCGAGGCAGGATTCCCAGGCCTGGCTCTCAGCAGACTTCCCCCTCCCGCGCACACCGCCCTCCTGGCCATCTCTGTCCCCCCCTCTCGGGCGCCCGTCAGCCCGTTTCTCATACTCGGAGGCTGAGGCTCAGCGCGGCCGGAGCACCTGTCCGGGCCCCGCTGCGGGTGCGAGGAGCAGGGGCTGGTGGGGCCGCCAGAGGCTGGAGGCCAGGCTGGGCCTGAGCCGGCCTCGGCGGGTTTGGGCGCACGTCTCGGCTCTGCCCCCTGGTGGCGGGGCTGGCTCCGCACTTGTAGGCTGTGGAAGCTTCCCTCCCCGGCTGTGGGCTGGTTCGTTCACCTGAGCCCAGAGGGTGACAGTTGCCCGGCTCTGTGTGCTGTCAGGTGCAGACATGACAGCCCCCGAGGCTGTGGCCCTCCCGCCTCCCACGTCCCAGGGAAGAAACCCAGCTTTCGAGGCCCCGCCCACCTCGGTGTGAATTCCCGGCTCCGTTGGCCGAAGGGAGCACACAGTGTGTCTAGCACAGTGGCCGGCCAACTGTGGGCTGCGAGCCACATGCGGCTCCTCGGCCCCCTGAGTGTGGCTCTTCCACAAAATACCACGGCCTGGGCGAGTCTGTTTTGAAGAAGTGGTGTTAGAAGAAGTTTAAGTTTTTTAAAATAAATTTCTTTCTAGATATTGAGATTTCTGAGATATCTTTAAAAAAAATATATATATATACATATATATATATTATCGATTTATTACAGAGAGGAAGGGAGAGGGATAGAGAGTTAGAAACATCGATGAGAGAGAAACATCGACCAGCTGCCTCTTGCACACCCCCTACCGGGGATGTGCCCGCAACCAAGGTACATGCCCTTGACCGGAATCGAACCTGGGACCTTTTAGTCCACAGGTCGACGCTCTATCCACTGAGCCAAACCTGCGTTGGCGAGAAGTTTAAGTTTAAAAAATGTGGCTCTCCGAAGAAATTTCAGTCGAACTGTTGACATTTGGCTCGTTGACTGAGGAGTTTGCCGGCCACCGGGCTAGCAGGCGGTGGCGTGGCTCCGCTCTGAGCCCGCCTCCCCGGACTCTGCGCCGGGGTCAGAGCCCGGGCCTCGGGTCCCATCAGCACGGCGGGAGGGGCTGCAGGCCGTGGCCGGGCCCCGGGGCCCAGGGAGCAGGCGGATGAGGGGCTCCCTCCGAGCTGGGGTGTCTCGGGCCGCGGGCGTCCCCCCAGTTCTGCGGGGTCACCTGGGGAGCCTGAGCCAGCTGTGCCCAGATGCGGGCCTGAAACCCAAGGTGTCTGTGGCTCCTGAGTCCGCGAACCTTACGCTTTGGGCTCAGGGCCGGCCGGCCGA
This sequence comes from Pipistrellus nathusii, assembly GCA_963693515.1. Classification (NCBI taxonomy): domain Eukaryota; kingdom Metazoa; phylum Chordata; class Mammalia; order Chiroptera; family Vespertilionidae; genus Pipistrellus; species Pipistrellus nathusii. Next base: position 206,951,922 of record OY882858.1, read on the forward strand.
GCCAGAAAGAGCCCGGAGCGGGGGACAGACGGAGGACAGATGGGGGACAGACGGCCCTCGGCCCGTCGCCACGCTGAGCCCCGCTTCCGCCTGAGAAGCGGGCGTCACACCCCCCGGGCCGGCGGGCGTGAGGAGTGAGGGAGACGCAGAGTCGGGCTGGGCAGAGGCAGGAGGTGGGTAAAAGCCTGTGCCCGGGAAGGGGCCGGCTGCCTCCGTTTGACGAGATCCAGCTCTTCCCATCGGAAACCCCGCTGGCCCCCCGTCCTGGCCCGAGGACCCCGTGGGCAGACATCCCCCCAGAACCGCAGGACGATGGGGCTGCTGTGTTGGTGCGTTCATTCGCTTCCAGGCCGAGGGGAGAGGGCAGCACACGGCCCGACCGGAGGTGCCCCCAGCCTCCTGCGTGTGCAGCCCGGGCAGAGACCTGAGCAGACATCGCACGGGGAGCTGGGGACAGTATGGGGAGGGATGGGGGGGGGGGGGGACAGCGTGAGGAAGGAGGGGCGGGAGGAGGCTGGAGCTGCCCAGGGGGCAGAAGTTCAGGCAGAGGCGGAAGGGGGCGCTGCAAGTTCAGAGCCCCGGGCAGGAGGAGACCTGCCTGTTGGTGGCGCTGCGGGAGGTCAGGGCTGGCTGGGGGAGTGGGGGGGGGGGGGAGGTAGGCAGGCCGCCCAGGAGGTAAGGGATCCGGACCTGAGGACAGGGGAGCCCCTGCGGGCCTCACACCTGGGCTGACGGGGCCAGCGTGGTGCCTTGGCTGCAGGGAATGGCTGCGGGTCTACAACCTGATGCCGTGTCTCCCGAAAATAAGACCTGCTGACAGGTTTCCTTCTGAGTGAAATAGAAGGCATCCCCCGAAAATAAAAGACCTGCTTACAGGTTTCCTTCTGAGTGAAAGATAAGGCATCCCCTGAAAATAAGCGCCCCCCCCCCCAGGCTAAACATGAGAGATTTGGTCCACTGATTCTGAAAGAAATGGAGTCACAAGAAATTCGCCAGGAAATTCAGGAATTGGATTGTGATGATGATGTTCCAGAAGATGATGACATGATTGTCCTTGAATAAATGAGTAAATTCTTGACACTAGGATTCACAGTTTGTCTGGTTTGTGTTGACAACTACCGTACTACCGTACCGTATACAGGTAATAAATTTCCTTTATTTTCATTTAACAATAAGTGTGCACCGTATTCTTCTTCATGGAAAAATAAGACATCCCCTGAAAATAAGACCTAGCGCATCTTTGGGAGCTAAAATTAGTATAAGACACTGTCTTATTTTTCTGGGAAACAGGGTAGGAGCCAAAACCAGTTTGGCTCAGTGGATAGAGTGTCGACCTGCGGACTGAAGGGTCCCAGGTTCGATTCTTGTCAAGGGCAGGTGCCTTGGTTGCGGGCACATCCCCAGTGGGAGGTGTGCAGGAGGCAGCTGATTGATGTTTCTTTCTCGTCGATGTTTCTAACTCTCCATCCCTCTCCCTTCCTCTCTGTAAAAATCAATAAAATATATTTTTAAAAAATAGTTTTAAAACCTGAAAGGAGAGCAGGGGTCCCAGCGTGACTAGTGGCGCCCACACTTCCCAGCAGGCTCGCGTGGCCACCGTGAGCTGGCCCTGCCACCTTCCCACCTTCCCGCCCGTCACCTGGGCTGTGGGCGGGAGCGGGTTCTCTCCTGTGTCTGCACCGCCCGTGCTGTGCCCCTGCACACACCCTCCCCTCGCCCGCGAGCGCTCCCGGCTCCGGCTGCCGGGCCCCTGCCCATGCTCGGCAGCTGCCTGCACACCCGTCACCGTGTGGTGGGTCCCCGTGGGGTTTGGGGCTCACTGGCTGAGGCCCAGAGCCTGACATCCGGCAGGTGCACTGAGCATGGAGGTTGAATGAATGAATGAGCGAATGAATGAATGAGCGAATGAATGAATGAGTGAATGAAGGAACGAGTGAGGGAATGATGGAGGGAATGAATGAAGAGGATGCACAGCAGTGTGCTGGGATGTCTCACCCCGTCTGTGCAGAACTCACAGCTATTCCCACCGGTGGGGGAACAGGCCCCGGGCTGCCAGCAGGGCTGAGGGGGGGCTGGCCCCGGGGCCCCCAGTCCACCCCTCTCTCTGTAGCACACGCCGCTGCTGCCCCATCCCTCAGCGAGCACATAAAATGTCAACACCCTCATTTATTCTTTAAGAATTAATTTAAAGATATTTTATGTGCTGCCTCCATCGCCGTTGGCAGCCATTTAATTAATCCCCAGCGGGGGCGGCAGGCAGCTGCGGGACTGGCTGCGCTCCCTCCAGCCTGCCTGGGGGCTGCTGCCTGGGCTCAGGGGCCCGGGGCGCAGCCACGCCCCGTGTCCGGGCACCGGGAGGCGCGTGGCTGGGGCCGGGGGCGCGCGTGTTTGTCTGACAGCTTCCTACGGCGAAGGGGCTGGCAGGACGCAGGACGCGGGGCTGGGTCTGCACCAAGAGGAATCACTCTCCTCACTCCTGAGCCGTCGCTGCAGTCGTGGCCCTCATGCCCCCCGCGCCGCCCGAGTGGCTGGCACCAACCTTGCGTGCAGGCCACGGCGTGAGCAGCAGGGGAAGCGTGAGGAGCAGGGAGCAAGTCCTCCGGGTGCCGGAGCCGGTAATGCAGGGGCCCCTATAAAGTTTCATGTAAAATTATGGCCCTGGCCGGTGTGGCTCAGTGGATAGAGCGTCAGCCTGCGGGCTGAAGGGTTCCGGGTTCGATTCCAGTCAAGGGCATGTACTTTGGTTGTGAGCACATCCCCAGTGGGGGGGGGGGGTGAGTGCAGGAAGCAGCTGGTCGATATTTCTAACTCTCTTTCCCTCTCTTTCTCTATGTAAAAAAATTCAATAAAATATATTTAAAAGAACTAGAAATTACCAAATTAAAAAAAAAAAAATTTGTGCCTGAGCTGGGCAGTCCCTGGCCGCTGATGGGCTGTGAGGATATCGGTCGCTGGTCAGGGAGTGCCCACCACATGCTGGCAGCCTAGTTTTAGAGCCTCTCCACCCCCTTCACCCCCCCCCAAAACACCTGACTTTCCCTTTCACCCCCCTCTGGGTTCCGGGTGTCCCAGCCTCCCCCCCCCCAGGACACATGCCTCTGGGTGGGGACAGTCTCAGCACCTCTCTGCACAGATAACTCTGCAGTCAGATTGTGCAGCAGAGTTATCTGTGCAGAGAGATAACTTCCGCGGTCACGGGGGGGCCACGTGGCTCCTCCGAGGAGGGCCCGCCGGGGTCCGGCAGGGGTGTGTGTGGGGGGGGGGGGGCGTCGCCCTGGCAGAGATCCCGTGAGGACAGCCGCCATGGTAACTCACGCGGTAACCGCCGGCGCTAAACACTGGCAGGCGTGCTAATGAGTCCTCGCCGTATTTCATCATTTTAACGAACGCCCCACGAGCTGGCTAATTAGCGTTTTACTGTCCCTGCCATCGCCCCGATATTCAACCCCATCGATCTGCCCGCCGTTTGAGCACGTTGTTGCTGCTGTGACACTATTCCCGTTCCACGGAGAAGGAGACGGAGGCCCCGAGAGGCGAGGTGACGCTGCCCGAACGTCACCGCGGCAGGGCGGCCGGCCCTGGGTCATCGTGGCCCCTGTCCCCCGAGGCTGGAGGCTCCCCGCTCCCCTCTAGCGGGACGAGGCTGAGGGACGGCGGGCGCCGGGGACTGGAGCTGTCTGTCTCCCCGCATTCCTGTCCCTTCCCTGTGCTCTCTCCTCTCAGGGATGGTTGCTGTCCTTCACTTTGAGGACCAGTGCAGCTCTTGGGCCCCGGCTCTGTGTTCCACCCCTGCCCTGTGACCCCCCCCCCCCCCCGCACTTCCCCCCCGCCGGCCCCCCGGGGTCCAGCCTGGCCCCGTGCCCCTGGTGGCTCTGAGCTCACTGGTCTCCTTGCAGCGTTTCCGTCAGCCTTTTCCAGAGCCCCTCCCCCGCCCGTGTCCTCCGTGCCGCTTCCTTATACCCCGGGACAGAAGCCACGGGGAGGTGGCCGCCGAGGCCTCAGGCACCGCCTCGGAGCCCGGCGGCCATGACGATGCTCCCCTCTTCCTCCGGGAGAGGCTGAGCCAGGCCTGGGGGCGCTGGGTCCGGCTGCTCCCCGGGGTCGCCCTCACCCGAGCAGGCCGGTGTTCGCAGGCCGCCCTGGGGAAGCAAGGCCCAGGGCTGTGGTCCAATTAGCAGCGCCCCCGGAGGGCGGGTCGGGGAGGGCGGGAGGAGGGCGCACGGAGCCACGCTGGGCCCTGCGCTGGCAGCATCCCTCTCCTCTGTTGTTGTGACCCGGGAGGCGGTGATCAGGGGCAGCGGGGCTTTGTGAAGGCAAAAATAGACCCGCTTGCTCTGGAGCAGCAGGAGACAGAGCAGCGGAGCGGGCGGGGGAGCCGGGGGAGCGGGGGGGGGGGGGGGGAGGCGGGGGGAGCCGGCTGCCGGCAGACGAGGCTCTCATTAGCTGACCACACAGAGGCGGAGGGGGAGGAAGCGAGGCCGCAGGGCGGACGCTAATGACCGGCATCCCGCTGTCATGCTCCGGCTGAGCCTCCGGGGCCTCCAGGCGCCCAGGGCACGGCTGGTGGCAGTGCCAAAGGGCAGCCTGGGAGGAGCCAGGGCGGACGGCCCCTCCCCTGGAAGGGTGGGGGGGTCACGGCTTCCCCTGGAGCTGACCCCTGACCGCCCGGAGGGCTGGGGAGCAGTGGCGGGGCAGAGGGGGCGGCCTGTGCCCAGGCAGGGCTGGGAGCGAACAGATGTGAGATGGGATTTGAGGTGAAACAATCTCAGGTCCCCGATGCCGGCCTGCCTCTGGGGGCCTGTCCCCGCCGATGCCCCTCGCAGGCGGGCGGCGGGGCGTCCTGGCCGGAATAAACGGGCGCCCTCCGGACTGGGGCCCTCCCACACCGCCCGCCTGCTCCCCCCGCGGCTGCCCCCTAGGGAGGCTGCCCGTGAGCCCCGCCCTCGGTTTGGTGGATGAGCCACCGCATGCTCCCACGTGGCTAAAAAAGTGTCGCTCTTGGTCCCGGGAAGCAGCTTTTAGAAAGAAACTGGCCAAAGGCAAGTGAACCCCGAGTCTGAGCTGCTGTTTCTTCTGTGGAGTTGAGATCCTCCTCCCCCCTCCTCCTGCTTCTCCTCTTCCTCCTCTTCCACCTCCTTCTATTCCTCTCCCCCTCCTCCTCCTCTTCCTCCTCCTCCTCCTCCTCCCCCTCCTCCTCCTCCTCTTCCTCCTCCTCCTCCTCCTCCAAGGTGCTGGGCTAGTGCGTGACCTGTCAGCAGGTCATCCCCACGTGGAGTGTGTGGTGTGCCCGCCTGCGCTGGCTGCCCAGGACATGGAGGCTGGGCCCTCCTTGTAGATTGATCATCCCCCAGGCAGGGCTGGGACCCGGTGCCCAGAACGGGCACAAACCTCCTGGGGGCCACTAGCTTCTAATGAGCTGGGCTGCCAGTCCCTGACCACCAGCCGGAGCCGTGGGCACCAGGGGGCTGGGCAGCGCTGGGGTTCCCTTCTGTTTAGATGCACGGGCCAGGGGGTGGGGGGAGGGGAGCGAGCATTGGGCTCTGAGATGCCCGCTCCAGGCTGCAGGTTGGCGGGGACGGGATGGGGTGGGGGGGAATGGGGGCGGGGACCGGGTGGGGTGGGGGAGGGATGGGGCGGGGTGGGGGTGGGGGAGGGGATGAGAAGTTGTGTTGGGAGGAGCCGTCCAGTGGGGAGCTCGTGTGACAGTCCCCGGTAATTAGTCCTAATGAGGCTGAGAATGGAATTAGCACCTCAAGGAAAACGGTTTAGAATGAGGGTCCTTGGCAGCGCGGCTGATTAATTTTTTATTGAAAGATTGCACATCAGCACCATCGTAGGAAATGAGCTGGCCCGTCATCGCACGCGCTGTTTTCCTGCGCGTCCGCCCGCAGCACCCGCGTGGCTGATGGGGGGGCTGCGTCTCGGTTTCCCGGCACCCCAGCCGGCGCCCGCCCGCACCCGGCCTGCGCCTCTGGGGAGGGACAGGAGCGGACAGGTCCCGTGTCCGTCCGTGCCGCCCCTCTGGCTGGGCCCTGGCTGCGGCCTTCCCCTCACTCTCTGCACGGCGTGCCCGCCCTGGGCGTAACCACCGTCACTTCTTCCGTCACCTCTGTGCCTGTGCTGGCCTCCCTGCCTGTCCGGCCCAGTCCCCCTCCTGTCGTCCGCTGGTGTCCCGGCCCCCGGGCTGGTCTGTGCCCCGGGGACTGTCTGTGCCGGGGGCTGCCTGTGCCCCGTGGGCTGCCTGTGCTGGGGGCTGCCTGTGCCCCATGGGCTGCCTGTGCCCCATGGGCTGCCTGTGCCCCGGGGGCTGCCTGTCCCGGGGGCTGCCTGTGCCCCATGGGCTGCCTGTCCCGTGGGCTGCCTGTGCCGGGGGCTGCCTGTGCCCCATGGGCTGCCTGTGCCCCATGGGCTGCCTGTGCCCCGGGGGCTGCCTGTCCCGGGGGCTGCCTGTGCCCCATGGGCTGCCTGTCCCGGGGGCTGCCTGTCCCCGGGGCTGCCTGTGCCGGGGGCTGCCTGTGCCGGGGGCTGCCTGTGCCCTTGGAGAGCCCGTCCCTCGCGGTTCCAGCCTGCAGTGCATCCATCTGAAGAGGCTCCCTCTGTCCTGTAGAACCTGAGGCCACTCCCCTGGTTTCCATGGCGATGTCAGCTTCCCGTCGCTGCTCCTGAGGGATTAGGAATTCGTTATTTCATACTTAGGTCGTGCGCTCCGCCTTCCGCCTCCAGACTCCGGTGTCTTGGGGGGGACTGTTCCTTACCATCCGAGGGGAAGAGGCGTTGGAGGGGCCTGGCTGCTTCCTTCTCCCCGAGGCCCGGGCTGTGGTCTTCACGGAGGAGCCCCACCCCGCGGAGGCCGGCGGAGGAGATGTGGAATCCCCGGGAGCACCGTGGCCCAGGGCGCCGTGGCCCAGAGTGCCGTGGCCTGGCTGGGAGCGCCGTGGCCCGGAGCGCCGTGGCCCGGAGCGCCGTGGCCGGGCTGCGGATCTAATGACTTGGAGCTGAGCTGAGCTGGCAGGGCTCCGCCTCCACACAGCCCGTAGGCATGGGGCGGGGGTGCTGTCCACTCGCTGTGGGTCCTGGTCCCGGCCCCTCACTGAGCAGCGGCACAGCCGTGGGGGGGTCAGGGCTGTGTCCTCATCGCTAAGTAAAGTTGCCCTGCAGGCGCACAGCAGGCCGGGGTGGCCACGGGAGGCGGTCACATGGGCAGCTCGTGGGGGTTTCTCAGTGTGGGGTGGTGCCGTGGGCCGGGTCCCTTCGCGTTTGTTCTTTGGGGCCTTCCTGGGCCCCATAGGCTGTCTAGTAGCACCCTGACCTCTTCCCAATAGTGGCAGTGACCCCCAACATTGCCAAATGCCCCCTGCCCCCCGTCTGAGAACCACCGTCCAGCCTCGGGTCCCACTCTGGAGGGATGTCCGGGCAGCGGGCGCCGCAGTGGCCGGCGGGCTCCTCCTGCCGCTGTCCCTCCTGCACCCGGCCACGTGTGCGCTAAGCGGTCATCAGCGTGGCGGACACTCCGGGGAAGATGTTATGTGCACAGGTCTTTGCAGAAACATATGTTCCCCGTCCTCGGAGGGGGCGGCTGGAGCGCACGGTACGTGTGTGTGTGTGTGTGTGTGTGTGTGTGTGTGTGTGTGACTTTCTAAGCAGATTGCTTCCTCTGACCACTCCTCCCCTGAGCTGGGTGTGTTTGGGCTGCCCCTCCCTCGTCAGCGGGTGGCATTGCCACCTTCACACGTGAGCCTCTGAGGAGTGCGTGGTGGTAGCGTGTGATCGAATGCACATTTCTCTGGTTCATGCCATTAGCATCTTCCCAGGTGCCTATGTGCTGTGCACACTTTTCGTTGGCAAAGGGAATGTGTGGGGCATTTTTATGGTCCCATTGCCTTTGTATTGCAGGATTTTTAGGATTTGTGTGTCCTGGATTCAAATCCTTTGCCAGAGGTGCGTTTTGCAAACATTTCCTTCCAGGCTGCGGCTTATTTTTCCCCCTTCTCCACGTTGTCATTGGGGCAAAAGTTTTTTATATCGATGAAGCCTCATTCAGCTGTATGTATAGACCAGAGGCCCGGCGCATGGAAATTCATGCACTGGAGGGGGTCCCTCAGCCCAGCTGCCCCTTTCACAGTCCAGGAGCCCTCAGGGGTGGAAGGTTATTGGGTGATCAGGGGAAAGTGAGACCCCGTCACAGCTCTGCTGCTGCCACTGCCGGCAGCGCAAGCCTTGTTCGGCCCTGGTTACCTGAGCCTCAGGTGGCCCTGGGCAGCTGGGGGGCTGTGGGGACTGGGCGCTGCCATCTGTGGCTGTGGGCACCACTATATTTGAGGGCGTGGCAGTCAGTTAGCATATTCCCTCCTTATTGGCTGTGGGTGCTGCCATCTTTGCGATGGTGTGAGGGTCAATGAGCACATTCCCTCGTTATTAGATAGATGTTTTTGGTCCATGCTTTTATGTCTTACCTATGAGCCTTTGACCAGCCCAGAGCCACTGAGGTGTCCCCCCTGTTGTGTGTGTTGTGGGGTGTGTGCTGAGGCCTAGGACCCGTTTGGAGTCCATGTTGCCTGTGGTGCAGGCGTGGCATCGAATGCTGACACACAGATGTGTTAGCCCAGCCCCGAGCTGGGGACAGTGATGGGTGACAGGCCACGCCTCCTGCCACGGTCTGACTCCCGGGGGAGGGAAGGCTCACAAAGCCACTGGGCCGTGGTCTCGGCGGGACCTGCGCCGCCGGCCTCGCCTCTGAAGGCCGAGGCCACGTGTGGCGGGTGCTGGCGTGGTCCTGCCGGGTGTGCGTGTCCCTGGCTCCGCCCTGCTCCCTGCGGGCAGGGCTCCCCCGGCCTTTTTCTCGGTGAGCTGGATGGACATGCCTGGTTTAGCCCTGGTGTGGGGGCGGCAGGGGTCCTTCACCCCGGCGGGCGGGCGGGCACCGCACCACGGCTGGGGAAGACAGCCAGGCGGGCCCAGAAGTTTCCACGGGAAGCCGGATTGGACAGATCTGCCCTCTACCATGTCATCTGTGAAGTCAGCGTTAGGTACAACGCAGCCCCGTGTTCGGGTCCCTGCAGAACTGTCCCTGTCCTCAGAGGAGGAGACTGTGGCTGTCCCCTTCCCCTCCTCCCCTCTCCCTCCGCCCCGAGGGCTCCTCATCAGATTGGGGGAGAGGGGCAGGAACCAGGGCCCCCGCCACTGCCTCCCGCCAGGCAAGCGCCCTGCCCACCCCCCTCTCGTGGCCTGAGATGTAGGTCTCTCCTCTGCTTTCAGCGAGAATGCCAGGCGAAGCGGAAACACACAGAGGCCCCAGGGCCATGTTTCTTTATTTGAAAACGAAAGCCGCTGGACTGGTGACCGTGACCTTGAAGGGAACGCACGTCTCTGTGGTACACCGGGTGGCTCCTCGCCTGGCTCAGCTGTATTGTTGGGGGTCTGTTCAGACAAGTCGAGCACGTGTGTGGGGTGCCTTGCCTTCCCTGCTGCTGGGAGAACCCCATGTGCCAGGCCTTGCCCAGGGCACCTCAGGCCGTGGCCTGTGCCCACTGCCCCCCGCAGGCCCCCCCCACGCCGCTGTCAGCGGTGGCCAGGAAGGAACCGAGGCCTGCCCGCCGGTTCGCACGGTCTGCGACGGCTCAGTGAGAGGCTCACGTCCCTCCTGCCTCACGCTCCGCCGAGGACCTTGGCTGCGGCAGGCAGGCAGGCAGGCAGCAGGCAGGCAGCAGGCAGGCAGGCAGGGAGCCTCGGGTCAGATCCGCTCGATGCTCCATGTCATCCGTCTGGATCAGTCGGCGTGTCAGTCACCCACAGGCACGGCAGAGCGTGCGGCCAGCCTGGGGTTCCGTCGCCCTCTGACCCTGCGCCGGGGAGGGAGGCCGAGGGGCTGGGCCGGGGGAGGCAGATTCGAGCACAAGCCATCTCTCACGGGGACTGCTTTGACAATCAGGATCCTTTAGAGACCTCACGTGGGCTGAGGGTTAGTCCTCTGCTGGTGGCTTTGTAGCGAGTTCTGTGGAAGCCGGGCCCCTGAGGCCTGGCCAGGGAGCGGGAGGTCAGGTGTCCACAGGGGGCCACGGGGGGCAGACTCGGCCCGTGTGGTCCCCCGGCAGGGAGACAGGTTCAGCCAAGCCTTGGGGGGGGGGCGAGCTGTGGCAGGTGGGGAGCTCCCCGTCACATGCGGTATGCAAGCTCCGAGGCCCGATGGCTGGGATGTGGGACGGCGGGGACGTGGGAATGAGGAGCCAGCTATTAGTCTCCCCACCCAGCCGCCTTCTCGCCACGGGAGGCGGGTGCTGTGGGGTCCCACTGACGGGTGGGATGCCCAAGGCCGGAGAGAGGGCAGCGTTCCACGCCCGCCCCAGCACGGCAGAACCCGTTTGGACGCAGCGGCCGGGCCCTCTGGAGGCAGCCTCCCGTGTGCAGGGCTCACGCAGACGCCTCCCAGACGCCTGTGCTCCTCTAGGCCGCGGTGCCGAGGGGACCCGGGGGACAGCGGGGACACGTGCTTTTGGAAACCGCCAGGTGTCATTCCAGAACGCCTCCTGCCAGTGCTCAAGACTGAAGGCCCGGCTGTGGCGGTCCGCCTCTCTGGGCCCGGCCCCTCCCGCTCAGTGGCTGCCTTCTGCCCTCCTGCTGCCCAGCCCCGCGGGGCGGGATGGGGTGGGGGTGGGGGGGCAGACACCTGCCATCACAGGCCCCACGCCGCGTATTCTAGACGAGGCCACTTCCACAGCCGTGGCACCAGCGTGCCCGGGAGCCGTCTCTGCAGGCGTCACGGGGACAGGCTCCCTCGGGGTCAGGATCTGCAGGCCGCAGGGTCATGGCTGCCCGTGTGACTGACAGCCCAGGTGAGGGCCCACGGGGCTGCGGTCCCTGTGCTCAGAGGCTGGTCCCTGTGCTCAGAGGCTGCGGACCCTGTGCTCAGGCCCGCTGGGCGAGGAGGGCGGCTCCCGGTGCCGGCTTCACAGGGCGGGTCCTCCGGGCGGGCCTTGCTCAGAAGCTGAGTCGCTGGCCGCTCTCCAGTGTCACCGCGTTTGGGAGGGAGTGAGCTCCCCGTGGATGCCCGGCTCACTGCCCGGAGGAGCTGGCGGGGGTCCGGGCGGGGACAGGAGCTGAGTGCTGGGTGGCGGGCGTGGTCCTCGGACCTCACTGCCAGGCAGGGTCTGGGCGCGGACACTCCTGTGGCTTTGGCTCCGGGGAGGGCAGCGCCGTCCTCCTCCTGCCTCTGGGCGACATCGCCAGCTGCACAGTGAGGTCCCGGGCGGCCGCTCCAGCCTGGGGGCTCCACGGCCCAGCGGGGCCCCGAGACCAGGCGCCCCCTGAGAGGCCCACACCCGTCAGGGCCCCGAGAGAGCGGAGCTGATTTTCTGCTCGCCCCCCCAGGGGACGGGAAGGGCTTATTGGCCCAGAGACCGGCCGGCAAACCCTGACAGGGCGCAGATTGCACTGCAGGGCCTGTGTGACCCTGAGCTTCTCAGCAGCGCCTCCTACAGGACAGTGTCAAAGCCACTGCTCTGGGGGAGGGAGGGAGTCCCGACCTGCATTGGAGACCAGGAGCCAGAGGGTGTGGGGGACTGACCGCAGGCCCATCCAGAGTGGGGGGCGGCGGGGGGCTGTGGGAGACTGTGGGGTCCGTGGCTCCGGCAGACACAGGCTCCACAAGGCATTCAGGGCCCCACAAAAATGTTTTAGTTTCTTTTAAGATGAGAAGAAAAATTTCTAGGTCAAGGAAACCACTTGGTATACAATAGGAATACGTTCTTCCCTCTACCAGTGCAACCCTAAGCTGTCACCGTTATTACTTTTATGGAGGAAGTGGCCCAGGAAAGCCCCGAGGCCTCGCCCCCCGGAGGTTGGCTTGCACCCCAAATGGCTAAGGGGTGGGTCCAGACCAGGGACAGGACTTCCCGTCCTTTTCTCTGGTGCTCAGGGGACGAGGAATCGGTCTGTGACCCTGAGCTCAGTGGGCCCCTCAGACCTCTACCTGAGCCGGCATGCGACCCGCAGCCCTGAGACTGGCCTTCGGGGTGCCGGCGGCCGGTCTGGCCCAGGGACGCGGCTCAGGCTGCTGTGGCCCACACCTGGGCCTCCCCAGGCTCCCTCTCTCTTCACCGGCCTCTCTCTGTCCCCAGCCGCTCTGTGCCGATGGCACAGCCTCGTTTCCAAAGGGAATTCCTGGGAGACACGAGCATGTGGCTCTGTGGCTGCAGACGGGCGGGGAGGCTGTGGGCCCTGGACCCCGGGGGGCAGGTTCTGGTTTGAAACCGGGATCAGCCGTCCCAGGAGGTGCTGCCTGTCGTGTGGCGGGGACCCGTCAGCGTGTCCATCGCCGTCACTGCCGGAGCCGCTCCGATGAGGCCGCCTCCCCGGGGAAGGGCCTGCCGCTCCATCAGTAACCGGCTGCGGTGGCTGTTGGAGGGGCGGGGGGAAATAGAACGTGGTCCGCTGTGAGACAGGAGGAGCGGTGCTGTTTGCCCGGCCCTCACCCCGTTACAGCTGCGCTCTCCCCGTCAGACGCCTGTGCGCGGCCGCTCCCACAGCCCCGGCGGTCCCAGGGCGTCTGCGGCCGCCGGCTTGACGGCCCTCACTCTGCTTTTACCCCCGGTCCGTGCCCTGAGGGGCGCCTGGTGGAGGGAGGGCTGGGCGGGAGCCCTAGAATTTCCCGTGGTGGGACCTGGGGAGGGAGTCAGTGGGGTGCTGGGGGACAGGGAGTCAGTGGGGGACAGGGAGTCAGTGGGGGACAGGGGGTCAGTGGGGGACAGGGAGTCAGTGGGGGACGGGGAGTCAGTGGGGGACGGGGAGTCAGTGGGGTGGGAGTCAGTGGGGTGGGAGTCAGTGGGGGACAGGGGGTCAGTGGGGGACAGGGGGTCAGTGGGGGACAGGGAGTCAGTGCGGGACAGGGGGTCAGTGGGGGACAGGGGGTCAGTGGGGGACAGGGAGTCAGTGGGGGACAGGGAGTCAGTGCGGGACAGGGGGTCAGTGGGGGACAGGGAGTCAGTGGGGGACAGGGAGTCAGTGGGGGACAGGGAGTCAGTGGGGGACAGGGGGTCAGTGGGGGACAGGGGGTCAGTGGGGGACAGGGAGTCAATGGGGGACAGGGAGTCAGTGGGGGACAGGGAGTCAGTGGGGGACAGGGAGTCAGTGGGGGACAGGGAGTCAGTGGGGGACGGAGTCAGTGGGGGACAGGGAGTCAGTGGGGTGGGAGTCGGTGGGGGACAGGGAGTCAGTGGGGTGGGAGTCGGTGGGGGACAGGGAGTCAGTGGGGGACAGGGAGTCAGTGGGGGACGGAGTCAGTGGGGGACAGGGAGTCAGTGGGGTGGGAGTCGGTGGGGGACAGGGAGTCAGTGGGGGACAGGGAGTCAGTGGGGGACGGAGTCAGTGGGGGACAGGGAGTCAGTGGGGGACAGGGAGTCAGTGGGGGACAGGGAGTCAGTGGGGGACAGGGAGTCAGTGGGGGACAGGGGGTCAGTGGGGGACAGGGAGTCAGTGCGGGACAGGGAGTCAGTGGGGGACAGGGGGTCAGTGGGGGACAGGGAGTCAGTGGGGGACAGGGAGTCAGTGGGGGACAGGGAGTCAGTGGGGGACAGGGGGTCAGTGGGGGACAGGGAGTCAGTGCGGGACAGGGAGTCAGTGGGGGACAGGGAGTCAGTGCGGGACAGGGGGTCAGTTGGGGACAGGGAGTCAGTGGGTGCGCTGGGGGACAGGGACAGGTGGGGGAGGGGAGGGGACAGGAACCAGGGGCGGGTCTTGGAGGCTTCCTGGAGGCGGTGTCGGTTAGACTGAGGTCTGAGAGTGGAGTGGGAAGTATCGGGGGTTGGGGGTGGTTGGGGCGGGGTTCCAGGTGAGGAGCAGCTTTGCGAGGTCTGGAGCTTAGAGGGAGGGGAGAGTGGGCGCCACGCAGGGGAGCGGGAGGGGCGCGGTCTGCTCGGTGAATTACCTAGGCCCTTGGGGCAGAAGTCCGTGCCCAGAGGGAGGAGCCCTGCCCAGTGTGCAGCGGAGGGAGCCTGAGGCGGTGCCTGGCCAGCACGGGGTGAGGGTTCACTCCTGAAGGACCCGGGTCCCTCCAGCGGCCACTCTGGCTTGGCCTCCGTCTGCAGAGCACCCGGCCCCCGGACCTGGGCTGCGGGGCGGGCGGAGGGACCCGCTCTGCTCCCAGCAGCAGGGCCCGCGCAGCGGAGTGGGGTTTTAATCATCGCTGTCCCCTCGGTGACACCCGCTCACCAGTCCCCTCTCGGCACCAGCCCGCGGGCAGCCACGCCGGGCGGAGACACCCCTGCTCTGGGGACGGAGCCACGCACGGTGGCGGCGTGTGACCCACATCAGCCAGGCTGAGGCTGCTCTGGGACCAGGGATGCTCCCACTGTGCCTCCCGGGTTCCCATGGCAACGGGAGGGGCCCTGGGACGGTAGTGAAAGGAGATTTGATGGGCAGGACCATGCAGCGGCTGGCAGGTACCGGGGGCAGCTGTGGCCCCCCTCCCAGGCGCATCCTCCTGTCCTCGCTGCTCTGTGTCTGTTTGGGAGAACTCGGGGTGCTCTCGAACACGCATGTTTTCATTCCTGTCAACAGCCGCGCTGCACAGGCCTGCGGTGACAAGGCCCAGGCAGGGCCCAGGTCGGGGGAATGGTTTTAACAATGAAGAGAGAGAGTGTGTGTGTGTGTGTGTGTGTGTGTGTGTGTGTGTGAGTGTGTGTGTGTGTGTGCCGTGTGTGCACTGTGCGTGCTGTGTGCATGTGTGCGTGCATGTGTATGCCTTATGGGCGTGCGCACTCATGCATGTGCTCTTTGTGTGTGCATGTGTATGTGTGTGCTGCATGCGTGCTCGTCGCACATGCACGTGCATGCATGTGCTCTGTGCGCTTGTGCACACACATGTATGTTATGTGTGCAGAGTGTGGTGACCGTTGGCCTGGCCCTGGCCATCTGGCCGCCTGGCTTGCCCTCCCCAACCTGCTGTCTTGGGCTCTGCCCTCAGCACCGGCCATTCCGGGGAGAGTCCTGAGGCCCCTGCTGGCCTGTGCTGGGCCTGGGGCAGCCCCTGCAGAGCAGCGGCCGGTGTCCGGGGTTCTCCAAGCTGCCCGGGGGCCGAGCCCTGGCTTCCTGTACTCACCCTGGGGCCACCCCTTGGCGGGCCCTTGACCTCAGCTGGAGGTTGTCCAGGGCTGGGTGTGAATTGTTCCCGCTGAGTGGCAGTTACTGGGCGGCTCATAGGACCGGGATGCCATTCGGAGGGCAGGAGCGAGGGGTCAGGGCCCGCACCAGCGCCTGTCTGTGTCCCCAGTGCAGGCGGCCGAGCTTGGGGTGCCGGCTGCGGGGGGGCAGCCGATACCCGGGACCCCAGCCTGGGGGGGGGGGTCATTGCATCCTTCCCTGAGGACTGGGCACCCACTGATTCCTGCCTCTTCCTGTCGCCACCACAGGTGATCCTGATCCTGACCAAGTACTACCACGCCGACGCGGAGAAGGTGCTGGAAAGTTCTCTGTGGCGGTAAGTCAGCCGAGGGCGTCCTTCCTCCTGGCGTCTCAAAGGGGTACAGCCTGCGTGTGGGCGGCCGGCGGCCCGCCTTCCGCTGGAAAAGGCGAATGGGGGAGCGGGGAGCAGAGGGGTGCGGCCGCAGGGCGCACAGCCTGGGGGACGGCAGCTGGAACCGCGCGCTGGCTCCTCGGTGCTCCCCGTGTCCGCGCCCCGCCCTCCGAGGCCGGGTTCTTGGTGGGAACCCAGAGCGGGTACCGCTCCCTGGCTCAGCTCCGGGCGCAGCTCCTGGGGTCCAGCCCCGCCGCTGGCCTCAGTGTCGACGGCTTCCTTCCCCGGCTCAGCAGGAAGGCTGGGCAGACGGAGACCGGGCGGGAGGTGCTGACACGTGGCTGGGGGCCGAGCGGCAGGCGGCTTGAGGGGCACGGCCGGGAGGCTAGCACCTCAGTTACATCTGCTCCCCGAGGCGCCCAGCCCCCGTGAGTCACGGGTTCCCCGGGCAGGGACTGTGTCCACCACGGCCACACCGCTCCCCTTCCTCACGGAACCTTCTTGGCTCCCACGACGTGGCGCCTGAGGACTACTCACTGCTTCTTCTGTTTGACACCCACACATGGCACCGCGGCCGCCGGCCTGGGAGCCGGTGGCTTTCGGCTCTGGCTCGGCCATTAGCACAAGGGCTCCTGGCACGCAGGTTCTTGCTGGGGTTTCTGGAGCCGGGCCTGCTCCGCTGGGTCAGGAATTTATGACCCGGTGGTTGTCACTGAGCCTGAAGCAGCTCGCCCACCAGGAGGGGCCGGGGGCCCCTGGGTGGGGGGTCAGGCGGTTTGTTGTTGGGATGGGAATGGACACGGCGTGAGCGCCACGGCTCCAGCGCGCTCTGTCCTCCTGGCCGCGCTGTGAGGCTGTGTTCCAGGCTCGGTGGCAGGGAATCGCCTGGGATGGGGCCCCCCTTTAAAAAAAAAAAGGTGTGTTTTTTATTGATTTCAGAGAGGAAGAGAGGGGGAGCGATAGAAACATCAGTGATGAGGGAGAGTCATGGATCGGCTGCCTCCTGCACGCCCCAGTGGGGTTCGAGCCCACACCCCGGGCCTGTGCCCTGACCGGGATAGAACCCTGACCTGGTTCAGGTCCATGTTCAACCATGGAGCCCCGGCAGCCGGCATGGGGGTCCCTCCTGGAGGTGGGCGTCCGAGGATGGGTCCCCTGGCTGCAGAGTGGACAGAGACCCTGCGTCCTGTCTCCCCCTGAGGGGATCCTGAGCCCCGTTTCGCCCCACTCCTGCTGCCGGCGTCGGAGGGGCCTTGGATCCAGAGGGCCGGGGCCCGGCAGCTCCTCCTCACGGTGAGACAGGGAGTGAGCAGACCTGGAACGCTGTCGGAATGTGACGGTCCTTCCCGGTGAGGCCTGTCCTACATGACGGCGTTGGGTGTGGTTAGACTTGGCTGCGGGTTCTCGGGGAGCTGGAGGCAGGGGGTGGGGACTGACCTGGGCCAGCGCGTGGCCTGGGGACCTGGACTCCTTGTTGATGGGCTCAGGATTCGTCAGAAGCAGGTTGTGGGAGCCTGACTCTGACCCTGATCCTGACCCTGACCCTAGCGGGGCTCCTTCTCCCCCGAGAGCCTCAGTCTCCTTCCCCACGAAGGGGATAAACACCCTGCGTGGGGCCGTGAGGACCCAGGGAGAGAACATGGCATGTCCCTGGAACAGCGCACCGTCTAAATTTAGCTTTTCTCTGAGCAAACCAACAGATTCTAATTTCCCATGTTCCTCTCTCTCCGAGTCTCTGTGCGCAGGCGCTTCCTCTCCTTTATTAGCAACGCTGGCAGGAGCGTCACTCATTTCCAGAAAATACCTCCCCCCCCCCCCCCACTGGGTGCAATGACTGTTTATCTTTCTTTTCCCTCTCATCCGCACTCGAGGATGTTTTTATTGATTTTTAGAGAGAGGAAGGGAGAGAGAGAGGAACATCAATATTGACAGTTTGCACCCCGCACTTGCCCTGACCAGGCATCGAACCCACAACCTTTGGAGCACGGAGGATGCTCCAGCCCCCTGAGCCCCCGGGTCAGGGCCAGCTTATCTCTTGCTGCTGCCAGGCCCGTGTGGTCAGACCCAGCGCAGTGTCCGTGTTCTCCCCCGGGTCGGAGAATGCCTGCCCTCCCCTCTCTGAGCACCTGGCTCTGCCCCTGGCACTCCCCTCCGCATGCTGAGCTCTGCAGGCAAGTGGCTCGCCTTCTCCCTGCCCCAGGGCGAGCACCTGGGAGCCGCTGTACGGTGGCCCTCGCAGACGGTTGGCTTCTCAGGGGGAAAGCGGGCCTCGCTGGGGCAGCGCCGCCTCTGGCTGCGGGGCCCGACCGCTCTGGACAGTGATCTCAGGGCCAGACGGCTCTCACCCGCTCCCCTGGCTCCCGGCCTGGTGCGGGCACAGCCCGTGTTCATTACTCATCACACTTCCTCTGGGGACGGCTCTCTCCCCGGCCCCACTCTCTGGAAGGGTTTCCAAGTGGAACACGCCGCTGGTCTCTGCTGGGATGCCCCCTCCCCCCCGGCGGGCTCTCTCTCTCCCCCAGCACGTGGAGCTCAGCGGCCGGCGTTACGAATGGAGCCTCGGCGGCCACAGCCCCGCGGGGCCTCCGGACGCTCGCTGCCGGGCGCCCCGTCCCCGGTCCCAGGCGGAGACCGACAGCGCGGAGCGGGCTTTCACCCACGGGTGCGCTGTGTCAGGGCCGCGGTGCTGACCGTGCCAGGCGCTCACACCGCGGCTTCGGGGGGAAATGAGGTTCCGTGCGCTTTGCTGGCGTGGGCCCGGGAAGAGGGGCTTCAGAGAGGCTTGGACGGAGTGGCTGCTGCCCGGCAGCGCAGCGCTGGCTCCCCTGCGGCTCTGCCCGGCGATGGGGCTGGTTTCCGCTCCGGCTCCACGGCTCCCGCCGCGGCCTGGCCTCACCCGCGCCCGGAGCCGGACGCAGACGCGAGCTGGCCGCTCGGCGGGGGCTGGAGGTCCGCGTCCCCCCTCAGTCTGCGGCCTTGAGTGTCCCGTCGGCTTCCCTCCGGCTGCGTGCTCAGCCAGCGCCTCTAGCATCGCCATGGAGACGGCGTGCGATTTAAACAGGCCTCAGAGCAGACAGGGAGTGAGAGAGGTGCCGACACACATGCTCTCAGGGTTTGAGTCTATTTAATCAGGATTTAATTTAAAACGACAGATGGCCGAGGTCAGGGCCCCGGCTGGAGGTGCTGTAAATTGCATTGTCACCATCACGCCAAACAGGGGAGGACGGAGTCCGGGGCGTGTGTGGAGCACAGCTGAGCGCGGGGATGGGGTGCCAGGCCTACCCCCGGGCTTGCTGGGACAGGGTCCCCAAAGGGGGACCATGGAAATGGGTTCTGCAGGATGCGTAGGAGTTCACCAGGCAGAGAAGGGCAGTGCAGAGGGGAAGGGACCCCCCCGGGTGAAGAGCCAGGCTGGAGCTGGGGCGTTCTTTTTCCCCTCTCTCTGCTGCTGGAACAAATTGCCATAAACGCAGTGGCTGACACGGCACAGGGTCACTCTCATGCAGTTCAGGGGGGGCAGAGGAGGCCCTGCCCGTGCACAGGTGGCCTGCAGACGGCTGTCTCCCGGCGGGCCTGGAGCCCTGCCTCTGGGCTGTGGACCAGGGCCTTGAGGCTGGCCCGGTGGGGAGCTGAGGCTCGGAGAGGGTGCATTGTAGCAGCCCCTCCCCCGGGCGGGCCCCTCTCCCTGGGGAGGGGGGGCAGAAATGCCTCCCAGGAGGGCCCCAGCAGGGAGCAGGGGGAGGCACGTGCAGGGAAGGCCGGGAGGTCCTGTCCCGCACAGGGCTCCTCTGCAGAAAGCCCGGCCCCTGGTGTCCAGCAGACTGCCGTCCGTCCGCATGGAGGCCGCACCCCGCGGAGCTGGCCGGGCGCTGCTTCTCCCTGTGGGTGCAGGATCAGCGGGAGGGAGGGACGGCCCCTCCTTCCCTGGTCTTGGCCCCTGGGGCTGGGCTGGGGGTGCGAGGGCAGGTGCAGGCAGGGCCCACGTGGGGCAGGATTCTGAGGGCTGCGTGTGACCACCCGGCCGCCTCCATCCGTCCTCATTCCACGTTCTGCCAAACCCAAAAATCACCCCCAGCTGCCAGCTGCCCCGCTCCAGCCATGCCCCGTTCCCCTGCCGGGTGCCCCCTGGCTGCCGGGGAGCGGCTGCTGGCTGTGTAGTCCCCGGGCCGGCCGGTCTGGCTGCGGGCAGCGCGCACACCTTCTCTCCTCTCTGCCGACGTGGGGGACAGCTGACAGGCAGCCCGTGGGCGGCCGGCTCCCTCCTTCCCCAGGCTCCCTCCTGGGCCGGGCCTGCGGAGCCGGTCTGGGAGGGGCGAAACTCCTGGTCGGTCCCTCCCACGGCCCAAATGTGCGGCTCCCTGACACCAGGCCCCTCCCGGTGGCGCCACCTGCCGGAGCCACCCCCGTCCCTCCTGGGCCGGGCGAGAGCCAGAGAGCCGTCCGGGCTTCCGAGGGCAGGCGGCCGGCGGGAGGCGGGAGGCCTGTGCCCGCCTGTCCCCGCGCCCGGCCGGTGTACAGAGTGCTCCCAGAGCCGGGACCGGAGAGGGGGCTGGGGGCGAGAAGCCGGAGGCGGAGGGCAGAGGAGGCGCGGCTGTCCGGTCCCCCGCAAGGGCTGCGGTGGATTAAGATTCCGCAGAATGTCTCTGCACAGGAGTGTGTGTGCCCAGCGCTCGCCCCGGCTCCCCTGAGCCTGAGGGTTTGGGGAGATGGGACTTGGTGAGCCCCCAGCCTGGGAGGCGCTACCGGCCCCCCCATCTCTGCGCACAGCTCCGTGGGGCCCTCCCAGGGCTCCCGCGTCCCTGCCTGCCCCTCTCCTGGCCTCGGCCTCCGCTGACGTCCCGCCCCGGCCTCTGACCTGGAAGGAATTGGAGGAGGGAAAGGACAAGCAGCGAGAGAGGCTAAGAGGCTCGCTGCGGGGAGAGGGGAGCCGGCTGTGTCTCCCCCCGAACCCCCAGGTGCTGATTAGGAGGGAGATTTGCGAGAGGAAGTCAGTACGGTTGAACCCTGGAGAGAGGACAGAGGTCTGCCGGGAGGAGGGGTTTTGAAAGCCCCTCCCTGACGCCGGCCTCACGGCTCGCCTCTCCCACGCTGTTCCTCCTCCTCCTCCTCCTCCTCCTCTTCCTTCTCCTCCTCCATCACTGTGGGCGAGGACCCCGCCCTTCCGGAGGCGGGAGGCCCCTGGAGGAATTTCAGGAATGAGAATCCCGAGGCCCAGGTCACAGGTGGGGGAGTTGGGACTGGAACTCCAGCCTCTTGGGTACGGTGGGTGTGAGGCTCCGACACGCAGGGCTGGACTCCTGGCTCCATCCCCCGCTGGCTGTGTGGCCTCGGGCCAGTCACTGAGCCTCTCTGGTCTGCGTTTGACTGTGCAGTGGGAGCACGGTGGTGTGGAGGGGAGGCGTGAGTCCAGCGGAGCCCCGGGCAGTGCCCGCCGGGGCGTGTGGGGAGCCCTCCGCGGGGGCCGTTGGTCACTGTCCTTGGAGGACAGACACTCGGGCGCATCGGCTGCGCGTCCCCTCAGTTGTCGCTGGCGCCGTCTTGGGGGGCGGACGGAGGGAAGGGGCACACGGGGACCCGCCCAGCACGGGGCGCCTGGTTTGGGAAGGGGGTGAGCTCAGGGCGGAGGGTCCCGGATGGCATCTCATCGCTGCGTGGGCGGGTCCCGGGGAGCTGAGGTGGCTCCCCGGCCTCTCACAGGCCGGCCCTGCGGGACTAGTGACAGCCCAGGGAGCCCGTCACACGGCTGTCCGCAGGCGACCCCCCCCCCGCCCCCGCCAGGTCAGAGGAGCGGCTGCAGCCCTTCTCTCACAGAGAGGGGACACCGCTGGCAGGTGGACAGCCTCTGGGCCAGCCCTGGGGGCCGTGGGCCAGCCCCGGGGCCGTGGGCCAGCCCTGGGGGCCGTGGGCCAGCCTGGGGGCCTGAGCCAGCCCTGGGGGCCGTGGGCCAGCCCTGGGGGTGTGGGCCAGCCCTGGGGCCGTGGGCCAGCCCCGGGGCCGTGGGCCAGCCCTGGGGGCCTGAGCCAGCCCTGGGGGCCGTGGGCCAGTCCTGGGGCCGTGGGCCAGCCCTGGGGGCTGTGGGCCAGTCGCCCGTGGGCCAGTTCTGGGGGCCGTGGGCCGGTCCTGGGGGCCGTGGGTCAGCCCTGGGGGCCGTGGTTTGCACACAGCTCTCCCGTCCACTCCCCACCCCCACGCCGTTTGCAAGCCCTCAAATCCCCAGATACCTGTGTGGTGGAATTGGATGCAGAGCCGCCATCCATGGCCACATCTGGGCCTCGGGTTGGGGGCAGCGTGGCCAGCAGCCCTTGGCAGTCCTCACAGGGCTGCCCCGGCCCCAGTCCAGCTAGGTGAACCAGCACGGAGGAGCCCAGAAACTCAGGCCCAGCTTGCCCGTGTCCTGGGCCAGTGATCTGGCCTGGGCCGGTTACTAAGGGCTCAGGCGTAGCCTCTGGGCAAAGAGCACCCACTCAGGCCCTGCCTACCGGGCTGGCACCTCTCCTCTGTTCCACAGCATTTGTCTGAAGGCAGCTGCTGGGCGTCACCGGCCAGGCCTCCGGGACACACAAAGGTCTGAGCCCCTGTGTGGGCTGGAGAGACAGCGGGTCTCCCCCGTGCTGTCCCCAGAGGCAGGGGGGTACAGGAGACCGATGGCGATACAGCACAGGAGATAAACATCGGGTGGCTAAGCCAGTCCAGGAGGGCTTCCCGCAGGAGGGGACACCGGGAGGCAGAGAGGGCGATGGCGAGGCAGGAGCAGGCCTGCCGGAATGAGGACGCGGCAGGCGGCGTGGGGAGAAGCTCCGTTTATTCCGCGCCTGCACAGCCAGACTCTCCGGGGACCTGAGCCGGGGGTGTGGGGCCCGGCGGACGGACGGGTGTGGTCCCTGGGGGAGAAACTCCTTGAATTGTGTCACTGCCCCCACAAGACATGTCTGATCACCCTGTTCTACAGATCAGACACAGGCTCCGACGGGTGGGAGGATTTGCTCATCACCGAAAGGCTCCCAGCCCAGAAGCCACTCCAGACCCGGCACGTTTTCCTCTCCTCGTAGGACAGTGCAGGTTTCCCCTGCCTGGGACCGGGGCGGCGGGGTGTCTGGGGCCCCGTGGGCTGAGGCGGGGGGAGGACTGGGGAGCCCGGCACCCCTGGGAGATGCAGAGTCCAACCTCCTCCCCAGGATGGCCCAGAGACACACCTCACACACCTTTGAGACCCCCTCCCCCGCTAAGGACCCCGGGACGAGAAGCACTGGCCATGGAGGAGACACAGCCCCACCCCCAGCTGTTGGACAAGAGGGATGGGCCCTCCTGTGCCCCGCCCCCTCCCCTTACCCCGCTCAGCCAGCCGGGCTCCCAGCCAGGCGTCCATCAGCAGAGTGCGGAGCGGGCACCACCGGCCACAACGGGCCCGCTGTCCACCCAGCACAGCGATGGAGGCTGCGGGGCAGGTGGCCGGGGCGGGGCCGGGCCCGGCAGCTTGTTCCGGTCTGGGGGAGACTTACAGGGGCAGAGCCACGGGCATCGTGGTTGGTGAGGACGGGGATGGGCGCCTCGGCCCTGCTCCCGGCCTGCCTCCCGGCCCGCGCCTCGGTCCCCCCGCCGGGAAGCTGGAGGGCAGCCCCCGCGGGCCTCAGGGTGCGGGGGCCGCCCTGGGGGGGCACTCCGGCTCTCCGGAGTTAAAGGGCCTCATTTTCCACATGAAGCGCTGGCAGTGCTCCAGGGCGTCGCACATCTGGGCGGCCTCGGGGCTGGCGCACCAGAAGCTGGGGCCCAGCACGCACTGGTCGGTGCCCAGCAGCGGGGCGCGGGGCGCGTGGCAGGCGCCCACCTTGGCGCACAGCACGGCGGGGTCCATCATCTCCGAGAGCGTGGAAAAGAGCACGGGCTCGTACTCGTCCACGAAGCGGTTGCACTGGATCATGTAGGGCAGCGGCAGGATGCGGCAGCCGCCCTTGAAGGCCTGCAGGATGCCGCGCTTGGTGCTCTTGCGCTCCAGGTTGCGGGAGGACACGCCCAGCAGCCGCTTGCAGCCGTTGCAGAAGCTGCCCTGGTTGTCCCGGTCCAGCAGGGGCGGCAGCAGGGTGGCACGGGGCGGCAGCAGGGTGGCGCGGGGCCCCAGGAGCGGCCGGGCGTGCCGCCGCCGGCGCCGGCGCTGGCCGCCGCCGTCGCCACCGCAGAGCCGGACGGCCCTGCACACCTTCTCGGGGGGCACCCGGGTCACGAACTCCACCAGTGAGGGGCTGTAGGCGTCCACCATGGTGACGCACTGCTGGGCGATGGAGGCGGGCATCACGCCGCACACGCGCTCCAGCGCCTGGCTGATGAGGGCCTCGGTGCTGTTGGAGTCCAGCCACCGGTCCAGCTCGTGGATCACCTGCAGGCACACGTCGCAGGTCAGGCCGGCCTGCATCTGCGCCTCCGGCCTCCGCCCGGCGGACAGCGGCCCCAGCGCGGGGGCGGCGGGCTCGGCCGGCCCGGGCAGCGCCTCGCAGAAGCCGCCCCTCTCGCAGGTCTCCTCGGGCAGCACCAGCCTCAGCATGTGGTCCCCGGGGCCCAGGAACCGCTGCATGTAGTCCCTGCAGACAAGCGCCAGGCCGGGCCCCAGGGAGCGGCACTGCTCCCACGTCACCGCGTCCGCCAGTGCCGACACGTTGGAGCCCACGGCCTCCTGGAGCCGGGCGACCAGCCCGACGCAGTCCTGGCACACGGGGTCCTCAGGGATGGGCGGGAGGTGGAAGCTGAGCGGCCCGCTGGCCATGAACGGGGCGGCCAGCTCGGACGTGTCCTCCTCGGAGAGCGGCCCCGGGGTGGCCGCCGGGAGGCTCTGCAGCGGCCGGCAGAGGGTGAGCGCCATGCACACCTGCGGGGGGGCGCTGCCCGGGGGCCCCCCCAGCATGCTGAGGACGGCCGGGCTGTGGGCGTCCACCATCTCCTTGCATCTGGCCGAAGCGTCCTGGCCTGGAAGCCACTCGCAGGTCTTGGTCACCAGCGCCAGGACCTCGGCGTCGGTGGTGTTGGGGTTCGCGCCGTTGCCGGCGGCGGCCACCACGTCCAGGCAGACGTCGCAGGGCAGGGTCCTGGCGCTGGGCTTGCTCCAGACGGCGCTCCGGCAGTGCCCCAGGGCCCCGCACTGGGCTGCGGCCTGCAGGTCCCGGCACCAGGCGGCAGAGCCCCGGGTGCACTCGGGGGAGCCCTGCACGGGGCCGGCCAGGGCGGCCCCCAGGAGGCCGGGCAGGAGGAGCAGGGCAGGGAGCATGCTGCTCGGTGGCTCGGTGGGTGGTTCCAGTGTGCCCGGCACCCGGGCGGCTGCTATAAACCGGCCCCGCCCCGGACAGCTGTTCGGGCCCCGCCTTCCAGGCCGCCTCCCGTGCAGCCTGACTCCGCCCCTGCCTCCCCACACGGGTCTCCCTGTGGAGCCCTCCGCCTGCCCGCACACCCCGAGGCCCTCCTTCCTTCCTTCTTTCCCTGGGACTTGTCTGTCGGAAACGGAGCGCACTCAAGGCCCCCGCCCCGAGGCCCTGGTCCCCCCTTTGCCATCACCCCCTCCCCCCCACCCCGGCTCAGGCCTGTCCTGACCTGCTGGGAGCCGGAGTGTCTGCCCCTCTGGAGGGTGTAGGAAGGCAGCCCTCCTCTCTGCCAGAACATTCACTGATGTCGGGGACTGGCCAACGACCCCAGCTGCTGTCCGCACATGGGGCCCGGCCCGGGCGTGGCCGGCTCTGGTGGCCGCGCCGCTGTGCTGTGTGGTCCTCCTCCGTGGCCAGGGCGCCCGGCCGCCTCCGCGGCGAGCCAGTTTCTGCTGGAGCCTGGCCAGGGTGTGGGCGGGGCTTCCGTGGGCCGAGGGTGCGGGTTGAAAGTTCGCCTGGCCCACAGGCTGTTTCGTCCCCGTGTCCTTTGTTGTGCTTCCCCTCCCTCCGTGTGTAGGAAAGAGTTCCTGGGCCGGAGCGTCAGTGCCCGGCAGGCACACAGGTGTCCCGCCCGGTTCCTGTTTGTTCACGAGAATTCCAGAGCCAGGCTGCCAACGGGGCCTGCCGGGCCAGCCGGAGGGGCTGCCCGGACCGCGGGAGCCCCCGTGGGGGTGAGCCCCTGGCGCAGTGCCGGCTCGGATTCCGGGCCCCCGGTGCCCACGGGAGCGCCCAGCTATGTGGGTCGGCGCCAGGCCCGAGGTGCGGCCGCCCCGTGGAGGAATGTGGACAGGGCTGGCCGGGCCTCCTCCCTGCCAGTTGGGAACATCGATGGGGAACAGGTTTCTGAGCGCCTCACCCCATGTCCCAGGACGGCGGTTCCTCTGGCCCGGAGTGGGGACCGGCCTGGGCTTTCGGTTGCGGGTGGCAGCTGGGGCTTCCCTGCCACCGGGGTGGCGCTAGAGACGCGGGCACCGTATCTAGATGGGCCCGGGCAGGCGGGCGTCGGCTCGTGTCACCAGGCTTTGTATGTGCCAGCCCTTTGTCCAGGGAGCCTCCTGAGGCTGTGGGTCTGCTGGGGTTCTCCGGGCACTGTGGGCACTGGCCCTGCTCTCTGGTGTGGAAGGTGATGCCAGGCAGCTGGTACCTCACAGCCCAGCCCCATGGTGCTGCCAGGCTCCTGCCATGATGCCATGATCCACAGAGGCTGGAATATCTCCTCATATATATGCATCTATGTATATGTCTACCTATCCATCTATATACACGTATGTATTTCAGAGAGGAAGAGGGAGAGAGAGAGAGAGAGAGAGAGAGAGAGAGAGAGAGAGAGAAGGAAAGAGAGAGAGAAATATCAATGATGAGAGAGGATCATTGATCAGCTGCCTCTGCATACCTCCTCCTGGGGATGGAGTCCACAATCCAAGCGTGTGCCCTGGCCGGGGATTGAGCTGTGACCTCCGGGTTCATAGGTCAATGCTCAGTCACTGAGCCACGCCGGCCAGCCTCCTGTCTTTGCATCCCTCCGGCCTGGTGCCCACCATGGAATACTGAATTTGTCTTTTATTTTTAGAAAGCATATAAGAGCCTTTTCTTTTTGGACTTTTTTTTTTTTTTTTTTTTTACTTTTTACTGGAATATTTCATGGGTACAGGGATGGGCACAAATTCAAAGTGTTCAGCTCAGCATAGGTCCACAACCCGAGCAGGCACTGGATCCGGGCGGAATAGCTCCAATTCCCAGCAGCCCGGCACCGCCAGTCTCCCCAAGTCCCACCCCTGCCCCTGCCCGGATCCCCACGTATTTGGTGTCTGGCTTCCTGGGTGCGGCAAGGAGCGGAGGGTCTGGCGCCTCCTTTTCCGTGGAACTCCATCGGGTGACGGGACCCGTGCATCCCCGCGCTTCCCTGCACGGCGTGGGAGTCGTTTCCGGTTGGGGCAGCAGGGACCCGCCCGCGCTGGGAGCACCGGCATTCCTGTCTTCGCTGGGATTGTTCTAGGAGCGGAAACGGGGTCAGCTGCAGGGCACCGACACCCCAGGGCGGCCCTCGGCCTCTGCGAGCCCCCACCGCCCTCAGTGGCTGTTGGCTTTATTTTCATACTCAGGGGCCTGGTGCACTGAATTCCTGCACGGGGGGCGGGGTGGGGGTCCCTCAGCCTGGCCTGCATCCTCTTCAATCTGGGGTCCCTCTCACAATCCAGAACCACTGGCTCCTAAGCGCTCACCTGCCTGCCTGCCTGATGCCCCTAATTGCTCCCCTGCCTGCCTGATTCCCTTAACTGCCCCCCTACCCTGCCAGCTGATCCTCCTAACTTCTCCCCCTGCTAGCCTGATCCCCCTAACTGCTCTCCTGCCGGCCTGATGTCCCTAACTGCTCTCCCCTCTTGGCCTGACCCCCCTAACTGCCCATCTGCTCTCCCTCCTGACCTGATCTCCCTAACTGCCCATCTGCTCTCCCTCCTGACCTGACCCCTCTAACTGCCCATCTGCTCTCCCTTGCTCTCCGCCCTTTCAGACCCCAGCACAGGAGTGCTGAGAGCTCTCTGCCAAAGCCCCACCCTGTCCTGATGCCCCAGCCCTGGACCAGGTGGCACAGCCGGCCTGCGTGCACCTCTACTGGGGGGGGGGGGCGCCCCTGGAGGCAGCCTCATGTCCCGGTGGAGCAAGTCCCTGCCCTGGTCCCTGCCCTCCAGCTCCTATGCGCACCCAGCCTGCTGAGTGGTCGTGACTGGGACACCATTAGGACCAATTAGCTCATTCCCTCTTTATATGGATGGTAGTTTACAGCTTAGAGCATTGAAGACGGGTTAGGGACCCCTGTGCCAGCTTGCCTCAGCCGTGCTGGGCCCCGCTTGCCTTGTGGTCCCCGTCGCCTCGCTCCGTCCCAATCATCCATCCATCCGCACGTGGGTAGGTTACTGACCCGGCTCCCGCTTGGGGAGCCGGCTGGAGACACGGTCCCTCTTCCCGCCTCCGAGGGACCAGGACGCCCTCACCTCACCCCGGGCTCCTGTCACTGAGGGAGCAGTGATGGCGACATAGCGCTGCGTCTGCCCCGAGGCCAGGGGCCTTCACTCCGGGTGGCGTTCCGTGTGGGACCCCAGCACCGTCTGTGTCCAGGCAGCCCGGGGGGGGGGGGGCACTCGCACCGCTGCCCAGCGGTTCTGGGCGGCGCCATGTGGGGCACAGAACGTGTGTCTGTGGGCGGCACCTCGAGGGCCTGCTGGGCCCCGATCTGCATGTGCTGAGCAGACGCCCCCAAAGGTTATGCTAGTGTGTGGTCCCCGGGGCTGTCACCCCACAGCGTCCCCCCAGGTTGTGCTGGTCTCAGCCCTGCAGAACATGCCAGACACGCGTGACCGGTGTCCGTCTGCCACGCACAGTGGAACCCGTGGCGGCGTTGGCTGTGCTTCCTCAAACTGCGTCTAAGGACGTTACCGGAAGGGCTTTCGTGGGCACCGTGGGGGAGGCGGGGAGGAGGCCGGAGGGGACCCCGATCTGGAGCCGGTGGGGTGGGGGAGGCCGCAGCTGCTAAGAGCTCGGGCGGCCCGCAGGGCGGGGAGGTGCTCCCTGGGCACAGCGGGGACTTCTGGTTCCAGCCCCGCCCAGCGGACCGGGCTGTGCTCGGTGCTGGGAATGTCTGCCCACGGCCACTGCCTGCTCCAGGCTCCCTCCTCTCACCTCCCCTGGTGGCATCCTGTGCCCTGCCCAGCACCCCTGCCCTCAGGGCTGCGTGGGGCCCAGGCTGGGTTCACGCCACTCATTCCACACGTTTGCGTGGCCCCGGGTGAGCTGGGGCTCAGCGAGGGAGGACGTTCCTGTGCGGGACGGAGCGTGAACGTGTGCGTGTCAGTGACTGATGTCTGGAAAGGCGCCCTGCGGAGTACAGGGCAGCGGGAGGGGGAGGGGCGCTGGGAGTGGGCGCTGGGAGTGGGCGCTGGGAGCTGGGAGCTGGGTGGTGGGTGCCGGGAGCTGGGAGGTGGGCGCTGGGAGGTGGGAGATGGGAGCTGGGAGCTGGGTGCTGGGAGCTGGGCGTTGGGTGCTGGGAGCTGGGAGGTGAGCACTGGGAGCTGCGAGCTGGGAGCTGGGTGGTGGGTGCTGGGAGCTGGGAGCTGGGCGTTGGGTGCTGGGAGCTGGGAGGTGAGCGCTGGGAGCCGGGAGCTGGGCGGCCTCTGCAGCCCCTCTGGGAAGGTGCCATGAGCACAGCGCTTGGTGAAGTGGGTTCGCAGGGGAGCCCAGGAGGGCACATGGCAGGGCCAGGGCCCCGGGTGGACAAGTGCTGCCCTCTGCCTGGAGCCCAGGAGGAGGGGGGGGGGGTGCAGCAGCTGTGGGGTGAGGCGGGCTGTCCCCTGAGCCGCCCAGTCCCCTGGAGGAGTCACTGCTGCTTCTGAGGAGGGGGGCGTGGGATTTACCCACATCAGTGCAGCCTGGCAGAGGGCACCCCGGTGAGAGGCCTGAGGGAGGGCACCCCAGTGAGGGGCCTGGCAGAGGGCACCCCGGTGAGGGGCCTGAGGGAGGGCACCCCGGTGAGGGGCCTGGCGGAGGGCACCCCGGTGAGGGGCCTGGCGGAGGGCACCCCGGTGAGGGGCCTGGCGGAGGGCACCCCGGTGAGGGGCCTGAAGGAGGGCACCCCAATGCCAGGGCCAGGGGAGCCCCAGGAGGCCGGGCCCGGGCCCTCAGCCAGGCCTGGGTCTGCAGCACAGGGGCCGAGGGTGGCCTGGCGGAGGGGCAGGGCGTGGAGGCCGCAGCACGAGGTGAGGTGCCAGGGAGCTGCGTGGGAGGCCTGACTCATGCCAGCAGGTGGGGGCGCGTGGGCAGGCGGGCATAGTTCAGAGGCAGGAGCGGGCGGGGGATTCCTGAGCCGGGCGGGTGGGGGATGCTGGCAGCCGGGCAGCATCTGCCCAGCGGGAGGCCGGTGGGTCAGCCTTCCCACCCAGCCCCATGGCGCCTCGGTCGCGTGTCCACCCTCCTCCCTTCTCCTTCCCTCCCGCTGAGTCCAAGCCTCAGGGCGATGGGAACCGGCTGTCACCTCACAGCCTGTCCCCTCAGGCCCCGGCCACGGCCCCTCACTCCCGCTGCACCCGGCTGGCCTGGAGGTCCGCGTGAGGGCTCGGTTTCCCCTCTAACGACGGGGAAGGCCTGCCCGCTCCGCAGCCGGAGGCCAGAGCCCAGGCTCAGGGCACAGGGCGGGCCCAGCGGCGGGTCCTGGCCTCGCCTGCTTCCGGGGGCACAGCCTGTCCTTCCTGAGGGGCTGGCTCCGCTCCAGCCCTGCGCCCTCACCCCATCCTCCCTGTGCTGTGTGACTGCGCCCACTGTCCCTCCCCACAGGGCCCTGAGTCACTGGGCCAGGCCCCGGCCAGGGGACCTCGCCTGCTTCCTGCTCCCAAACAGGCCCAGCCCAGGGCCGGGGTCAGCACTGCCGAGCCTCCAGGGGCACGGCCCCTCCACCGCGGCCTCGGGGTCCTGGCACCGCGGCCTTGACCTTAAACGCTGCCTGTGGTGCAGATCACCCCGAGGTGAGAGGCCCCTTCGTGGGCAACATCTGGGGTCAGGGGTCAGGGGTCAGGGGCGGCACCTGTGTCCCCGCCGCTGGACGCTGTCTGTGAAGCTCTGGGCAGGCGGCCAGTCCCGAGCGGAGCACGGCTGTGAGCTCAGGGCCGGGGTCGGGGGCTTCAGAAGGCAGACCCGGTTCCCCCTCCCAACAGCCCAGCCCCGGGGAGGCGCGGAGCCTTGTGGCCGCCGGGGCCCCCGCTCCTGACCCATCTCATCATCGGGTCAGACGGAGCCCGGCGGAGGGGAGGGACGAGAACAGCGGGGCTGTGTGGACACAGGTGTGGGGCTGTGAGGGCCAGGTCGTGGGCACACACACCTCGGCACCTGGGACCGTGCCTCCTGATCTCGGGGCGCCAACCTTGCTGGAGGGTCCCCCGTGTGCCCATGGGGCCGCATCCTGAGCCCCAGGTCCCTCCCGGCACCTCCGGGAGCTGAGGCTCCCCGGCGGGCGGTGCGGGTGCCATCCGGCCATCAACATAACCGGCCCCGCTGCCCGCCCACCGGGAGGCAGCCTGGGAAAGCACGGTGCCAGCGGCACCTCCCCTGAGGCCCGGCATCTCCGCCCCGGGGCCCGGGAGCCGCGGTGTGTGGGCAGCGAGAGGGGAAAGGGGCCCCAGCGCACGTGCCCCGTGTGTGGGCCCCGCGCAGATGGGTGGGTGTTGCCGTGTGTGAGCACTGCTGTAGGGGCGAGTGCCGGCGGGAAGGAACCAGGCAGAACCCCGGGTCCCGGGATGAGCACAGGAGGCGGGAGTGAAACCACAGAGATAACCATGGTGTGAGATGGGAAAGGAGAGGCATAGTGGGTGTGGGGTGGGGTCAGGAGTGGGCCTGTGGGTGAGACCCAGAGCGGGGAGCTGGCTGGGACAGCAGTGGGGTGGGGGTGGGGGCAGGGAGAGCATCAGGAAGTGCCGAGGCCGCTGTAAGTGCCGTGGCGGTGACGGTGAGGGGCTGAGGGGCAGCGTGGGTGCGGCCTGGCTCGGTCTGTGTGAGGCAGAGCCACAGGAGGTGCTGCCAGGTGGAGGGTCAGGAGGAGGAATGCGGGAGGAGGCGGGACGGGCCAGGTGTTGGGCCTGAGAGGGAGGCTGCCCGGGCGGGCGGGCGGGCGGGCAGACCTGTTGAGCTGCTGTTGTGCCATCAGTGAGAGCAGGTGCCTGGTCCCGATCCAGGATGTGGCTCTGAGGATGGGAAAGCACACGGAGGACGGCCATCGCCCTGGTGGCCTGAGAGGACAGGGCGGGGGCGGGGGGAGCCAGGCGTGCGTGATGGGGTGGCCGGGCGGAGGGGTGTGGGGGGAGGGGAAGGCCAGGCCAAGGCTGGTGCCCTCTGAGGCTGAGGCCGTCCTGGGCCTCTCTCCCCGTGGCCGGGGTTGCCTGGCATCCATGGGGGTCCTTGGCGTGTGGACACATCACCTCCTCTCCGCCTGCCACTCCCAGCGGGTGACCCCGTGTGTCTGCGTCATGTCCCCTTTAAGAAGGACAGGGTCCCATGGGATGGGGGCCCGCCCTGCTCCAGGGTGACCTCTCTTGGCTAAGCACCTGCCACCACCCCCTCCCTGTCAGGCTGCGTTCCGGTCCTGGGGCCCGGCGTCAGGTGTGAACTGGGGGCACGTGTGGCCTGTCCCCGCCGTCCTCACCGGGGGTCTGTGAACGTGGAGGGGGTGCCAGGGAGGCTGTGGGGCTGGTTCGTGCACTTGGGGTGCAGGCTATTTCCCGGGGGGCCAGCTCGGTTGACAGGCCCGGCCGCCTACCCTTTCTGAGGTCGCCTCCGCCGCACGCACCGAGGGGTCCGGTCTGAGCGTCTGAGTCCCCGCGGGCCACGCCGCAGCCTCGTCCGCATGCCCGGGGCCACACGCGTGGGAGCTGCCTCTCGCCAGCACAGCTGCTACTCAGCCCGCCCGCCCGCCTCCGCCCACAGGCCCGTGGAGGGTGTCCGTGCCCGGCCCGGCCCGGCCCAGGCGCCCACGTGTCCTCCGTCACAGGCTCAGGACGGGAGCCCCGCTCGGCGGGGGACGCCGTGACAGGAACACTGCGCCAGGAAACAGCTCCGTCTCCGGAAACAGCGTCACGGCCCGTGGCCGGGCCAGACAGAGGCCGCTGTTGGGCAGACGTGTCTGGATTGTGGACGGGAGGGAACCATCACAGACCGGGGATCCCCCATGGGTGCCCTCCGCACACACTGGTGTGCCCCACGCGCCCTGTGTACGTGGTCCCCACATCTGCCGCGGCCACGAACGGGACCCGGGGCCGTGTGCCTTCAGCTCCTCACCGGCCGGCGGGGTGTGGCCTATGGCACGGGGGGTGCCCCTGTCTGAGTGCCCACGGGGAAGGGTCCCTTCAGAGGGACGCTGTGTGTCTGGTCCCCCGTCTCTGCGGTGACAGCAGGAATCCCAGCCAGACCCTGGGCAAGGCAGGGCGCCGAGTGCTGCAAGCCTGGCACAGCCGTGCCCAGGGCGCCCCAGCCTGTGCCGGCCGGGCGGCTAGAGTGATTGGCTTCAAGTGTTCAGGGGGAGAGTTGCTCTCTCCCCCTCCTGCCCCCCTCCCCGTCCCATCCCCCTCCCTCTCCCGCCCCCCTCCCTCTCCCGCCCCCCCTCCAGACCCTGGCATTAGCCCCGTAGAATCCACAGACTGGCCAGGGTGCAGATCTCTGTTTTGCCACCAGCTTTGGGGTGACCCGGGCACCTTTCCGCATGGTATGGTGCCCCGTCTCCTGTCAGATGGGGGGGGGGGAGGTGTAATTCCCACTTGGCAGGTTGCTGGGACCCAAGTGTTGCTCCGATAGGTGATGCAGACAGTGTTCAGCCAATACTGGGCGTTGTCGTCGATTCATTGGCTCATCGATCGAGTCGCTAAGCTTAGTAGTCCTGAGCGGGGGCTGGCCGCCTTAGGCCCCTGGAGCCTTTCCCACATACCCCCCCACCCCCACCCCTTCCCAGCTGGGCCTGGAGCCTCCCCCATGTCCCCCCCGCCCCCCCGCCCCTTCTCAGCTGGGCCTGGAGCCTCTCTCATGTCCCCCCTGCCCCCGCCCCTTCCTAGCTGGGCCTGGAGCCTCCCCCATGCCCTCCCCCCCCCCCCCCGCCCTTTTCTCCCCCCTCCCCCGCCCCTTCCCAGCTGGGCCTGGAGCTTTCCCCATGTCCCCTACCACCCCCCGCCCCTTCCCAGCTGGGCCTGGAGCCTCCACCATGTCTCCCCCGCCCCCCACCCCTTCCCAGCTGGGCCTGGAGCCTCCACCATGTCCCCCCCGCCCCCCACCCCTTCCCAGCTGGGTCTGGAGCCTCCCCCATGTCCTCCCCCTCCCCCCCCTTCCCAGCTGGGCCTGGAGCCTCCCCCATGTCCTCACCCCCCCAGCCCTTTTCTCCCCCCTCCCCCGCCCCTTCCCAGCTGGCCTGGAGCCCAGCTTCTCAGAGGTGGGTTCCGAGTTGGCTCCAGCCGCGGGCCTGGAGAATCGCTCTGGTTTTCCAGGAATCCCCGGGCTCCCAGCATCAGCCAGACGCTCAGCCACACCCAGGGTCCCGGGGAGCCCCCCTCCTGCCAGAGGGGCGGCCCTGAGGAAGGCACAGGGGCCAGGTGGGGAGGGGCGGGAACACGGAAACATCTGGAAATTCTTGATCCTTGAAATTAGTTTAGCAAATACCATTACTCCCCCTCCTTCCCACTCCCACAGCCGAGAGGGGCCCAGGGCGGGGCGGGCAGCTCCTCTCCTGTGCGCTGTGGGGGTTCCCGGGGAGGGAGGCCCCGTGGAGGCTGGGCGGGGCCTCAGTGCCTGACCTCAGACGGCTGCCCCTCCTGGGCCTCAGCTTCCTCGTCCTGGGCCATCTGGTGGAGTGTCTTTTCTGGCCCCCGAGGGCCGGCAGTAACCCTGGTGGACCAGCATCCCACTGATGGCTGCGCTCCCTGCAGGGCAGACCTGGAGAACCGGGAGGCACCACCTGCCTGCTCCCCTGTCCTCCCCACCCTCCCCGGAGCCCTGGCTCAGCAGCTCGGCCTCTGGACCGTCTTCAGGCAAACCCACTCCTGCTCACGCTTGTTCTGGCCACCGGCCCCGCACACCCAGGCCCTGCCCCACACACTCAGGCACCACCTGGAGGCCCTCCCCACAGCTGTGAGCTCTGTGCTGGATGATCCCACCTGTGGCGGCCCCGTCCACAACATGTGTGCCCCAGGCCCCGGGGACCTCCCGCCTGTGTCCAGCATCTGGAGGGGCCTGGCACACAGGAGGTGCTCATCAGCCAAGGGTGAGTGAATGAGTGAGTGAATGAGTGAGTGAGTGAGTGAGTGAATGAGAGAGTGAGTGAGGGAGTGAGTGAATATATGAGTGAGTGAATGAGTGAGTGAATGAGTGAATGAGTGAGTGAGTGAATGAGTGAGTGAGTGAATGAGTGAGTGAGGGAGTGAGGAAATGAGTGAGTGAGTGAGTGAGAAAATGAGAAAGTGAATGAGTGAATGAGAGAGTGAGTGAATGAGTGAGAGAGTGAGTGAGTGAATGAGTGAATGAGTGAGTGAGTGAGGGAATGAGTGAGTGAATGAGTGAGTGGAGTGAGTGAATGAGTGAGAAAGTGAGTGAATGAGAGAGTGAGTGAATGAGTGAGTGAATGAGTGAGAGAGTGAGTGAATGAATGAGTGAGGGAGGGAATGAGGAAATGAGTGATTGAGTGAATGAGTGAGTGAGGGAATGAGGAAATGAGTGATTGAATGATTGGATGATGGAATGAAGAAATGAACGTGAGGGAATAAGTGAGTGAACGAATGAAGTGGGGCAGGGCCCAGACCTAGGACTTCAGCAGAAGAGGCAGCCAGGCCTGGTCGGTGGGAGGCCCCACCACAAACCAGCTGGGAGCCCTGACCCCATCCACTGCCGGAGCCGTGCCTCAGTTTCCCCATTCCGGAGAGGGAAGTGGTTTTCAGGAGGAGCCAGGAGGCACTGGGAGCTTGGCCTCTGCACCCAGGCCGTGGGAGCCCCTGCCCGCCTGGGTCCCCGCCTCGCCTCTCGGAGCCCGGCCTGGGTCCCCGCCTCACCTCTCGGAGCCCGGCCCCGGTCCCTGCAAGGACACAGCCAGGCCTGGGGCGCGGCCCAGCCTCGGGGCGGGGAGGCCCTCAGCCAGGGAGCCGAGGCCCCAGCGCACAGCCAGCTGACAGATGTGTGTGTTGGGGGAGGACTCCTGGAGCCGGGGGTGGGAGGGGATGGGGGGGTGAGGGGAGTGGGGAGAAGGAGACTCCCCGCTGGGATTGTGCCAGACGCATTTCCCTTTTGTGTCCTGACTGGCTGAGTTCTGTGGCCTCCGGGGAGAGACCGGGGACGGGAGGGACGGTGCTGAGCTCGGGATCTGCCTCTGTGGCCAGTCCCGTCCGCCTGCAGCCACGGCCCGAGCCTGGACGGGACCCCAGCCAGTGCCTCCCGGACGGAGGCCGGCAGGCTCCCAGGCCCGCGGTGGCCAGAGGGCTCATTCGTCCTGTGAGCCGTCCGCCCTCCCCGCCGTCGGCCGACCCGGCGCGGCTCAGGCTGGTGGCCCGGCCACCCATCAGCCTGGTGACGGGGAGCAAGCCGCCGCCGCTGGCCCGGGCGAGGGGCGCCGGCCCCGGAGCTGCTCACAGTGGGAGGCGGTGCTTCCTCTGAGGCCCGGTGAAGCCAGCAGGAGGGGACCCCGGCCGCGGAGGGGGCGCAGCCACCGCCGGCCCAGCTGCCGCCGCCCACGCGGTGGGAAAGGCTCTGCCCCGAGGAGCCACACGTGATCACGCCGGCCGAACCCAGCCGGCTCGAGCCAACAAATGCAGAATGAGAAACACAAGGGCAGGGAGGTCAGGCTGATGCAGCAGCGTGGGGGCTGTGGCGTGGGGCTGTGGCTGTGGCGTGGGGCTGTGGCGTGGGGCTGTGGCTATGGTGTGGGGCTGTGGCGTGGGGCTGTGGTGTGGGGCTGTGGCTGTGGCGTGGGGCTGTGGCGTGGGGCAGTGGTATGGGGCTGTGGCTGTGGCGTGGGGGCTGTGGCGGCCAGCGCTGAGTCCCTGCAGGGCAGTGCCCTATGGGTTGGAGGTAGACCTGTTCTTCGGAAGCTCTTCCACTTCCTCTGGGCCTCAGTTTCCTCATCCATTAAATGGGAGCAGCAGCATTCGCCCAGAGCATCGTTGAGGTGAAGGGTGGTTCCAAGCTGGGCCCCAGGAATGAAGGTTCGTCTCTCAACACTCCCACCAAGCCCGGACCTGAGAGCTCACCGCTCCCCTGGGGAACGAACCATGGCCCCAAGGCCGCTGGCTCTGCACAACCACCTCAGTGTGCAGAGGGGGCCAGGCCAGGAGGGAGGGCGTGGCCTCTGTCAGCCTGGTGCGCGGGCCAGGCTCTTGCACACACACAGCCCTTTGCACTTCACCTCAGTTTCCTGACAACCCGGAGGAGTTCCGGACCAATGGGCATTGCCCCGTGTGCCAGGGGAAACTGAGGCCCAGAGTGTGGGTGCTTTATATGGTCACAGGTCACCAGAATCAGGCCATCACGAAGTTCAGAACATTGATATTTGATTGCCAGACCACTATCATAGCAGCTGGCACATAACATCCTCAGTATCTGTGGCTCCCTTTACCATTCTTCAGCATGTTATACCAGCACCACCACCACCATCATTGACATCATCACCACCATTACCATCACTATCACCACCACCACCGCCACCACCACCACTACCACCACCATCACCACCATCACCACCAACACAACCACCACCACCATCACCACCATCACCACCATGACCATCACCACCACCACCACCACCATCACCACCATCACCACCACCACCACCACCATCACCACCATCACCACCAACACAACCACCAACACCACCACCACCATCACCACCACCACCACCACCATCACCACCACCACCACCACCATCACCACCAACACCACCACCAACACCACCACCACCACCATCACCACCACCACCACCACCACCACCACCATCACCACCAACACCACCACCATCACCACCAACACCACCATCACCACCATGACCACCATCACCATCACCACCACCACCACCACCATCACCACCAACACAACCACCAACACCACCACCACCATCACCACCACCACCACCACCATCACCACCAACACCACCACCACCATCACCACCACCACCACCACCACCAACACAACCACCAACACAACCACCAACACCACCACCACCACCAACACAACCACCAACACAACCACCAACACAACCACCAACACCACCACCACCACCACCACCAACACAACCACCAACACCACCACCACCATCATTGACATCATCACCACCATTACCATCACTATCACCACCATTACTGCCACCACCACCACTACCACCACCATCACCACCATCACCACCAACACAACCACCACCACCATCACCACCATCACCACCATGACCATCACCACCACCACCACCACCATCACCACCAACACCACCACCACCACCATGACCACCATCACCATCACCACCACCACCACCACCACCAACACCACCACCACCATCACCACCATCACCACCACCATCACCACCACCACCACCAATACCACCACCATCACCACCACCATCACCACCAACACCACCACCACCATCACCACCACCACCACCATCACCACCAACACAACCACCAACACCACCACCACCATCACCACCACCACCACCACCAACACAACCACCAACACAACCACCAACACCACCACCACCATTACCATCACTACCACCACCACCACCATCACCACCACCATCACCACCACCAACACAACCACCAACACAACCACCAACACCACCACCACCACCACCATCACCACCAACACCACCACCACCACCACCATCACCACCAGCACCACCACCACCATCATTGACATCATCACCACCATTACCATCACTATCACCACCATTACCGCCACCATCACCACTACCACCACCATCACCACCATCACCACCAACACAACCACCACCACCATCACCACCATCACCACCATGACCATCACCACCACCACCACCACCATCACCACCAACACCACCACCACCACCATGACCACCATCACCATCACCACCACCACCACCACCATCACCACCAACACAACCACCAACACCACCACCACCATCACCACCACCACCACCACCACCACCATCACCACCACCATCACCACCAACACAACCACCAACACCACCACCACCATTACCATCACTACCACCACCACCACCATCACCACCACCATCACCACCACCACCACCAATACCACCACCATAACCACCAACACCAACATTAATCACTACCATGACCACCAACACCACCGACACCACTACCAACACCACCACCACCATCACTATCACCACCACCATCACCATCACCACCACGACCACCACCATCACCACCACCACCACCATTATCACCACCACTACCACCACCACCACCACCACCACCACCAATACCATCACCATCACCACCAACACCAACACCAATCACTACCATGACCACCAACACCACCAACACCACTACCAATACCACCATCATTATCACCACCATCACCACCACCACCATCACCACCAATACCAACACCATCACTACCATGACCATCACCAACACCACCACCAACACCACCACCACCATCATCACCACTACTATCACCATCACCACCACCACAACCATCACGACCGCCATTATCACCATCATCATACTAGTATCATCACCATCATCACCATGATCGTTGCCATAGCAGTCTCCATTTAAGGAGCACTCACTGTGCTGTCTTTCAGCAAATCTCTCATTTAATACTCACAAAGAAGCCCTTTGATGTGTGACTGTGAGGCAGCTGGCATAGCAGCTGGCACATAACATACGCAGTAGCTATTGGAACATAGCAGGTCCTCAGGATCTGTGGCTTCCTTTACCATTCTCCAGCATGTTATTCCAACACCACCGGCACTGCCACCATCATTCCCATCCCCATCACCGCTATATCATCATCTGCATCAGCACCACCATCATCCCCATCCCCATCCCCATCCCCACTATATCATCATCCCCATCATCACCATCATCACCATCACCATTATATTATCATCTCCATCATCCCCATCATCACCATCACCATTATATCATCATCCCCATCATCACCATCACCATTATATTATCATCCCCATCATCACCATCACCATTGTATCATCATCTCCATCATCTCCATCAGCACCATCATCCCCATCATCCCCATCGCCACCATCATCCCCATCAGCACCATCATCCCCATCACCACCATCATCCCCATCATCCCCATCACCACCATCATCCCCATCGCCACCATCATCCCCATCAGCACCATCATCCCCATCATC
This sequence comes from Pipistrellus nathusii, assembly GCA_963693515.1. Classification (NCBI taxonomy): domain Eukaryota; kingdom Metazoa; phylum Chordata; class Mammalia; order Chiroptera; family Vespertilionidae; genus Pipistrellus; species Pipistrellus nathusii. The sequence goes on from OY882858.1 coordinate 206,991,709, forward strand.
CCCATCACCACCATCATCCCCATCATCCCCATCACCACCATCATCTCCATCAGCACCATCATCCCCATCATCCCCATCACCACCATCATCCCCATCATCCCCATCGCCACCATCATCCCCATCAGCACCATCATCCCCATCATCCCCATCACCACCATCATCCCCATCATCCCCATCACCACCATCATCTCCATCAGCACCATCATCCCCATCATCCCCATCACCACCATCATCCCCATCATCCCCATCGCCACCATCATCCCCATCACCACCATCATCCCCATCATCCCCATCGCCACCATCATCCCCATCACCACCATCATCCCCATCAGCACCATCATCCCCATCGCCTCCATCATCCCCATCAGCACCATCATCCCCATCAGCACCATCAGCACCATCATCCCCATCACCACCATCATCCCCATCAGCACCATCAGCACCACTCCCGTCATCACCACCAGCATGGCCACCATCATCCCCTCAGGACGCATTTGGAGTATTACACATTCTATTCTATGGTGTCCTCTCCGTCTCACAGATGAGGACAGTGAGGGGCAGAGAAGGCCGCGCTGCTTAGCGGTGGGACTGGGTCTGAGCGGAGAGCCTGTGGCCTTGACCACGGCCGGCTTCCCCTGCCTTTGCCCAGCTCATCTCTTCCGGTTCATCACTCATCGCCCACTCCGCTCACTCCCAGCCTCCACCCCTGCCAGGCGCTGAGCTGAGCACTGGCACCGGCTCTCCCGTGGTCCCCGGAGGGGCTGGCGGGGCGGCCGGGGCGGCTGGAGGCAGCCTGGATCCCGAGCATCTTGGAGCTTCTGTGGGTGGGGGTGGCGGGTGGGGGGTGGGGGGTGGTGGGTGGCGGGTGGGGGGTGGGGGGTGGGGGTGGGGGGTGGCAGGTGGGGGGTGGGGGGCTGGAGGGGGTTGTGTGAGATGGGGAGGGGGGCGGAAGCTGACAGCGATGCCTGACGCTGCTGAGCCTGGGGACTGGTGCCACCACACCACGGCCAGGACAAGAGGAGGGCCAGGCCCCCGTCAGTGAGGGGTCCGCCCCAGCAAAGTGCTCTTGGAGGAGGGCGGCCTTGAGCTGACCTTGAACGTGTGGCGTGTGGGGTGGTGGGGAGGCTGGGACCTGAGGCTGGAGGGGTTGGGTTTGTCCCCGTGCCGTCCTGGGCGCCCTCCCTGGTTGTCCACGCCGCCACCCCACGGGACCCAGAGGCCCGGGAAGGCAGCCCTGTGCCTGCGGTTTTCCTGTCCGCGGTGCCTGCCGGCGGGCAGAGCAGTGGGGGAGGGGAGGGGCGGAGTCCCGGACACAGGGCCGCCCAGGCTCTGGGCCTGGTAGGTGCAGGTCAGCTCTGAGGTCACGCAGACAAGTGTGGACGGAGAAGGAGTTGCAACTCCCCCGAGTGTTCCAGAAGGTTCTTGGTGAAGAACCTTCCATCGCAGGAAGGGAGGGAGGAGACAGAGCAGTGGGGCCCGCTGGGTGCCCGCATCACTGCCCACCTGTGCACCCTCAGGTCCCAACCCCCCCTCCCCCCTGGCATGGCAGAGAACTCTCTCCTCCTGGTGCTCCGAGAAACTGTCACCCGGAGAAGCCTGCTCAGGCTGCCCTAGGGGGCGGGGGGAGGAAGACTGGGGGGGAGCACCACCTGGGTCAGCCCCAAGGCGCCCCCCACCTTCCCACCACACCCCAGCTCCTATGAATTGGGACTTTCTGAAAAGCTGCCCTCCTCTCTGTCCTCCCGCCCCCTCAGGGCGCCGAGCCAGGCCACTCTGCGTGCAGGCTGTAAAATTAGCAACTCCCGCTTTGCTTGTCAGGAAACCCATTGAGGGGAAAATGTGTTTTCAAGGGGTTCGTTTTTCTTGCAAACCAGCGGGAGGGAAACGCAGGGCAAGGCCGGCTGCAGGCAGCGGGGACGCGTTCTAAATTTGTAACAGGGATTCATTATTCACGGGCGCGTCTGAAAAGGCCAGGGCCGCAGAGAGGAAGTGGGCGTGAGTGAAAGGGCTGTGGCTGGAGGGGGGCTTCCCTGGAGCCGGGGGAAGGGAGAGGACCGGCTGGTCTGGGCGCGAGTGGGGAGCGGGGGGCGAGGGGGGCGCCCCATCCTGTTCCCCGCGGTGAACACGGCCCCGCTCTGCGGAAGGCACCGGCCCGCCTCTCCAGGCAGGGCTGGCTCTGAACCCCAGGGCCCAGGGCCCGCTCAGCTGTTTGTGCAGCCCCTGCACATAGTAGGGCGGCATAGTAAAACCCAGTGGGGGCTCTTACTGTGAGAATATGATCTAGTAACTTACTCTTCGCAGTGATGCTATGGGTGGACATGGGCATTCTGCAGAAGAGGACCCTGAAGGTCAGCGTGGTGAGGAGGGACAGTGGCATCACATGGCTGTGCTCTGCCCACCCTGCCAGGTGTGCCCGCCCTGCACCAGGGACGGCAGTGGGCTCCTCGGCACCCGGGGCCCCATCCCTCCCTGAAGGTCTGTTGGCTTTGCCTGGAGGCGGAGGGCCCTGGAGGCGCAGGGATGCCTCTTCATCGCGCTCTCTCGGAAAGCACGTCCGGCCTGGGGCGCCCTCCCCCACGGGGACACCCTTCGGATTCTCGGGGAAACGGTGCACCTGTGCAGGGCGAGGACCTTCCTCATTCCCGCTGTGATGACCTTTGAGGGACCGGCCCCCCCAATCCCAGGAGCGAGGCGTGGGCCCAGCGCCCGGCGCGGCGTCTAAGGGGCTGGGCTGGAGCTCTGGGTCGGTGGGCAGGGGCTGGGCATTGGTCCCGGGTGCTGAGCGGGGCCTGGATCCGCCCCCGCGGGGCTGCCGGCATGGCCGGGGCTGCGGCTCTCCCAGGTCGCAGGGAGCACCCCGGAAGAGAGGGGTGGCCTCGAGGCTGTGTCTGGCCCTCAGGGCCTGTGTGCTCACCAAAGCAGGGAACGTGTGAGGCTAGAACCGAGCGGTTTACCGGGAAGGAAGTTCTGGGGTGGCTGCAGCCAGGCCTCACAGGCCTCGGAGCGCCATGCCCACCAGCACGGCCGTCTGAGTGACTGTCCCCGCGGGAAGAGGAGGCTGTGGCCCTGGTGGCCCCGGGGCTGACGGTTCTGAGCTGGGCAGCCATCTCTGTGCTCTATGGGATCCTCTGAATGCGAGAGAAAGTCACTGGAAGAGGACAGAGGGAGTTCGGGCAGGAACCAAATACTAAAACCGCTCACTAAGGGGGTCGCCGTGGCCCGATCGGCTGTCCAGGGGCCGCCGCCGGGCAGCCTGTGTGTCCCCTCCTGTCCCGGCCCCACGGAAACCTTGTCCCTCCCCGTGAGCCCGCTCTCAGCCTGCCTCCGGCCGGGACGGCTTGAGGACGGGAGGCGGGAGGTGCAGAATGGAGGGGACCAGCCGAAGGCCGCGCGGCCGGAGGTGGGAGAGCTGGATTTAAAGGTCACCGGGCGTGGCCCTCGTGCTGCCGGGGGGTTGGGGGGGCAGCCTGCACCCCACGTGCTCCCACTGCCCGCCCCAAGCCCTGTCGGCCTGGGCGTCCGGGGGGGGGGAAGGGCAGTGCCGGGCCCTCAGGGCGCAGGGCCCGAGGGAATGCAGCCGCTTTCCATGCTGTTTCCTCTCTCAGAGAGCCAGCGTCTCCTTTTCCTCCCAGATTCCGCCTGAGAGCCTGTTCCCCAAGGAAACGGTTGACAGAGGCCCTGCCAGTGCAGGCGCTGGCTCCGGCTCCCATGCCTCTCCGTGGGTGGGCCCAGGGGTCTGCAACCTTTAAGACATAAAGAGCCACTTGGACCCGTTTCCGAAGGAAAAAAAAAACCTGGGAGCCGCAAAACCATTGCGACATTTAAAGCAAATATAACGCTGCATATATTGTTTCTTACCTTAATGCTATATACCAGATCGTCAGTTCGCTGTCAATCTGAAGGAAAAAAGGACTTTTTCACTTAACAATGTAAAATATATTTTTGCAAATTAATAGCTAATTAAAATATTTAATTTACCTGGTTAATGGGGTTTTTGCTCCTGAACCCCAGTGCACAGTGTCAGCACATCAGGGCTGTCAGACGTTACCTTCATTTTCACACAGGCTTGCAAGTTGTCGGAGCCGCGGTAAAGCTTCAAAAGAGCCGCATGCGGCTCTGGAACCGTAGGTTGCCGACACCTGGCCCAGCTCGTCTGAGCCACCGGGGCTCCGATAAAA
>OY882858.1:206998386-207003386 GCA_963693515.1 Pipistrellus nathusii
GGAACCAGGCGCTCTGCAGCCTGGTGACCCTGCGGGAGGGCCAGGCAAGCGCCAGGGCCCGCCTTCCCTGTGGCTGGGGAGGGGCCACCCCTGGTCCTGGGCCGCTGTGTCCTGGGGCGTCTGCTCTTGGGATGACCTTAGGGAGGGGAGCGGGAGGGTGAAGGGGTGAGTGAGTGGGAGAAAGGGTCACACAGGAAGCCAGAGACGTGAGGAGAGAGACATGGGCAGACAGCCGGAGAGACGCGGACAGAGAGAAGCCCTCAGAGACCGGCCCGGGGAGGGAGCCGTGGAGGTGCCCGCCAGGGAGGCCCTGCGGACAGGGCTCTGGAGCCGGTTCGGAGGAGGCGGGCGCTGGGGCCAGGGGCAGGGGCCCACGGGGGGGGGGGGGGGGGAGTGGGGGGAGGGGAGGATGAGGGTGTGTGAGGCTGGGGTGGCCGTTTCTTCCCGTTGCTGGGAAGCAGGCCCCCCCCTCTCGGGTGCTCGGTCTCGCATTCCGGCCGGCGTCTGCCGCCCCCAGAAAAGCCAGAGAAGACGCCTGGCCGGGACCAGCTGCGGTCTGTCCTCGGAGACGCCCTCATCGGGGGGAGCAGCTGCCGGCCCAGACTCTCTCTCACCGTTGCTGTTTCTCTCTCTCCCTCGCCCTCCTCTCTGAAAGCAGCACAGATACCTGTATTTTTTAAAAATATATATTTTATTGATTTTACACAGAGAGGAATTGAGAGGGACAGAGAGTTAGAAACATCGATGAGAGAGAGTCACCGATCAGCTGCCTCTTGCACACCCCCTACTGGGGATGTGCCCGCAACCAAGGTACATGCCCTTGACCGGAATCGAACCCGGGACCTTTCAGTCTGCAGGCCGACGCTCTATCCACTGAGCCAAACCGGTCCCGGCCAAATACGTGTATTTTTAAAGCAGACGTTTTTGCTGAGCATGAGTGGGGTGCCCAGCCAGGGCCTCCTGGCCACGGGCTGGCAGGGGCGAGCCCCACGCGGAGAGGGGGTGTGGAACAGGGTCCCCTCCCCCCTGCACAGCCCCGCCAGCTCTCACGGGGCCGGGCACTGCTGGCATCGTCTGGCGCGTGCCCCTGGGCACGGGAGGCTGGCCCACAGCCAGGGGAGACGCAGGTCCTGCCAGGGGGTGAGGCTCCCAGGCCCTGGGGCCCCACGTGGCCAGGCCCGCGCTCTGCGGTGCCCGCTCCCCGCCCGCTCGGCCCCTCCGACCGTGGCCAGAGCGGTCAGTTCCGGAGTGTGCTGAACGCTGGGAAGTGGCTCAACTCGTAATGTGCGAGCACTCAGAGGCGTCTTGCTATTATTATATTTAGCTGTCAAGTGGGATCCTCGAGAGCCGGAGAAGTGCGTCCTGCCCACGTCCGCCGCCTGCGGCCTCCCGCCCGGAGAGCGGAGCGTGCGACGTGGTTATGGTGCCGAGGGGAGGGCGGACGGGGGGGCGGAGGGATGGGCCGTGCGGAGGGACCACGGGAGGGAGGGGCCACAGCTCCTGCAGTGGTTCCTGTCATTGGTTTTGCGGTGGAGGCCGTCTGCACAGCCTTCCTTGACTTCAGCAAGCTTTCACCCTGCTCAGGCCGGAGCAGGAGGCCTGGAGGTGGGCTGGTGGTGTAGCTTCTGTGCCTCGGGCCAGGGGCCAGAGCACCGGCCGCAAGCTGCCCCTGGCGTCCGAGGCTGGGCCTGCCAGCTGCACGGCCAGCAAGCCCAGGCCAGGCCGAGCCTGCGCCCCTGGCGGTGGGGAGGGGGCGCTTTTCGGCGGGTGGAGCAGGGTCTCCCGGGGGGAGGGAGGAGGCCTGTCTGTCCTGCCAGCGCCCGGGGCCTGCCCGCAGACAGACACGAGGGCAGGCGGAGCCTTTGGGCTGGGTGGTTTGCACTCTCCGCAGACCGGGAGCTTTTAGAAGCCTCAGGGGCTGCAGGGGTGAGGCTTCAGCTCCGTCCCGTCTTCTCGAGCGCAGCTCCGAGGCGGGCGGTTGCAGCGTCTGTCCTGCCGCCGTCTGCCCGAGGCCGGTGGGGCAGCCTGGGCAGAAACACTGGCCGTGGGTCAGGGACCTCAGTCAGACTCGCCCCTCCGTCTCTGGCTGCTGTGGGACCTCAGACCCGTGGCTGCCCCCCTCAGCCTGTGGCCTGTGCGTGGTGGAGGCCAGGGGTCCGAGGGCCCTCTGGTTCTCAGGGGCCGGGTGCTGCGAGCTCGCGGGCGTCAGCGGCGCCTGTGGCCGTCTCGGGGGGAGACTGCCTTTGGGGACGGTTTGGAGTGGGGCTCGGTGGGTCACTGGCCTCACTCTTCAGTTTTATTATTGAACCAGCCTTTGTTTTGTCCATGAACTTTTTTGCCAGCGAATCGCGTCCACCAGAGGTCCCCGATTTCACAGCTTAGAGCATTTCTCGGGTCTTTCTCATCGTGGCTTCGTTCCTGCTTCGGTTTTGAGCTTTGCCTTGTCAGATTCCTCCCGACATTAAAAATAGGGTTCCCTCCCTCCACTCCCCACCTCCCCCCGCCCAGCTCTCCTGGCGCGAAGGCCTCCTTACATTTAAAAAATATATATATATTTTATTGGTTTTTCACAGAGAGGAGGGGAGAGGGATAGAGAGTTAGAAACATCGATGAGAGAGAATCATCCGCCAGCTGCCTCCTGCACACCCCCTACTGGGGATGTGCCCGCAACCAAGGTACAGGCCCTTGACCGAATTAAACCTGGGACCTTTCAGTCCGCAGGCCGACGCTCTATCCACTGAGCCACACCGGTTTTGGCCCTCCTCACATTTTCCTCCTCCGTTGGAGCTGTTGGATGCAGAAGCCGAGGGAGTCGTCACACCCTGGGAAAGCCACTGCGGCTCCCGGGACTCCACTCCGGGAATTGCAGACAAACTCGGTGCCCTTCGGTGCCAGCACCCCTGGGGACCCAGGACGACTCTCGTTTTTAAAACCTGGAGCGGTCAGAGTTTCTCGGCTCCAAGAGCCCGCGTTTAAAAGCCAGACGGAAGCTTCGCGCGCTCGGAGGCGCCGGCCTGGGCCCTCGCCCGGAGGCCTGCGGGAGGGGACCCACCGAAGTAACGGGAACAGGGAACAGGGCGGCTGTGCCGAGGGGGCGGTGGGGGGCCGGGGGCGGGGCTGAAACAGCAGTAAGCTGGAGGAGGAATTTCCAGGCGGCCTTCCGTCTCCCCTTCGTGGCAGCCGCTCTCTGGTGTCACGGCTTCATTGTTTGAAACGATGCCCAGACGAGGCTGGCCGCGGGACGGGAATGTTCCAGTTGGTGGTTATTAAACGCCGGGAATTTTCCCGAGGCTCCTTCCAGGGCTAACCTGGCCCGGCCCCCTGATGGCTTTGAGGGGAGCCTGGCCTCTCTGGCTTCATCGCTTACCCTACCTGCCAAGGTTTCTTCTTGCCCCCCCCCTTCCCCTTCTGCCCCCCTGCTGGAATTCTAGCCACTCCCTCCGCCCGCCCTCTGCCCACCTGGAGGCGGTGGCTGGACCGGGAAGCCCCTCAGAGCCTGGCGAGGCCTCAGGAGTCAGTCAGAGCCTGGCGAGGCCTCAGGAGTCAGTCAGAGCCTGGCCTCAGGAGTCAGCTCCTCTGACCCTGCTCCTGGGGAGAGACAAGACTCCCTCATCGGGCGCCTGGCCTGTCCCCCATCACCCCGAGTCGGCGGCAGAATCACCGCACGCTCTGCAGAGCGAGGTGCTTACCCAGGCTCCCCCAGGCGCCCCTCAAACCGGACACACGGGCGAGGCAGAGCTCATTGCTTGGAATAAACTCATGCAGACCTGCTCTCCGACCTGAGCTGATGGAGGGGCGGCGGCCTGGGAGACGGGGAAACCTGAGAGGGGGGAGGCCCCCGGAGACGGTGTGGGCAGCGCTGACCCGGGAGGACAGCACTAGGCAGGGAGGCGCTGGGTGAGGGCGGGACCACACCTTCCTGCCGAGGGGCCCGAGCCTGCTCCTGCCCCTGCTCCTCCGAGGGAACACGGGTGCCCTGGTCTCCGCTCCGGCCAGAGTGACTGCCCGCGCCCCCAGGAGCCCGCCTCCTGCCGCCGGGGTGGGGGATACAGGGCGGGGTGGGGGGTACGGGGCAGGGTGGGGGGTACGGGGCGGGGTGAGGGGTACAGGGCAGCGCGTGGCCCACGTGGCATACGCTGTGGACTCAGTGCCGCTGGCTCCCGGGGCCGGTCCTGATGGCATGTCCTTTACCCCAGGTCCTCGGACTTCGGGACGACCTACACCAAGCTGGCCATCCAGCCCGGCTTCACCACCATCATCGACAGCTTCTTCATCTGCCCCGCCAACAAGAGGAAGGTAGGTGCCCGCGGCACCGCACGGCCGTCCTGCCGGGCCCTGCCACCCACAGCCGGTCCTGCCGGGCCCTGGCCACCCACAGCCGGTCCTGCCGGGCCCTGGCCACCCACAGCCGGTCCTGCCGGGCCCTGGCCACCCACAGCCGGTCCTGCCGGGCTCTGGACACCCACAGCCGGTCCTGCCGGGCCCTGATCACCCACAGCCGGTCCTGCCGGGCCCTGCCACCCACAGCCGGTCCTGCCGGGCCCTGGCCACCCACAGCCGGTCCTACCGGGCCTTGATCACCCACAGCCGGTCCTGCCGGGACCCTGGCCGCCTGCTGCCCTCGCCGCCCACCGCGCTGTCCGTCTCTCCGGCGCCGCCCGCCCAGGTCCGCCTTCTCCGCCTCACTGAGGGCTGTAAGGGACCGGCGGGCGGGGCCTTGGGAAGGGCTCTGAGTGCCAGTTGGTGCCTCGGAGGCAGCCTTGATCGAAGCAGCACGGAGGGCGGGCACTGCCGGGCAGGAGGCCTCAGTGGGCGGCGTCCTCACAGGACACCAGCCACTCGGCTCAGGCTCCTCTGGCACCGCGTCTCCACTCGGCTCTGATTCTCAGCCCAGTTCTGCGTCTGTGTGGCTGAGGGTGTGCCCCTCGGCCGCCGGCTGGCCTGTCCGTGCCAGGCCGCCCTCCCCCAGGTTCCTGGGGAGACCCCCGGGAAGATCCCGA
>OY882858.1:207005886-207045886 GCA_963693515.1 Pipistrellus nathusii
CTGCTCACCTCGCCTCCGAGAGCCAGGGTCCCAGAGCACACGCCTGCTTCCCCCCGACGAGGGCAGCTGCCTCAGGGGAGCGCCTCAAAGCTGGGGGCCTCAGGGCCATCTGCCCTGGAGGGACACAGTGTCCGCGTGTCCGGGCGCGTGTCCCTCTGTCCGATGGGACGGGACGTGGCGGAGAGGCCAGGGCTGCGAGGCCGAGGCTGCAGGGCCGCCGCCCCTGTTGAGCCGGCCTGCCTGTGGGGCCTGGGCCACGGGGGGGGGGGGGGGGGGGTAGGAGGGGGGGGGGTACGGCAGCAGGTTCCGTCGCCTTGTTACCCCGAGCATGTAATCCCAGACCCTGCGCGTGTCATTACTGCCAACGCCAGCAGGGACTGTCAGAGGGAGGCGGGCCACCGCCACAGAATGCGGCGCCTCTGGGAGCCGGACAAGACCCTCTGAGCTTCCGGAAGGAGCCAGCCGGTGCCACGTGGATTTTAGCCCGGGAGACCCAGGTCAGACTCCGCGGTCAGAACTGCGAGGGAGCCGGCGTCGTGTGAAGCCGCTGCGCCTGGCGGCTCGTCACAGCAGCCAGCGGACACGTGCACACGCTCAGAGCACGCGCTGTCACTCCCTGGCCTGGCAGGGGCTGCCAGTGGGGAGAGAGCCTGGCCACGAGGCTCCTAACCACTGCCGCCTCCCTCCGTCCCTTCTCAACAGGCCTTGAGGGTCTGTGGCCACAGGAGCTCCCTCCTGAGGAGCAAAGACTGCAGGCCTATCTGGCCGGCGTGGCTCAGGGGTTGAGCATGACCTACGAACCAGGAGGTCACGGTTTGATGCCCAGGTCAGGGCACATGATTGGGTTGTTGAGCTCAAACCCCAGTGTGGGGCGTGCAGGAGGCAGCCGATCAGTGATCCTCTCTCATCATTGATGTTTCTCTCTCTCCCTCTCCCTTCCTCTCTAAAATCAGTAAAAATCTATGTATATAAAAGCCTAAGCGACCATTGAAACCAAAAGGACAACCAAACAGGCTGTGTAGGGCGACCAGGTGGCAGGGGGGTTAGTGAGGGGCGACCAAGCACTGAGCAGCAGGCTGCATGGGGCGATCAAGCCCACAGGGGGCAGTTGGGGGTGATCAGGCCAGCAGGGGGGGGGGGTCAGTTAGGGGCAATCAGGCAGGCAGGAAGTGAGCAGTTAGGAGCCAGTGGTCCCGGACTGTGAGAGGGAAGTCTGACTGCCAGTTTAAACCAAGGGGTCCCAGATTGAAGAGGGTGCAGGCTGGGCTGAAGGGACCCTCCCGCCCCACGCACGAATTGTGTGCACCGGGCCTCAAGTACATTTATATAAAAATAGAAGCACAATAGAATTGGCTTTCCAATGAAAATGAAATGATTGACATTCTTCAGGGACGAGCACTCGGTGCCACCTGCTGGCCTCTCTGGGCACAGGCACCCCCTCCCTCCAGCTGGAAGGGTGCTTCATGGACAGGACCCCAGGCCGGAGCTCCGCACACACTCACCCTCGGCACCACCGCCCAAAACCAGGCCCCGAGCGTCCTGCCCGCAGGCGCCTCACAGACCGGAGAGCAGAGAGCAGGTGGTCCCCACACGGGCGGGGGGCGTGCTGGGCCAGGAGGCGGCCCTGACCCGGTGGAAGGCGTGGGTTCCCGGCTCCCTCACCCCGACCTGACCTTCTCTCGGGCAGCAGTGACCTCGAGGCGGCCGGAAGCTGAGCTTTGCATCAGCTGACTTTCTTGTTATTTAGAATGATGGGCGCCTCCCGGGTGGGTCCTGTTTGCGAAAGGATACCGCGATTAGGAATGTGAATAAACTTAATGCACAAATGATCCCGCCGTGCAATTAGCCGGAGAGAGGTAATTAGCCGGTGACTGGGTGACTGTGCTCTGACCGCAGGGCTGCTGCGCCTCGGGCGGGGGTGGGATGGCCGCAGCGCAGTGAGCGAGCCCCACGCGGCCATAAGCACACACCTGAGGACACGGGACAGGAACTCCGTCTTGTGATGGGAGGGCAATTAGTCTCATATAGATTAGCCTTTCCGTGTCTGCCAAGGTGTGGGTGGGAGGAGTGAGGAGAGGGGTGTGGGTGGGAGGAGGTGAGGAGAGGGGGTGTGGGTGCAGGAAGAGGTGAGGAGAGGGGGTGTGGGTGCAGGAGGAGTGAGGAGAGGGGGTGTGGGTGCAGGAGGAGTGAGGAGAGGGGGTGTGGGTGGGAGGAGTGAGGAGAGGGGGTGTGGGTGGGAGGAGTGAGGAGAGGGGTGTGGGTGGGAGGAATGAGGAGAGGGGGTGTGGGTGGGAGGAGTGAGGAGAGGGGGTGTGGGTGGGAGGAGTGAGGAGAGGGTGTGTGGGTGGGAGGAGTGAGGAGAGGGGGTGTGGGTGGGAGGAGTGAGGAGAGGGGTGTGGGTGGGAGGAGTGAGGAGAGGGGTGTGGGTGGGAGGAATGAGGAGAGGGGGTGTGGGTGGGAGGAGTGAGGAGAGGGGGTGTGGGTGGGAGGAGTGAGGAGAGGGGGTGTGGGTGGGAGGAATGAGGAGAGGGGGTGTGGGTGGGAGGAATGAGGAGAGGGGGTGTGGGTGGGAGGAGTGAGGAGAGGGGGTGTGGGTGGGAGGAGTGAGGAGAGGGGTGTGGGTGGGAGGAGTGAGGAGAGGGGTGTGGGTGGGAGGAGGTGAGGAGAGGGGGTGTGGGTGCAGGAGGAGGTGAGGAGAGGGGGTGTGGGTGGGAGGAGTGAGGAGAGGGGGTGTGGGTGGGAGGAGTGAGGAGAGGGGGTGTGGGTGGGAGGAGTGAGGAGAGGGGGTGTGGGTGCAGGAGTGAGGAGAGGGGGTGTGGGTGCAGGAAGAGGTGAGGAGAGGGGGTGTGGGTGCAGGAGTGAGGAGAGGGGTGTGGGTGGGAGGAGTGAGGAGAGGGGGTGTGGGTGCAGGAGGAGTGAGGAGAGGGGGTGTGGGTGGGAGGAGTGAGGAGAGGGGGTGTGGGTGGGAGGAGTGAGGAGAGGGGGTGTGGGTGGGAGGAGTGAGGAGAGGGGGTGTGGGTGCAGGAGTGAGGAGAGGGGGTGTGGGTGCAGGAAGAGGTGAGGAGAGGGGGTGTGGGTGGGAGGAGTGTGGAGAGGGGGTGTGGGTGGGAGGAGTGTGGAGAGGGGGTGTGGGTGCAGGAGGAGTGAGGAGGAGGTGAGGAGAGGGGGTGTGGGTGCAGGAGTGAGGAGAGGGGGTGTGGGTGCAGGAGGAGTGAGGAGAGGGGGTGTGGGTGCAGGAGTGAGGAGAGGGGTGTGGGTGGGAGGAGTGAGGAGAGGGGGTGTGGGTGCAGGAGGAGTGAGGAGAGGGGGTGTGGGTGGGAGGAGTGAGGAGAAGGGGTGTGGGCGGGGAGAGTGAGGAGAGGGAAGCAGTAACCCCAGCTCCCGGGAGAAGGGAGGAGTGGGAGGAGCTGGGGCAGTAAGAACCCATGAGACGGTGGAGATTTTGGAGACGGGCTGGGGCATCCCGGGAGCGAGAACAGTATGGCCGGAGCAATGGGTGCGGGAGGGGCGGTCGGAATGGGCCGCTCTCAGGACTGATGGGCTCTAGACAAGAGGATGATGACGGGGCGGGCCCGGCAGGAAGGAGCCAGGGCGGAACCTGCGCTCTGGGGGTGGGGCGCAGGCGTTGGTCCCCCAGGGCCATCAGGGGTGGGGAGCGGGCGCGTCCCGGGGAGAAGCCTTCCGCAGCCTGTTCTGAGTAGACGAGGGAGAGGGACGTTGTTGACAGAGACACAGACGGGCCTCCAGGGACCCGTGTTCGTGTGGGTCGGACTGGGACCCACGTCGCTTTGAGAGACGAAGCAGGAGGCCATGACCTTGGGGGAGGAAGGTGAGCTGCTGCCCGGGGCGGGAACTCGCTCACCACACCCTGGGTGCCGACGGCCCTGCCCCGACGGCAGGGACACAGGCCCTGAGGCAGGCGCCACGTGGACACCTGAGGCTGCAGGGGCCCCGGAAGGAGACCTGTCAGAGGAGCACTGGGCGGGCCGGGGCAGGGGCCGGGCACAGGCGTGGTGCCTAGCCTGTCCCAGTGTGAGGGCCTCTGTGGGCGCAGGCTCGGTGCCCGGGCAGCCGTGAGGCCGAGGCTCAGGTGGAAACGCACAGCCATCCTGGCAGCAACTGGTTCTCCGACCCGTCACCTGGGACCCCATGGCCCCCTGGGACTCCGCTGGCCACCTGGGACCCGCTGGCCCCCCAGACCCACTGGCCGCCCGGGACCCCATGGCCCCCAGGGACCCGCTGGCCGCCCGGGACCTGCTGACCACAGGGGACCGTGGGAGGAGCACGGTCCTGCCTGCATCCTGTCCAGGCCTCTCGTGGAAACCAGAGTTTGGATCTGAAACCCACACGTGACCCGCCAGGACCCCTCCGGGGCAGACATGCCCTGTACGCTAGTGATGGTGATTGCACGAGACAGATCATTCCAGAACCTCCGCTGTGTGTGCCTGGCGGTGAAGCTGTCTGTGTTAACGGCCACTTTCCCAAGCGGCGGCCGCCGTCCCGCCAAGACTGTCTGCAAAGGTCAGCGCGGCACGTTCTGTTCCCACAGACACGCTCAGCCACGGCCTCTGCCCGGGCACCCAGAGGGACCCCCCCCCCCCCCCCCCGCCGGCGCGGACAGTGAGCAGAGGACGTGACACCGGCCAGCCTCTCCATCCACCCACACCAGCGGGCGGGGGGAGGCGGGAGGAGAGCTCCATCTCACCACTCACCGTGCAGGCCCGCAGTGCTGGACAAGGAGCAGGAGCACCCTCACTCCTCTGGGACGGGAGGAGGGCCCATCCACGTGGGAGCGTGGCTGTAACAGTGGCTCCAGCCCTGGCTGGTGGCGCAGTGGGTTGGAGCATCGTCCCAGAGGTTCGGTTCCCGGTCAGGCACATACTAGGCTGTGGTTTAATTCCCTGCGGGGCACAGGCGGGAGGCAGTGATGGATGTTTCTCTCACATTGGTGTTCTCCTCTCTCTCTTCCTTCTTCTCTCTCTAAAGTCAATAGAAACCTGTCCTCAGGTGAGGACTACCTAATAAATGAGAAATAAGTAGTTAAAAAGCAAGTCCCTCCAGGTGAGGGCCACGGGAGTGTACATGGCACTCGCAATCAGAGCTGAAAGTGGGAGGCACGTGGGTGAGAAGGTGGGAGGGAACCGGGTGCGAGGTCTGAGGCTGAGGCTGGAGAGGGGCCAGCAGGTGGTGGGGAGTGGAGACAGAGTCTCGGGGACACGGCTCACTGGGAATCGGTGAGAGAGGTGGGAGCACAGCTCTGCCCACCAGTAGAGGGCGCTTCTGAAGTGGCTTAGGGTCCCAGAAGCAGGCTGTACATCACACTAACATCTCAACAGCCACTGGCTCCTCAGAGAGACTCGTGAAGGAGACGGAGACGCAGGCCTGGGCTGATGGACATACAATAAGCTAGTGCTTACAAGAAGAGTACAGATGAGTTTAAGAACATGTAGCCATGAACTAGGCTCCAGGATTTGCATCCATCCATCCATCCATCCACTCACCCATCCACCCACCCATCCATCATCCAACCACTCATCCACCCACCCACCCATCCATCATCCATCAACCATCTATCCATTCATTCACCCACTCATTCACCAGCTCATCATCCACATCCACCCACTCATCCACCCACCTATCCATCCACCCACCCATCCATCATCCAACCACTCATTCACCCACCCACCCACCCATCCACCTACCCATCCATCATCCATGCATTCATCCACCTACTCACACACTCATCCATCATCCATCCACTCATTCACACATCCATCCACCCACTTATCCATCATCCATCATCCATCCACCCATCCACCCATCCATCCATCCATCCATCCATCCATCATCTATCCATCCATTCATCCACTAACCCATCTATCATCCATTCACCCATTCATCCACTTATCCATCCACCTATCCTTCCATCCATCCATCCCTCCACTTGTCTTCCCTCCCTCCCTCCCTCCCTCCATCTCTCCCTCCCTCCCTTCTTTCCTCCCCCCCCCCTTCCTTCCCTTCACCCCTTCATCTGTGCCAGGCATTCTGCACAGTGGGGAGGTGTGTGCCCACATCACACACAGGAGGGCAGCTGTCCCAATGCACAGGCCTCCTGTGGGGCACAGGGAAGGGGCAGTTGAATCCGCCTGGAGGGGAAGGGGGCGGGCGAGAGGCTTCCGGAGAAGGGACACCAGCAGGACTGTGAGGAGTCAGCAGGAGACTGAGGAGGGGAAGGTGCTCAGGCCTGTGGAGGAGCCTGGGGAGGGAGCCTGTGGAGGAGCCTGGGGAGGGAGGGCCCAGTGGGGAAGGCCCAGCTGGGTCTGGCATTCTGTGCGGGGGTGGGGGGGTGGGCAGCCGGTGACATCAGCCTATCGATTACCCACAATGACCTGGAGCTGCTGACATGCTGGCAGGGCCTTGCTGTTGTCTGTACATTAAACCCACGCGCATCCTTACAGTGGCTGAACTCACTCACTCGGTCCAACCGATCAATCCCCCTGATGGATCGATCCTTCTGCACAGAAGTGCCTGCGGTCTTCCCGTCTTCCGTCCTTCCTCTGTCCCCTCTCTGGGACCCCAGGTTCACTGCCCAGCACGGGGTGTGTGTGTGTGTGTGTGTGTGTGTGTGTGTGTGTGTGCAGCGTGCACCTCCCAGCCTCGGTGGCGCCATCTGTTCGCTGGTTGCTGTGCTGTCCTGGCCTCTGGCTCTCGAGTACACGGCTGAGGTGAGGGTGAGGATGGGGCGAGGGCCTCCGTGGGTCGCAGGCTCCCCCTGAGGACACTGGGTGAGGCAGGCGGGGTGAGGCAGGCGGGGGTGAGGCGGGGGGGGGTGAGGCAGGCGGGGGTGAGGACACTGGAGGTGAGGCAGGCAGGGGTGAGGCGGGGGCTGAGGACACTGGAGGTGAGGCGGGGGGGTGAGGCAGGCAGAGGTGAGGCAGGCGGGGGTGAGGCAGGGGGGGTGAGGCAGGCGGGGGTGAGGACACTGGAGGTGAGGCAGGCGGGGGTGAGGCAGGCAGAGGTGAGGCAGGCGGGGGTGAGGCAGGAGGGGGTGAGGCAGGCGGGGGTGAGGCAGGTGGGGGTGAGGCAGGCGGGGGTGAGGACACTGGAGGTGAGGCAGGCGGGGGTGAGGCAGGCGGGCGGGGGTGAGGCAGGCGGGGTGAGGCGGGGGGGTGAGGCAGGCGGGGGTGAGGCAGGCGGGAGTGAGGCAGGCGGAGGTGAGGCAGGCAGAGGTGAGGCAGGCGGGGGTGAGGCAGGCGGGGGTGAGGCAAGCGGAGGTGAGGCAGGCAGAGGTGAGGCGGGCGGGGGTGAGGCAGGCGGGGGTGAGGCAGGCGGGGGTGAGGCAGGCAGGGGTGAGGACACTGGAGGTGAGGCAGGCAGGGGTGAGCCCGGAGCGGGAGGCTGGGCACCGGAGGAGCAGGTGGGCTGCTGTCCTGGGGGTAATCTTTGTTCACTGGCCTGTTCCTGCCGCTTCCTGTGGAGGCCTCTGCGAAGGGCGTCCTCCTGTCTGAGCCACAGAGCACCTTGCTATGGGGCGGCTCTGGGGCCGGGCTCAGGAGCTGGAGCTGAGACGGGCCGGGCAGTGCCCTCCCCGCTCATGTGTCCCTGATCCTGGTCCCGGAGCGGACCTTCAAACTGGCCGCTCGCTGCCTCGGCGGGACCTAGCGCCTGGCAGCCTTTCGGGATCACGTCCTCCTCTGCTGCCCTCCGTGTCACCGTGTCACCGTGATGGCTTATTCATCAGCTGTCGCCAGCTCGGCTGAGGGGCGGGCGGAGCGGGCGGAGCGGCTGACATTTCCAGATTCTGTGGGGACCCCGCTGTGTGGGTCACATTTGTTTGCCTGACAGGATCGATGGGACGTGATTGGAAATAAATCGCTCTGGGCCGCCGAGATAGGCTGCCCAGCCTCCTCCCGGGCTGACGGGAGGGAGAGGCGAGCCCTGTCCTCGGGCTAAAGGATGGCGTCTCCTCACCGGATGGGGCTGATGCCGGTGATGAGATAACCGTGTGGTCAGTGCTGGGGATGCTGTGATGACGACGAGAAAGAAAAAGATGAAGGTGATGGTGGTGGTGGTGGTGGTGGTGGTGGTGGTGATGATGATGATGGTGATGATGATGGTGAAGATAATGAAGATGTTGGTGGTGATGGTGGTGGTGATGGTGGTGGTGATGGTGGTGATGGTGGTGGTGGTGATGGTGGTGATGGTGGTGATGATGGTGATGGTGGTGGTGATGGTGGTGGTGATGGTGATGGTGATGGTGGTGATGGTGATGGTGGTGATGATGGTGAAGATAATGAAGATGGTGGTGGTGGTGGTGGTGGTAATGGTGGTGGTGATGGTGGTGATGGTGGTGGTGATGGTGGTGGTGGTGATGGTGGTGATGGTGGTGATGGTGATGGTGATGGTGGTGGTGGTGATGGTGGTGGTGATGGTGATGGTGATGGTGGTGATGGTGATGGTGGTGATGGTGATGGTGATGGTGGTGGTGATGGTGGTGGTGGTGATGGTGGTGATGGTGGTGGTGGTGATGGTGATGGTGGTGATGATGGTGAAGATAATGAAGATGGTGGTGGTGGTGGTGGTGATGGTGGTGGTGGTGGTGGTGGTGGTGGTGATGGTGGTGATGGTGATGGTGGTGATGGTGGTGGTGGTGGTGGTGGTGGTGATGGTGGTGGTGGTGGTGGTGATGGTGGTGGTGGTGGTGATGGTGGTGGTGGTGATGATGATGATGGTGAAGATAATGAAGATGATGGTGGTGATGGTGATAAAGTGATGATGAGGGGGATGACAATGAAGGCTGTTTGGTTTCAGCAGAGTGGTAAGGGCCGCGGGGTCTGTCCGTAGGCTGTGGGGTCTCTTCCCCACTCTGCCCTCTCCCCGGCTGTTCATACCGTCCACTCACAGGCGCGCTTGCCACAGTCAGAGCCGCCCGGCCGCGTCATTACCTGAGCTCCCAGGGTTGCTAATGTCTGCGTCCCGTTCTGGGATCCCGCCCTGGACACCACGTCCACTCATCATCCCACCCGCTGGGCCGGTCTGGAGGGACAGTGCCTCAGACCCTCTTGGCCTTTAAGCTTCCCCCCAGGTATCCTATGTAATAAAAGGCTAATATGCAAATCGACTGAGCAGAACATCCAGTCGCTATAGCACGCACTGGCCACCAGGGGGTAGGCACTCAACACAGGAGCTGCCCCCTGGTGGTCAGTGCGCTCCCACAGGGGAGCCCCGCTCAGCCGCAAGCTGGCTCATGGCTTGTGAGGCAGCCGTGGTGGCGTGGGCCTCTCCCAAGGCAGCGCTGAGGAGCAACGGGCCGGCTTCTGGCTGAGCGGGGCTCCCACAGGCGGTCCCGAGGGAGCGGGCTTAAGCCGGCAGGTGGACATCCCGAGAGGGCCAGGCTGGGCTGAGGGGCCGCTCTGGGCCTCCGGTTTCTCATAGGGTCCCTTGGTTCGGATTCGTCTGGTGTTCTCCTGGAGCTGGGCTGGGACTCCGGGTGTCTGGGAGAAAGACCGTGAGGTCAAGTGCATGGGGTCTGTTTGGGGGCCGTGGGGTATGTTTGGGACCATGGACGCTATTCAGGGGCTGTGGGCTCCGTTCTCGGGGCAGGGATGGCAAAGGGCCTGCTTCTAGGCGGGAAGGGGCAGCCTCTGCTGCTGATTGCCTGGTTCCGGGGGTTATTGATCCAGCCAGTTTGGAGGTTAATGAGCAGGAGACTCATTACTGTGGCTGTGATGACCGCGGGGCTGGGGGAGGGGCTTGGCCTGCCCCCTGTGTGGCCCGGTTTGTGGCCCATAAAGTAGCGGCTGGTAGTGCCCGGGACAGGCCCGGCAAGGGGGTCCTGGGACTCGAACCCCCGACGCCCACTGTGGAGGCTGCTCCCACGTCCCTGTCACCATCACGCTGGGCCCTCCTCCACTCCCACCTCCGGTTCAGCAGAGCCGTGGGCTCACACCTCACCGCTGCCTGCGGGTCCGCCCCCTTTCCTGAGGGAGAGGGGGGTGCCAGTCCTCCCTCCTCTGCCAGCCTCTGCCCTGCCCTGGCACCACCCTCGTGTCAGCAGGAGGCGCCAGCTTCCTTCAGGAAGGGCAGGCTCTGTCGGTGCAGGACGCCACCGTCCAGAGTTCAAACACTGAGGCAGGGGCGGGGGTGGGGGGCAATGGGATAGAGACAGAACCCCGGCTGGTATGTTCTGAGAACACGGTGCAGCGGATGGGGACGTGGGGCGGCTGGGAGGAGGGGCAGAGCCGGCTGCCAGCCGCCCCCTTTCATCCCAGCAGTCGAGGCTCAGGGGGGAGGCCTGCGCCCTCGCCATGGAAACTGCGCCTGCGGCTTTAATGAGGGCCCGCCAGCTGTCCTGCTGTCCCCCCCCCCCCCCCGTCCCTGCTGTCCCGCTGTCCCCCCCTCCCCCCCCGTCCCTGCTGTCCTGCTGTCCCTCTCCGAGCCCCGTGTCCATGCTCATTAAAACGACAAAGCCCGGCCCCTCCCCCATCCGCAGAGGAAGCAGGTGGGACGGCAGGAGCTGTGCTCCTTGGATTGTGGGGCACTGGCTGTCCGTGCGCTCGCTCGGGGCCTGGAGCTGGTGCTGAGGCCGCGGGGTGGGGTGCGGGGTGGGGGGCTGAGGGGAAGCGGCCCTTTGCTGGCTGGAAAGCCCCAAAGACAGGCTTTCGTCGGGACCAGGAAGGGGCTTATGCCAGGTGGAGAAGGACGTGGCCGGCCCCCAACAGGCTTTGGGTCCGTCCACCACCACACCGCCTGCCGTGTGTCCTGGGCCGGCCTCGTGCCTGTGGCACAGTCTCTGGGATGGAGGGGACAGGAGACGGGTCTGTCAGAGCAGCCCAGTGTGTTTGGAAGGAGAAAGAAATCGGGGTGAGGGGCACAGGGGAGGGTGGTCAAGGAGGGCTTCTGGGAGGAGGCGGCAGGAAACGGGAGGAGCTGGTCAGAGGGAGTGATGGGGGCTGGGAGGCTGAGGAGGGGCCTGGGCTGGGAAAGGAAGGCGCCCCCAAGCGGGGGCTGTGCCAGCGGGACTCGCCAGGAGGAAGAGGGCCGAGGAGGCCACGCCGGGAATCCACGGGGAATCACAGCCACACGTCGTGAGCGTCACACTCTCACACTCGTCACTCTGCTAATAGCGGTGATTATCCTGCTGGTGGGAGGCACACATCCTGTCAACAAGCCCAGCGAGTCGGCTTCCCGGTCCCCGCCCCCCCCTCTCCCCGGCGGCCATGGAGCCGTCACTCAGCTGCCCTTGGAGAGTGAGACGGCTTCTCGGCCTCGCTCACTCGGCAGCGAGGACGCCCTGTGAGCTCCCGTGGCCACCGGCACCACGTGGCCCACGTGGCCTGTCACATGTGCAGATGCAGACCTGACCCTGTGTCACCCGGGGCTGGAAGCCCTGTGATGTCTCCCCTGCCCCCTGCCCCCTGCCCCCGCCAGCCGACCTCCAGCCCCCCCTCTGAAGCCTCAGCCCTCCCCTCCCCCTGCCCTGAGCTCCGGCCTCTGTTCTCCCGTTGACCTTGACCATCGGGCCAGCGCCGGGGCCTGGAGCCCGCGTCCCCCCCTCGCCTAGCTCCCTCGTTACACCATCGTCTCTCCTCTGGATCCAGCGCCTCCGGGCAGCCTCCAGGGGAGCCTCCTGCAAGGGCCCCTGGTTTCTTCATGGGACTCCTGGGCCTTATCCCTCGATAGGACAGCGGGACTCTGTCCGTGTCTTCCTCCGGGACCAGGGCCGGTGCTGGTCTGTCCGCCGGGCTGGCCGTGCTGGGGCCTCAGTGGCTCCGTTCCTGGTCCTCGGCTGCCTGTGGGCTGAACGGCGGACGTGGAGGGGACAGGGCGTTCTCCCCCGGAGCGGGCAGTGCCAGGAGGAGGACATCCTTCCCCGAGGGGACACCCAGCGCCGTGTGACCCGGAGCAGGGGGTGGACACCCCCTCCCTCCGCACAGCACACTCACTCAAAGGCGTTGGGTCCCAATGTATTTAAAAAAATATTTTTTTAAATTGATTTCAGAGAAAAAGGGAGAGGGAGAGAGAGAAACATCAAGGATGAGAGAGAATCATGGACTGGCTGCCTGCTGCACGCCACACACCGGGGACTGAGCCCACAACCTGGGCATGAGCCATGACGAGGAATTGAACCAAGACCTCTGAGCTAACCACTGAGCCAGGCTGGCCAGGCAGGGGACATACTTTTGCTGCACAACAGCTCCTGGAAGACACTGGGCTTGGTTCCTCCGCCTCCTCAGGCTGCTGTCTCGGGTGCCACTCATCTTTTGGGCTCTGCCCCTGGCACCCCCGAGACCGCAGGCTCGGTGAGGCTTCTCACAATGTGCAGGGAAAGGGATTTTCATTAAAGTTCTGACAAACAGGAAACGATGCTCAGCCTCACTCCGCATGAAACGAAATCCTTCGCTGTCCTTGCTACATCTGACCCTGGGGAAAGGCTAAGTGACCGTGACCCTGAGGGTCTCAGGTCTAGGGGGCCGCGGGGAGACGGGACTCCAGCAGCGTCTCCGCGCTTCGTTGTGCAGTTACTGATGGCGGAAAGCAAGGCGGCTGACTTGGCCGGCAAATCCCAGGAGGCCAGGAGCCCCGCAGGGACCCGGGCAGCCGCTCCCCGGCGCTGTCCGTGGTGCTGACCCGGCTCCCTCTCCCTGGCCTGTGGCTGCTGCTCTCGGGAGCGCCAGCCAGACCCGCTATGCCCCAAACCCGCTCTCAGTCTGTGCCCGCCCCGTCATGCTTTCGAAACGGAAGGTAAATCTGAGAGAAGGACGCTCCGTGGTGAGGCAGCCGGAGGCGTAATGGACCCACGCCTGGCCACCGCCTTCTCCGGGCTCTGCGGCCTGTGTCCGCCTCGCCTGGGACACGGGCAGATCCGAGCCTCTTAGGAGGGTGCCCTCTGCCTGTCCGGTGCTACTCTCTGGACTCAGGTGGCGCTGACCAGTGCGGCTCTGAGCAGGGAGGTCAGTGGGGGTGAGGGGAGGTCCCTGGCTGCTGCTCTGGGGTTTCCATGAAGACCCAGGCTGCCTGGAGCTGCCCCGCTGGAGGAGGTGGGTGCAGAGAGTGTCTGCTCACATCACCTTGAAAATATGAAGAGGTGCCCTCACCGGTGTGGCTCAGTGGATAGAGCGACGGCCTGCGGGCTCAGGGGTCCCGGGTTCGATTTCGGTCAAGGGCACATACCTTGGCTGCGGGCACATCTCCAGTGGGGGGGGGTGCAGGAGGCAGCTGATGGATGTTTTTAACTCTCTATCCTTCTCCCTTCCTCTCTGTAAAAATCAATAAAATATATTATAAAAAAAGAAGAAGGAGAAGATATGAAGAGGCTGTGGGGGGAGGGGACTGCCCTTGCCCCTCCCCTCCTCAGGCCATCGATGGCGAGGTTCAGCTGCCCCCCTCCCCCCGCCCTCGGGGCAGAGCTCGCACGCTCTCAGGCTGAGCTCTGACAGTGACTGCGTGGGCCACGGAGCGAGGCTTTTCCTAAAGAATCAATTTGTCATCTCAGCGGCAGCCGCGGAAGATGGATTGCTTTTCTGTGGCAACAGAGTGCGCTCCGGGGCCTTTCAAACCAGTCCCTCCCGCTGTGAGAGCGGCCCCGCGGGACTTGTCAGCCGGGACAGAGCTGTCCCGTCTGTCTGACAGCCCACACGCCTTTGTCATCTGTGGGGTCCCCAGGGGGAGGTCACAGGCATGGACGCCGGAAGAGCCCGGAGCTGGGGGCTCAGAGTCAGGGGCGTCTGCTGAGGGACCCCGTGGGCCCACATCCTCCCTCCTCCTCCAGGGCCACGCCCCTGAGCCCGCTTCCCGGGCCCCTGCAGCCGGCACGGGGCTGGGAGAGTGTGGACGAAGCTGCCCGGGGTCCCTCAGGCCGATGGAGTATTTTTCTAGAAGGGGAGGCTGTGTCGGACATGCGCTCTGAGCAGGCCTCTTGGACGTGGGAGCTCATGGTCTGCTGGCGGCTGGGCTCGGGAGCAGCCCTGGTCCACGCCGTGTCTGCCTGTGCGGAGGGACCCACAGCTGGGAGCCTGGCTTGGACTCGGAGGACTGAGTGTGAACACACACACGCACACGCACACGCACACGCACACGCAGTGACCGCCTGCCAGGGGACTCCCACGCCTGTCTGGTCCGGGCACATCGGCAGTGAGTGGGTGTGAAGTCCCTGTCAGGCTTTTGCTTTCCATCTTGGAGAATTCGGCCAGACATGCCTTCAGGGGAAGCTAGAGCTCCTGGCCTGGAGGAGGAAGGGAGCTGGGAGAGAAGACTTACTCATGTCCCTCCCTCCATCCCTCCATCCAGCCACCCATCCCCCTCCCCATTCCCCACCCATCCACCCATCCCCCATCCATCACCCCTCCCTCTCCCCATTCCCCATCCACCCACCCATCCCCTTCCTCATTCCCCATCCCCCATCCATACACCCCTCCCCCTCCCCATTCCCCCATCCACCCATCCCCCATCCATACACCCCTCCCTCTCCCCCTTCCCCATCCATACACCCCTCCCTCTCCCCATTCCCCATCCACCCACCCATCCCCTTCCCCATCCCCCATCCATACACCCACCCCCCTCCCCATTCGCCATCCATCCACCCATCCCTCATCCATACACCCTTCCCTCTCCCCTTCCCCATCCATACACCCATCCCCTTCCCCATTCCCCATCCATACACCCATCCCTCTCCCCATCCCCCATCCATACACCCCTCCCTCTCCCCATTCCCCATCCATACACCCCTCCCTCTCCCCATTCCCCATCCATACACCCCTCCCTCTCCCCATTCCCCATCCATACACCCCTCCCTCTCCCCATTCCCCATCCATACACCCCTCCCTCTCCCCATCCCCCATCCATACACCCCTCCCTCTCCCCATTCCCCATCCATACACCCCTCCCTCTCCCCATTCCCCATCCATACACCCCTCCCTCTCCCCATTCCCCATCCATACACCCCTCCCCCTCCCCATTCCCCATTCATCCACCCATCCCCCATCCATACACCCATCCCCCTTCCCATCCCCCATCCATACACCCTTCCCTCTCCCCATTCCCCATCCATCCACCCATCCCCTTCCCCATCCCCCATCCATCCACCCACCTCCTACCCCTTCCCCCATCCACCCACCCCCCTACCTATCCCCCATCCATCCACCCACCTCCTACCCATTCCCCCATCCATACACCGCCCTCCAGACCGGGAGCCATGCCTCACCTACACACACACACACACACACACACGCACACTACTTACATACATGCACACCCATGACACACATGCACGCATGCATGCATACACAGCCAAACCCATGGGCCCCGTGCCCTCCTAGCTGCGTGCCACCTTTCCCGTCAGTCCCGGTCCCCGCCAGCACCCTCCCAGCACTGGGCGCCGGGGCAGCCGTCTGTGGGGGGGTGGGGAGCCCTCGGCCTGTTGTAAACCCACCGCCGCCGCCGTCCCAGGCAGAGCGGCCGGCTCTACGGGACGCGCTTCCTGCTCACCGCTTACAGAGCGGTAACGGGCCGTAAACCACGGGATGACTCGGTTTAAAACCAGCCGCGTGGAAGTTATGTTCTCTCGGGGTACGTTTGGAGGCACTTTCTGCCGGAGAGCTCAGCGTGGTGGGTGCTGTGCCAGGCTCCCAGGCTGCCTGCAATGCCCCCGCCCCACCGAGCTGCTCTCAGACACTGAGCCACCGCGGCCCCAGGAGGTCAGCTGCTGTCCCCCCTCCACATCAACGGCGAGGAGCTGGACAGGGGATTGGGACTATTGCTGTGGTGGCTGCTGTGGTGGCTGCTGTGGTGGCTGCTGTGGTGGCTGCTGTGATGGTGGCTGCTGTGGTGGCTGCTGTGGTGGCTGCTGTGGTGGCTGCTGTGGTGGCTGCCGTGGTGGCTCCTGTGGTGGCTGCTGTGGTGGCTGCTGTGGTGGCTCCTATGGTGGCCCCTGTGGTGGCTGCTGTGGTGGCTGCTGTGGTGGTGGCTCCCGGGGTGGCTGCTGTGGTGGCTGCTGTGGTGGCTGCTGTGGTGGCCCCTGTGGTGGCTGCTGTGGTGGCTGCCGTGGTGGCTGCCGTGGCGGTGGCTCCTGTGCTGGTTAAGAAAGCACAAGGACCCCGTGTTGTGCTGGGGTTTCACACGTGAACTCAGCTCAGGACAGGGTGCCTCCAGGTGAGGACAGGCTTGCCGAGGCCACGGGCCAGGGGCTGCCAGGCGCCTCTCACTCACTCAGTCCTGTGCCTCCTGTGCCCGCGGTCACTCCGCCCAGAGCTGTGACTCGGAGCGGGTTCCCCTGGGCCCAGCGCGTGCTGCCCACCCCGCCGGGCGAGGGAGCGGGTGCGGGCGCTGTCTGCTCGCCGTGACTCACGGGCGCCGCAGGGGCGGACTCCGCGCCGGTTCTAATCCAGGACCCGGGGGCGGGCGCCGCTGGTCTGTCTGTCTCCCCGTCTGCCTCTCCGTGCGTCAGAGCGAGCGTCTGTGCCGCAGCTGGCACGTCTGTGCAGCCGGGAATAGACAGCGGTGGGTTTAAATAGCCGCATTACTCAGCGACGCCATCCGGGGCTGGGGCCTTGGGAGACTAAACTAAACTAAACTAAACCAGCCCTCCCTGGCGGAGGGTCTGAGAGGGAACCGAGGCTGCGCTGAGCGGGGAGAGGTCCGAATGGGAACCCGGGCAGCATGGTGGGGGGAGAGGGGGTTCTGGCGGCTGTGAGGCTGCTGGGACGGCACCGCCTGGGGCAGGGGGTGGTGGGAGCCCCGGCCCAGGAGAGTGAGCTTGCCAGGTGAGGGGGCAGGGGGCAGGGGCACCACTGCAGCTCCTGCCGGGACACCGGCAGCGGGCCACAGAGCGGCCGGGCAGCCAGCGAGCGCTGTGGTGGCGGCAGAGGGCAGAGGACGCCCGGGTCCCTCCAGGCCAGGGTGGGCCGGGTGCTAGAGCCCTGCCCTACGCTTCGGACCCTCCTCGGTGCCCATTGCCGGTGGCAGGCCGGCACTGCCCATGCCTGCCGTTGCTGACCAAGGTGCATCGCCTCCTGGCGGAGGGAGGATCACCCACAGGCGGGCGGGTCCCGGAGCTGAGGCGGCTCAGAGGCAGTGGTGACAGGGACGGGGTGCATATGGCCCGCCGCCCCTGAGTGTGGTGTCTCCCTCGTTGGCACCCCAAAGCCTCCCTCGCCTCCCCCGCAGCCTGGCCAGGGGCTGGGGGCTCCCCGGAGGAGGTGTCGCCCTTGCCAGGCCTCCAAAGCTGAGCAGAAGCCGGTCATGGCAGAGCTCAGTGTGACCAGAACATTCTGAAGGGGGTCCCTCCTTCTTTCCCCGAAAGTCCCATGTTTGGGTTTTCTATCGCAGATCCTACTGTCATTGGATGGGCTTTGCTCCCCTTGTTACCGGTTGTTCAGAACCTCCTCGTGCACCAAAGCTCATTTCAGCGTGAGCTTGGCGGCAGAGGGCAGTGATATGTGTTACCTCCTCCAGGAAGCCCTCCGTGATACAT
Organism: Pipistrellus nathusii; assembly: GCA_963693515.1. Lineage (NCBI taxonomy): Eukaryota > Metazoa > Chordata > Mammalia > Chiroptera > Vespertilionidae > Pipistrellus > Pipistrellus nathusii. Next base: position 207,023,357 of record OY882858.1, read on the forward strand.
GTTTTTCAGGCCTCTCCCCTGCTCTTTCCCCAGCACCTGTGCATTCATTTGGTTCACCCCTATGTTCCCTATTGTTCTCTGTAAGAATCTGCCTTTCCCTCCGGGCCCGGAGGCTGTGCAGCCTGGCGAGGCCCAGGTGTTTGTCCTGCCAGCAGGTGCCCTATCCCAATCAACAGGCACTGGAGCTCCTCCCACGAGGAGCCAGGGCCCTGGGCCCGGGTGCCTCTCCATCACAGCACAGGTAGGGCCCAGAGAGGTGCTGGGTGAATGCTCAGTGAACTCCGCTGAAGCCGACTCCCTCTTCCAAAGCAAAAATGCTGCAGTAACCTGGCTGTCATGGACAGGGAGTTTGATGTCTAAGGGACTGTGCTCGGTCCATTATATACATCTTTTCATTTATCTCTTCTAATGACCTCTGCCGTGGGAATTCCTATCTTCACAAGCAGCCCGAGGCTCAGAGGCATGAATGAACTTGTCCAAGGCTGCACAGCTTCTCAGGGGCCTGGTGAGGACAGGAGCCCAGCTCCGTGTGCCTCCAGCACCGGCACGACCCCCTTGTGTGAACGCTGTGGCTACACTTTGCTCAGGCAGCGTGACCTCCCTGCCTGGGGCCTGGGGCCTGGGGCTGTGCTCAGTATCCCTCCATCCTGCAGATCATTATCCCCTGCCTGGGTGTGGGCGCCGGCGCCCCAGATCCCAGCAGGTTCTCCCTCCTGGTGAGGGAGGTTTTAGGGTGCACAACTACGGAGACACCACACTCAGGGCGGCGGGCCCTATGTGCCCCATTCCTGTCACCACTGCCTCTGAGCTCCTGCAGCTCCGAGACCCGGCCCGTCTGTGGATGATCCTCCCTCCACCAGGAGGCGATGAACCTTGGTAGGCACGGCAGGCATGGGCAGGCACTGGGCCCACGGGTGATGTCCCCGCTGGGCCCTGCATGTGCACTTGATCCTGGGCCCACGGGTGATGTCGCGCCGGGCCCTGCGTGTGCACTTGTTCCTGGGCCCACGGGTGATGTCCCCGCCAGGCCCTGCGTGTGCACTTGTTCCTGGGCCCATGGGTGATGTCCCCGCCAGGCCCTGCGTGTACTCTTGGTGCTGGGCCCACGGGTGATGTCGCCGCCGGGACTCACGCCCCAGGTGAAGCTGTGGACCGATTCCGCTCACATGTTGCTTCTGAGTTCGAACCTCCGGCTCAGGCCCAGCATCGAGCGCAGACGCCATATGCTCCCCGGAACAGCACGTGGTGAAAACACGCGATTGAAATAGGCTGGTCCCAGTTTGGAAGGACCGTCTGCCAGCCGCCGCCGAGCTGAGTTGTTTTTGCTCTACGGTTCCTCTCCTCGTCAGCATGTCAGTCGTCCGTCCCCGTCTTCCCGGCTTGCTTGTCCTATGAGAAGCCCCAGTCCAGGCCAGCGCCCTCCCACCTCGGCGCCGCGCTCCACGGCTCCAGCCCAGGCGGCGCTGTGACAGGGAGGTACGGGCCCCGGGCCTGGCTCCGCGTGGGAGGAGCTCCAGTGCCTGCTCATTGTGATAGGGCACCTGCTGGGCAGATGTGGCTGTGACAGACACCTGGGCCTCGCCAGGCTGCACAGCCTCCGGCCCCGAGGGAACGTTGGGCTGGGCCGAATGAATGCACAGGTGCTGGGGAAAGAGCGTGTGTGTGTGTGTGTGTGTGTGTGTGTGTGTGTGTGTGTGTCTCAGAATAACGTATCACGGAGGGCTTCCTGGAGGAGGTGACCTTTGAGCTTTGGTGCACGAGGAGGTACTTGGCAATCCGATAACAAGGTGAAAGGTGTCTCTATCATAAAAATAAGCTACACTCACGCTTTGGGGAGGGGCACCCGAAAGAAATGAGAAACGTTCAGCTTTGTTGCAGTTGCCTAGCGTTTGGGGCTCAGAAAGTTTGAAAGAAAGTATTTTAATTTTATCACACATGGGTTTGTGGTTTTGAAATCTGAAGACCTGTTTTCTGAAGTAGCAGTGGTGAGCGTGGAGGTGTCTTGGTCCCGCTGTGCATTCTGGGTGTGTGAACGGTCTCGGGACTGGAGGCACACACCGGGGGGCTGAGGTGGCTGGCGCCCAGGCGTGTGGGAGGGAGCGGTGACGCTGAGCGAGAGGCAGGGCAGGGCCTTGGTCTGGAACAGCCTCCCGTCGGCCGACCATCCATTCTTCAAGGCTCCTCGGCGTCACCTCCTGCGGGAAGCGCTCCTTCTTGCCCGCAGACCTGCCCTGGGGCCTCCTGTGGTGTGACACGTGGGCAGTGAAGAGGCAGGAGCGAGGGACTTTTAAACGATTTCTGCAGCGAGTTACTCTCGTGCCCAGAGTGTTTCCTCCCAAAGGAGAAAAGCAAGCAGGCCCCTTCGGAGTCGCAGCTGAGGTGGAGCTACTCATTCATTTGTTCATTCATTCATTCATTCATTCGTTTTTTCATTGATTCGTTCATTCGTGCATCTGTGTCTCTACCAGGCCGGGCCCACGGCAGGCCTGTCCCAGATGCCGGGAGACATGTTAGGCTGCCACTGAGGTTCCCCAGGGCCGGGCCCGTGTGTGTCCCCGCTTGGCAGACCAGGAAGCTGAGGCACGGAACGGGAAGTGGGCATCCGAGCGTGGTCCCCTCTGCCCGCCTGTTTCAGATCCTCTTCCTCAGCTCCTCGCTCAGCAGCGGGGAGCAGAACCTGTTCCTGAGCACGGACGAGGCCACCACCTTCCAGAAGCAGCTCCTGCCCTTCACCGTGGACAAGCTCCTCTTCCACCCCAAGGACGAGGACAAGGTGCTGGCCTGCACCAAGGAGGGCCAGGTGAGCGCGCGTGCGTGTGCGTGTGCGTGTGTGTGTGTGCATGCGCGCATGTGTGTGTACGTGTGTGCGTGTGTGTGCGTGTGCGTGTGGAGTGAAGTGGCGTTGGACAAGCCTTGAGCTCTGTCCAGGCTCCATGGGAGGCCACGCCGCTGCCAGGCTCTCCCGCTGCAAACCCAGTCCAACCACTGTGTTCACGGAGCACTGACCACCTTGGCCGGCTGACAGGGCACCGAGTTCCTGCCCCCCGATGCTGTGTTCCAGGGAGGGGAGCTCCCCAAAGCCTTCCTCAGCCCTGGCCGGTGTGGCTCAGTGGACAGAGTGTCGGCCTGCGGACTGAAAGGTCCCAGGTTCGATTCCGGCCAAGGGCACATGCCCGAGTTACAGGCTCAATCCCCAGTGTGGGGCCTGCAGGAGGCAGCCCTTCCATGACTCTTATCATTGATGTTTCTCCCTCTCCCTTCCTCTCTGAAATCAATAAAAACACATATTTTTAAAAACCCTTTCTCCATATCAGAGATGATCATTTCTGATCACGGACCCTGGACAAGTGTCAGGAGACAGTGGCCTGCCACCTGCTTTGTGAATAAAGTTTTATTGGCACAGGCCTCCCAGTGGTGTGCTGTCCCGGCTGCTCTCCTGTGCCAAGGGCAGGGGTGGGCAGTCACAGAGACCACAGGGCGTTACAGGAAAGGGTGGCGGCAGGGAGGGCTGGCTAGGTGTAGTGAAGGTGAGGGGGGTAGGCGTGCTGACAGGTGAGCAGGCTGCTGGGCTTTGCGGAGAAGCGGGACATAGGACTGGATGGGGCCCCAGGAACCCCCGCCCCGCCTCCTCCTGCCTCCTCCAGTGGGCCTCTGGTCGGGAGGGCAGGTGAGAGGTCCCGGGAGCAGGGGCGGCTCAGGAGAGGCTCCTCCTGACCAGGCTGTCCCTCTCTCCTCCCAGCTCTACGTGTCCTGTGACCTGGGGAGCAAGTGGCTGCTGCTGCACGAGCAGGTGACCAAGGACCACGTGTTCTGGTGAGCACCCTGCAGAGGGAGCGTGGGCCCGCGGGCCCTCCCCGCCCCGCTCCGAGTGTCCTGCTCCTGCGCTGTCCCAGCCCTGCCCGGCCTCACCCTCTGGGCCTCCGGGGCCCCTGGGCTGTGCTGGGTGAGGCAGGAGGGGGAGGCTGGGGCTGGCGTCCTCGGCCACACTTGCTCTTGGCCCGTAGCTGGGGGCGGGCTGGCACCGGGCTGTGCTCCGTGGGAGGTGGTCTGGTCTCAGCCAGGCCCGGGCCCCGGAGGCCTGTGTCCGGTGAGGGTGCGAGGCCCACGGAGGACAAGCACCCCGAGGCCGGGCAGCGAGGCCACGGCGCTCAGAGCCCGCGCTCCCGCCCGCCTGTTCTGTGCAACGGCCTCTGGGGACGCACACGCACATACACGCACACACATGTGCACACACAGGAGCAGCTCCCTGCCCGCTCTCGCTCCACACACACTGGAGGCAGCCGGCGGGGAGCCGGTCTGCTGAGCCGCTTTGTTCCCGTCGGGCTCCGGGCCGGGCCTTTCTTGGGGGCGGAAGCGATGCCCTCTCTGGGGCTGCCCACGGAGGGCTCGTTCCCTCCTTGGAAACCGTAGCTCTGCCATCCATCATTGGCCTGTCGCTGAGCCAGCTGCTGGCCCCAGGGCTGCCAGGCTGGGAGGGCGAAGCGTGGGACTCTGAGGGAGGCGGCCTGGATGGGGGAGGCGTCCGGCTCACAGAGACCCCTCGGCCCCAGAGAAGCACCCGCAGGTCAGTCCTGCCAGCAAACCAGCCTCAGGCAGGCGCTGTGACCACACTGCTCTCCCCCTGAGCCCCACAGATCCCCCCCCCGTTGTTGTGCGTGAGCGATAACCACCGGATGCTGCCCACGGCCGGTCCCCGGGATGCAGGGGCGGCAGCGATGGGTGTGGGCAGCGGTGGATGTGCTGACAGCGGGCACTCTGCACCCCGAGCGGGCGGTGGGCTGGCCGAGGCCCGTGTGCCTGACACTCGGCTCCCGGCTGTTCTGAGATGCACACAGTGAGCGCCTCAGAGTGGCCTCCTGGGGCCCTGGAGGGCGACGTGGGGACCCCCTGGGCGCTGGGCCCCCACGGGCCCCGGGCACCCCCTCCACAGCCACGGTGCCCGCTGGGCTCCAGGCACATGCCCGCCGTGTGCTTGAGCCCCTGGCCACTATCGCCGTTGGGGAAGGTGGGGAGCAGCAGGGGGACCAGTGACTGCCCAGGACGCACTGGGAGGCGGGGGGCAGGAGCCCCGGGTGAGGGAGAGCCTGCAGGGAAGCCCGCCTCTGCCTCTGACGGCCGTGCACCCTCAGGCCCGCGCTCTGCTCTCTGAGCCTCCGTTTCCTAATCTGCACACTGAGGGCGAGAGCCCAGGCCTGCCCCTGGCTTCCAGTTCATTTTGATAAAAAAAAAAAAAAATGCCCCCCAAACACACACACACACACACACACACACACTCACACACAGACACACATGCACACACACGCACACGTGCACACACATGTGCACATGCACATATACCATGGGAACGTCTAAGGGACGTCTCCTGTGGAGACGATGCAGTAGGACGCTCAGAAGACGGCCCTGCCAGGCGCACCCCGAGCCGTGGCGCCTTGGGGAGGACCGGCCTCCTGCCCACAGCGGGATGGTCTCCAGCTTGGAAGGCCACGTGGCTACAGGGGGCGGGACGCTGACACCGGCACCTGGTCAGTCTTGGGGACCCCATTCCCAGTGCCAACCTGAGCCCCTCTTTCCAGGGCTGAGTCTGGAGCGGGCGCCGGCGCAGACCTGGTCCACATGGAGGCCCAGGACCCCGCAGGAGGTGAGCCCGCCGGCCAGCCGTGGTCCCCGCGCCGTCCCCGGAGCGCCCTCCTCCATGGGCCGCACGGCCAGCTCTGCGTGTGTGCTGCACCGTGAACCAGCCTTTTCCCGCTGTACAGCCCCTCGGCGCCACGAGCCTGGCGTTCACCAGGCCTGGAACACGGGCCTCACCACCGTGAGACAGTCAGTGAATGAGAGAGAGAGGGAGTGAGAGAATGAGAGAGTGAGCGGGAGAGTGGGTGAGTGATTGAGTAAATGAGTGGGTGAGTGAGTTAACAGGTAAGTAAATGAGTGAGAGAGTGAGTGAGAGAGTTAACACGTAAGTGAATGAATGAGTGAGTGGGTGAGTGAGTGAGTGAGTGAGTGGGTGAGTTAACAGGTGAGTGAATGAGTGATTGAGTGAGTGGGTGAGTTAACAGGTAAGTGAGTGAATGAGTGATTGAGTGAGTGGGTGAGTTAACAGGTAAGTGAGTGAATGAGTGATTGAGTGAATGAGTGAGTGAGTGAGTTAACAGGTGAGTGAGTGAATGAGTGAGTGAGTGAACAGGTAAGTGAATGAATGAGCGAGTGATTGAGTGAATGAGTGAGTGAGTGAATGAGTGAGTGAGTGAATGAGTGAGTGAATAAGTGAGTGAGTGAGTGAATGAGTGAGTGAATAAGTGAGTGAGTGAGTGAATGAGTGAGTGAATAAGTGAGTGGGTGAGTTAACAGGCGAGTGAATGAGTGAGTGAGTGAATGAGTGAGTGAGTTAACAGGTAAGTGAGTGAATAAGTGAGTGAGTGGGTGAGTTAACAGGTGAGTGAATGAGTGAATGAATGAGAGAGTGAGTTAACAGGTAAGTGAGTGAGTGACTTGCCACCTTTAGGCCTGACATAGGCCGGTCCCCACCACGTGTGCAGCCAGGCAGGCCATGGCAGGCCAGGCAGTGTTGGCCGCAGGGCGTGGTGAGGCCGCTGCGAGGGGCCGTGGCGGGTCGGGAGGCCGTGGCATTGGCACAGGGCGGCTGGCTGTGGGCCTGAGTGCCGCTGAGTGGCCGGACCCGCACTCCTGAGGCCGTGGAGTGCGGCACCGGGGTGGGAGGGAGGGGCATGGACGCGGGCAGTGTGGCCACCCTGCGCTCAGGGCTTGGACGCGAGCAGGTGTGGCCACCCTGCGCTCAGGGCTTGGATGCGAGCAGGTGTGGCCACCCTGTGCTCAGGGCTTGGACGCGGGCAGTGTGGCCACCCTGCGCTCAGGTCCCGGCGCTCGCCTGCTGGGCTGGGACCCGGCCACCGGTTCCCCGTCAGGCTGGCTGGTGACTCAGCGGCGGGCCACGTGGTCGCTGCCACCGAGGGCTGTGCCGCTCTGAAAGCAGCCATCGGCGACACCGGCGTGGCCTTGCCTTAGGGAATGGTGGCAGCCCGGTGGCCGTGCTTTAGACTCACCTGCCCTCTCCTCGGCCCCCGGCTCCTCACCTGTAAGAGGGACCAGCGACAGCTTCCAGAGGGGAAAGGGCGCGGGGCCCAGAGCCCACACCCCCACGCAGCAGTGGCTGTGGCCACGGGCAGGTCCCTGACAATGCCCGCCCACAGCAACCCCCGGGGCACCCGCGGGCAGACGGCCAGGACGGCCCAGCCTTCAGTGTCGGGGCGACCGGATAGAGGTCAGCCGCCCACGGCCCTCCCCCACAGGGACCCGCTACATGGCCGCCCATGTCCACAACTGCTCCAGCAGGAGGCTGAGCTCGCCGTTCGCCGGCCCCATCGACCACCGGTCTCTGCTCTTGCAGGACCAGTTTGTGTTCTTTAAGGTGCGGCTCCGGGCGCCCGGGCGCGGGCAGGGCGCGGGCAGGGAGCGGGCAGCAGGGGCGGGAGGTAAGGGGGAATGCAGGCACCTGGCAGGAGGCAGTCTGGCACGGGGTGGGAGGGAGCGGAGCTGGAGGAAGAGCCTGTGCCCACAGTGAGTGCAGCTCAGGTCGTGATTTTCAAGTGCCACTAATTCAGTTTCCCTGTGGCTGCGGCTGCGGCTGTGGCTGCGGCTGTGACTGTGGCTGTGGCTGTGGCTGAGGCACCACCTCACCAGTCCCACAAAGCCGATCCCCAGGCCAGGGCGCTGGCCTTCCTGGGATAAACCATTCCACCTTATTCCATAACGCAGCTGCAGGGAAACGGGGAGGAGGAAAGAGTCGTTCTAACTGAAGGAGGTGGGGGAAGACTTCTCAGAGGAGGGGCGTTTGGTATGGGGCTTTGAAGGATGAATAGGAGTTTGTCTATTTCAGGCAGAGCAGGTACAAGCAAAGCAAAAGGGCTGTGTGTGTGTGTGTGTGTGTGTGTGTGTGTGTGTGTGCGCTGAATACAAAGCGTGGTTTTTAATTCGTGAGGATCTGGCTGGAAGGGAACTGAACCCCTCAAAACCCCCTCTCTCCTGTTAGGCAACATCCAGCAACCAGACCAAATACTACGTGTCTTATCGTCAAAACGAGTTTGCCCTGATGAAGCTGCCGAAGTACGCGTTGCCGAAGGTGAGAGGCTGCCCCGCCCTCCTGTCACCCCGTGGCTGCACTCAGTGTGGGCACAGGCTCTCACACGGGTGTGTGGGGACCCCGGGCCAGGATGGACAGGGCCCTGTGGTCGTGCTTCCTCCAGCTCAGCTCCCTTCCGCCCCGCACCAGCCTCCCGCATGCCCAGCTTCCTGCCGTCTCAGGGCCTCTGCCGTGCTCCTGCCTCTGCCAGCCGGTCTCTCCCCAGAGCTCCGCCCGCCCATGTGCTGTTTAAGAGAAAGGCACTCACCACTGAGCCTCCAGGCTGGCCTGGCCTCCCTCTCCTCCTCCACCCCACCCTCTCCTGCTCTCAGCTGGCGTTCGGGCCCAGCTTCTGCTTATCAGCCTCTGCTTTCCTCTGCCTGGTGCGGTGCCTGGCACAGCAGGTGCTCAATGAGTGCTGCTCCCTTCCCCTCGCCAGACAGACAGACACGGGGAGCTGGGGGCGCCCAGGCCCTGCTGCCCGCCTAACCTGAGGCCTGAGCTCCACAGCCACACCCTGCAGACACGGGATTCCCGTCTTGTAGGGGAGGAGATGGATGTCCAGAGAGGCTGAGCAGCCTGGCTGAGGTCACACAGCCAGTGAGGAACCAAAGCGGGGCACCAACCCCGGCCTGGGTGGGCCTGAAGCCTGCCTCCCGCCCCTCTCCCTCCAGAGGCCGCCGCGTGGCCTGGCCCCTCGCAGCTCTCCACCCTGTGTGCAAACGTAGACACTCGGGGTGCTTGCAACCTGCCTCCCACACATGCTCCCTGGGCAGGTGCAGGCCGGGAGCTGCTGCCGCCAGCCGCTGTGACCCAGACCCCCCCTCCCCGCCGCCCCCCTCCCCCCGGTCCTGCTCTGAAGGCGTTTCCAGAGGAGAGAGGCAGGAAACCAAGCTGCAGGCAGATGAGTAAAATCATCGCCAAGTCGTGGTTTGTGTTGTGAAGGGAGTGAGAGGCAGAGGCAGAGGATGGAGGGTCCCTGAGGGGACATTTCACCTGGAGCCCAAAGGAGGAGGGGGTGGCTGTTCGGTGGCAGGCAGAGCACGTGCAAAGGCCCTGGGGCAGGGAGAGCCTGGCTGGAGGACAGGAGTGCAGTGGCGAGCGGAGACGGGCTCCGGGTCCTGCCAGCCTCGGCGCTGATTGCTGTGAAGTCGGAGGACACGAGCTCCTCAGACCCTGCCTGAGTCAGAAATGGGAAAGTCGTGGTTTCACTTAGGGCCGTGGTCGGCACACTGCGGCTCGCGAGCCACATGCAGCTCTTTGGCCCCTTGAGGGTGGCTCTTCCACAAAACACCACGGCCCGGGCGAGTCTGTTTTGGAAAAGTGGCGTGAGAAGAAGTGTAAGCTTAAAAAAATTGGCTCTCCAAAGAAATTTCAATCGTTGTCCTGTTGATACTTGGCTCTGTGGACTAATGAGTTTGCCGACCACTGGGATAGGGGCTTAATCCCAAGGAACAACCACAGCCTGTAATTATTGGCATCGAGAGTCTAGGTCAGTGTTCAGCAAACTCATTAGTCAACAGAGCGGCCAGCAGCGGCTCATGAGCCTCATATATCTCCAGAGCGCAGCCTGCCGGCCGCTGGGTTATGTGGGCACCAGACTCCTCCCTGGCCCTGGCGCTGGGACCCGACCCCGGGCTGCTGCCTCTCCTGCAGGGACAGATGGGCACACGGCCTGGCCGGGCAGGCAGCAGGCCTCAAGGCCCCCCCGGGCCGGTCCCCCTGCTGCGGCCCCTGCGGAGGGCCAGGCTGGCAGCCCGTTTTTACGGTGGGAACGTGGAGGCCACAGGTGGGCCTCCCCCGCCCCCGTGGCCTCTGACCGTGCTCTCCGGCCCCAGGACCTGCAGGTGGTCAGCACGGACGGCAGCCAGGTGCTGGTGGCGGTGCAGGAGTGGTACCAGACGGACACCTACAACCTGTACCTGTCGGACCCGCGCGGTGTGCTCTACGCGCTGGTGCTGGAGGACGTGCGCAGCTCCCGGCAGGCTGAGGGGGGCGTGCTGGTGGACGTGCTGGAGGTGGGCCGGCCCTGCCTGCCCTTCCCGCTGACCCTCCGTCCCAGGCATGGGAGGGGGTCCCAGGGGCAGGGGGGGAGAGGGTCTGTGTCCCAGGGGAACAGGGTGAAGGGTGTCTGTCCCAGGGGCACGGGGGGAGGGATGTGTGTCCCAGGGGCACGGGGGGAGGGGTGTGTGTCCCAGGGGCACGGGGGAGGGGTGTGTGTCCCAGGGGCATGGGGGAGGGGTGTGTGTCCCAGAGGCACGGGGTGAAGGGTGTCTGTCCCAGGGGCACAGGGTGAAGGGTGTGTGTCCCAGGGGCACGGGGGGAGGGGTGTGTGTCCCAGGGGCACAGGGTGAAGGGTGTCTGTCCCAGGTCCACGGGGGGGGGGTGTGTGTCCCAGGGGCACGGGGGAAGGGTGTCTGTCCCAGGGGCACGGGGGGAGGGGTGTGTGTCCCAGGGGCACAGGGTGAAGGGTGTCTGTCCCAGGGGACACAGGGTGAAGGGGTGTCTGTCCCAGGTCCACGGGGTGAAGGGCGTGTTCCTGGCGAACCAGAAGGCCAACGGGAAGGTGAGGACGCTCATCACCTACAACAAGGGCCGCGACTGGGCCCGCCTGCGGCCGCCCCCCGAGGACCTGGACGGGAAGCCCACCCACTGCCAGCCCGTGAGTGTCCTCCGCCCCCGCCCCCCGCCGGCCCGGGCACGGGGTCCCTTCCGTGGGCCGGCCATCGGGACGGGGCCACCGTTCTGTGCGGGGACAGGGTCACGGCGGGCGGGGTCACGGGGGACAGGGTCACGGCGGACGGGGTCACGGCGGGCGGGGTCACGGGGGACGGGGTAACAGCGGGCGGGGTCATGGGGGACGGGGTCACGGCGGACGGGGTCACGGGGGACGGGGTCACGGCGGGCGGGATCATGGCGGGTGGGTCGCAGCCCTGTGCGTGTGGGGAGGACGACAGGGGACGCTCCGCAGCAGGGAGACCGGCCACGCCCTCCACGGAGGCTTCGCTGGGACAGGCTTGCTGCTGGCCCGTGTGTCTCTGGCCTGGAAGGCCCTCACAGGCAGGGTGTGCTGTGGGGGTGCCAGAGCCTGCCCTGCTCTCCTCCTCCTCCCCCTCCTCCTCCTCCTCCTCCTCCTCCTCCTCCTCTGTAAAGGGGGTAACGGCACCTGCTTCGCAGGGCCCGGCCGCGGCGGCCCAGTCCAGGCAGGATGGGCTCCTCCCCCCGAACGGAGAACCGGCCCCGGGGCTCTGAGGAAGCCCCCCCCCCCCGGCAGGGACGCCCCTTGCTGAGCCGGGCTCCCACCAGCTCGGCCTGCCACCCTCGCCTAAGCCCCTCCCCTCGCTGGTGACGGGTGAGAGGCCGCTGACCTCCTTCCCGGAGCCGCTCGGGCACAGTCACGGCGGCTTTGCTAAGAACAGATGCCCGTCTCCCCGAGGAGGGGCCTCAGAGTGCGTCCCCCTTCGGGCACCCGTGGGAGCGGGTGGGTGCGCCCAGCCGTGCAGGCCAGACCCCGGGAACAAGGCGAGGGCAAGGTGGGCACCGTTGGCACAGAAGACAGGAAGGGGGGGCTCAGGGCTCTCCCCCCTGTGGGCCTGGTGGCCGGGGCGGCGGACACGGGACCAGCGTGGCCAGCTGGGTTCTCGGACTGTCCTCACCGGCCACGCGTCCGCGGGGAGCAGGGCAGGCGGACTGGGCCCGTCGCCATGGCCTGCCGCGCCCGGCCCTGCCTGCGGGCTCCCGCTGCCTGGTCCGCCTGCACACGGGCCTGAGCGGGCGCAGCCAGCTGGCTCTCCAACCGCACAGCCCGGCCCGCCCCGCCCCCGCCGTCTGACCGGACCTATATCCAATCTGTGAGCGCTTTCCTTTTGGCTTGGGAAGTCTCTGTGAAACGGACCCCCAGCAGAGGACAAACGCACCCCGGGGAGGCCCCTCCGATGTCAGTCCCTCCTCCCGCCCGGAGGCTCCGGCTCTGCCCCCTGCTCTGCAGGCAGGGCGGCCTTCCCCGCACAGCGGCCCTGCGAGTCCCCCTGCGGAGTCCCCCTGCGGAGTGAGTCCCCATCCGGATCTCCAGGCCTCAGTCCTGTGGGGTTTCTCAACTGAGGTGTTTTCAGAGGAGGGGACGGAGGGGAGGGGAGGGAAGGGGAGGAGAGGGGAGGAAAAGGGAGGGGAGGGGAGGGGATGGGAGGGGAGGGGAGGGGAGGGGAGGGAGAGAGGGGAAGAACAGGGAAGGGAAAGGGAGGGCAGGGCAGGGGAGGGCCGGGGAGGGGAGGGCAGGGGAGGGAGGAGCGTGCCCAGGAAATGCTGGTTCGCCGTGTGGTAAACGGTCAGGCAGAGCCCTGTCGGGGGGGCTGGACCCCAGCTTCCCCCCCCCCCCCCCCAGGAGAGGTCACCCCTGTCACAGAGGAGGCCCTGGGCTCCGACAGCCAGGCTCCCCATCACCCAGCGCGGAGAGGGCGCTGGGGACCCAGAGCCCCCTTTCCACGTCCCGGGTGCCCACACTCGGCCAGGCAGCCCTGCGTCGGGAGCCTGAGGCCCCTCTGCCGTCCGGCGGGCTGCCCCCGCGGGGAGGGTCCCTACGCGCTCCGGCCTCAGCCCCAGACCCCAGGCCGCCCCGGCTCAGGCCCCGGCGGAAGGAGAGCAGAAGCAGGGCCACAGGGTCCCTGCCACTCACACACCACACACACCACACACCACACAACACACATCACACTCACATACTACACACACCACACACACCACACACACCACACACACACCACACACACACCACACACACCACACACACCACACACACACCACACACACACATACCACACACACACACCACACACACACCACACACACAAATACACACACACCACACACACCACACACACCACACACACACCACACACACACCACACACACCACACAACACACACACACACATACCACACACACACCACACACACACCACACACACCACACACACCACACACACCACACACACCACACACTCACACACCACACAACACACATACCACACACACACACACCACACACACACCACACACACCACACACACCACACACACCACAGACACCACACACACCACACACACCACACACACACCACACACCACACACCACACACACCACACACACCACACACACCACACACACCACACACACACACACCACACACTCACCACACACACACCACACACACACCACACACCACACACACACACACACACACACACCACACACATCACACACACCACACACACCACACACACCACACACACACACCACACACACACCACACACTCACCACACACACACCACACACACACCACACACCACACACACACACACACACACACTCACACTCACATACACACACACCACACACACCACACACACACACCACACACCACACACACCACACACACCACACACACACACACACTCACACTCACACACACACACACCACACACCACACAACACACATACCACACACACACACCACACACACACCACACACATCACACACACCACACACACCACACACACCACACACACACACCACACACACACCACACACACACCACACAACACACATACCACACACACCACACACACCACACACACACCACACACACCACACACTCACACACACACCACACACATCACACTCACTCACACACACCACACACACACCACACACACCACACACACACCACACACACCACACACACCACACACACCACACACACCACACACACACACACACACACACACCACACACACCACACACATCACACTCACATACTACACACACACCACACACACCACACACACACCACACACACCACACACACCACACACACACACACACACACAACACAACACACATACCACACACACCACACACACCACACACACACCACACACACACCACACACACCACACACTCACACACACACCACACACATCACACTCACTCACACACACCACACACACACCACACACACCACACACACACCACACACACCACACACACCACACACACCACACACACCACACACACACACACACACACACACCACACACACCACACACATCACACTCACATACTACACACACACCACACACACCACACACACACCACACACACCACACACACCACACACACACACACACACACAACACAACACACATACCACACACACCACACACACCACACACACACCACACACACACCACACACACCACACCACACACACACCACACACACACACCACACACATCACACTCACACACACACCACACACACCACACAACACACATACAACACACACCACACACACACCACACACACCACACACACCACACACACACCACACACACCACACACACCACACACACCACACAACACACCACACACACCACACACACCACACACACCACACACACCACATACACACCACACACACCACACACACCACACACACCACACACACACACCACACACACATCACACCACACCCCACACACACACTCACACACACACATACCACACACTCACTCACACACACACACCCCCATACACACACACCACACACATACCACACACTCACATACACACACACACACACACACACACACACGCACGCACGCACGCACGCACGCCGGCTGCAGCCGTTCGGGCAGCCCTGGCTGCGGCTGATGGGTTGAGGTCCGCGGTCTCTGGCCGGAGCCCTGGCCGGAGCCGGGCGGGGACCTTGCCCCTCGTCGGCCTGTGGTCTGTTGTGGACGTGACGGGGGAGGCAGGGTGGCGGGTGCGGGACAGTCCGGGAGGACACGGGACGCAGCCTCCTCGGTGTCTGCTCTGGGGAGCGGGAGGGTCTGGCCCCCCCGTGCCGGGAAGGGCACCGCGGGGCCCTCGCCCTGGAGGCCGCTGGCCCGGCCGGCCTGCCGCACCCCCGCGGGGACGGCCGGGCGGGCTCAGAGCGCAGCTTGGGTCCGGTGTCCTTGGTGGGAGGCCCCGCCCCGCCACGGCCGGGGACCGCCTCACCGCGGCCCGTCTGCGTGGACCGCTCCCGAA
Organism: Pipistrellus nathusii; assembly: GCA_963693515.1. Classification (NCBI taxonomy): domain Eukaryota; kingdom Metazoa; phylum Chordata; class Mammalia; order Chiroptera; family Vespertilionidae; genus Pipistrellus; species Pipistrellus nathusii. Next base: position 207,038,584 of record OY882858.1, read on the forward strand.
GCTGCCGCCACGGCTGGCGGGGCGGCCCCCTCGGGTCAGGGCCCGGCAGCTGCGGGCGAGGCGGGCGCCGATGCCCGAGGAACGGGGCTTCGGTGGCCACTGCCCCTCCCGAGGGCGGCTCGCGGCTGCCCCACGGCTGAGCGGCTGCCGGGCTGCGTGGCCACAGGCGGCCGTGGTGAATGGATGAGCGTGCGTGAGGGCTCTGCAGGCCCGGGGTCCCGCTCCGTGGCCAGCACTGCACGTGGCCCCGCCGGCAGCCACACTGAGCGCCTTCACCGTAGTCGGTCTCAGAGCCTCTGTCTCCAGCGCTCTCTGGAGGTGCTCCCGCCCTGCCTCCCCCCCCCCCCCCCAAGCCACAGGGTGTGCCCGGCCTAAGGCCTCCCTTCCCGGGACAGCGCCCCCGCCAGGTGCTAACTGGCTTTCCTCCTCCTGCAGCCCGACTGCCACCTGCACCTGCACCTGCTCTGGGCGGACAACCCCTACGTGTCGGGCACCGTGCACACCAAGGAGACGGCGCCCGGCCTCATCATGGGCGCAGGTAGGAGGCGGCTGCAGCGGCACGCGGGGAGCTCCGTCCCCGAGGGGAAGGCTGTTGGCCGTGTGCGGGGACAGAGCACCTGCTGATGGGTGTCCCGAGGGGCAGTGACAGCTCCTGGACGGCAGCTGTCATGGAAAACCAGGAGGGGGAATGCGTGGGCCAGGAGGGCACATGATACCTGTTGGCTGAATGGGAAGGTGGAGGGAGGATGGATGGAGGGAGGGAGGGAGGGAGGGATGACGGATGGATGGATGGAAGGAGGGAGGGATGATGGATGGATGGAGGGAGGGAGGGAAGGAGGGAGGGAGGGATGATGAATGGATGGAGGGAGGGAGGGATGGGTGGATCAGTAGGAGGATGGATGAGTGATGAACAGATACATGGATTGATGGGTGAGTGGGTGGGTGGATGGATGGGTGATGGGTGGGTGTGTGGGATGGATAGAGGATGGTGGGTGCATGGAAGGATGGGTGGGTGATGGATGGAGTTGAGCGGACATCAGGGGGTCATCCTTGAAAAGTTTGCTTGTTTTACTCTGGCCAGATGGCCTAGGGAGGCGTCCTTACCAGCATCTTCCAAAGCCTGCAAGGCTTTCTTAGAGTGGAAGTTAGGGAGGGGAGAGGGAAAGGGAACTTCCCCTCATTCTCCCTGCGTTGTAACCCAGCAAGGAGGAGGGGGGGCAGGAATGCAGCCTGGAGAGTGATTAGTCTTGCCATTGGAACACGGGCTGTTTGAATCAGGGCAGCCAGCCGTCGTGGAGTTTAGTTCCAGGTGCTTCTCCCACGTGGCAGAGGCAAAGAGAAAGACAGGCCTTTATCCCTGTTCTCACACCGCACCCACTGCCGTTTCTTACTCTGCGACCCCACTCATCACCGGGGTCCCCCGAGACCCGGCGCTGCCTGCACCGGGTCCGCTGTCAGGCCGGAGGTGCGGGGCTGGCTTCTTTGGGGCAAGGCTGACCCTTGAACCACAGACTCGGCCCAAGCAGAGCAGTCACCCGGCCCGTCATGGTCAAACGGACACAGACAGGGCGCACCGGCGGGTGGCTCTGCCGGGGGCGGTTAGACCAGGCACAGGGCCCTCCGGGGACTTGTCTGGCTCAGAACCGTGGTAAACGGGGAGCCAGCTGGGCCCAGACCAACCCGCCCCTTCCTTCCGGCCCAGGGAACCTGGGCTCCCAGCTGGTGGAGTACAAGGAGGAAATGTACATCACGTCGGACTGCGGGAGGACCTGGCGGCAGGTGAGGCGGCGGGAGGGGCCGCGCCCACCCAAGCTCGCTCCGTGACCCTCCCTCCCGTGGGCGGGCGGCCGGACACACAGCTCCCGTCAGCAGATGCCACATCCCCGCTGGCCCAGCCGCCAGCTGTCCCACGGCCATTGCTGGGCCTGGCTCCGCTCCACACGGCCACACACGGTCACACACGGTCCGTGAACGTGGAAGCAAAGGAAGTGAATGCCAGGACGGGGGATGGGGTGGAGGTGCCGGCCGGTCCCCGCAGGAAGCCACTGGGGACGCCAAGGCATCGGCTGAGTGTGACTCGGAGCTGAGAAGTGGGGGCATGGACGGCCCGGGGTCCCGGCCCGGGTCCCGGCAGGGAGGCTGCTGGGTGGAGTCAGGGAGGAGAAAGAAGGAACGGGCAGAGGAGGTTGGGGCCGCAGTGAGGCTAGGCGGCCGTGGTGAGCCTGGGGGCCCCCACACTGAGCCGGGGGGCCCCCACACTGAGCCGGGGGGCCCTCACACTGAGCCGGGGGGCCCCCACACTGAGCCGGGGGGCCCCCACACTGAGCCGGGGGCCTCACACTGAGCCTGGGGACCCTCACACTGAGCCGGGGGGCCCCACACTGAGCCTGGGGGCCCCACACTGAGCCGGGGGGCCGGCCCGGCTCCCGCCCCCACCCCCAGCAGCAAGGCCTGCGGCTGCCACCTTCCGGGGGCCCATTTCCGCCTGAACACTCCGGAGCCGCTCTGGACCCGGAGTGCGCGTCCCTTCCCGTCGCCGGAAAGCTGGGGCTTTAGGCCCCTTTCCCCCAGCACCCCAGCCGCAGCCCCTCTCCGGGGGGGGGGGGGCGGGGGGCTCCCACAGGCATGTCGGTCCCCGGCGAACTACAGCTCGCAGCCCTGATCGAGGGCCGGCTTTTCATGGCTGAGCGTTTGGAAAAGGGCGAACGCGATTTATCATGTGATAATGGGTCCGTCTCTCGGAGCTCCTGGCGTGTGTCTGAGCGTCCCCAAAGGTCAGCAGCTGCCGCTCATCTGAGCCGGCTAGTTCAGCACCACACACACACACACACACACACACACACACACACACACACACACACAGGGTCTCTCACCTCGGGGACCCGTGCACGGTGCTGGCCCCTGTCTGAGATCCCACACTGGGGTGTCAGGGTTCAGGGGGGACTGTCAGCTCAGAGCTGAGTGTGGGCCTGCCCTCGGGTTGGTCCCCCCCAAATGATGGGGGTGCAGGGAGCTCGGTGCCCGGGAGGAGAGGAGAGCACCCACGTAAGCACCAAGCACCGGAGGGTGTCAGGGAGGAGACCGCAGAGCTGACTTGGGGTGGGAGAGGCCGGGGACCAGGTGGGACAAAGGTCAGGAAGGGGGAGCTCAGGCCAGACCATGTGCCTCCCGCCAGCACGTATGTGACGAAGGCCAGCAGGGAGCGCTGTTCACGGCGCCCCGGGCGGTGGAAACAGCAGCGGGAGCGCTGAGGGAGGCGCTGGGAGCCAGGGGGCAGGGGGGCAGGATACGGAGACGGCGCTGAGGACGCCTGCCCCTCGCCTGCTGCCAGGGGCTGGCCGGGGCTCAGACAGCCACAGCCCGGGGGCCAGCGCCCTGAGAGCCTGCTGGGCGTTTGGAAACCCCGAAGCCCCCTTTACAGACGCCCAAGCTAATGCGTGTGGATGGTCTGTCCCCCCCCCCTCACCCCGGAGTCTGTCTGTTATCGAGGCCCCAGGCAGCGTGCTTTCCCAGCTAACGGCTAGGACACGGGACGCCAGCTAACGGCTAGGACACGGGACACCAGCTAACGGCTAGGACACGGGACGCCAGCTAACGGTTAGGACACGGGACGCCAGCTAATGGCTAGGCCACGGGACGCCAGCTAACGGCTAGGCCACGGGACGCCAGCTAACGGCTAGGACACGGGACGCCAGCTAACGGCTAGGACACGGGACGCCAGCTAATGGTTAGGACACGGGACGCCAGCTAACGGCTAGGACACGGGACGCCAGCTAACGGCTAGGCCACGGGACGCCAGCTAACGGCTAGGACACGGGACGCCAGCTAACGGCTAGGACACGGGACGCCAGCTAATGGTTAGGACACGGGACGCCAGCTAACGGCTAGGACACGGGACGCCAGCTAACGGCTAGGCCACGGGACGCCAGCTAACGGCTAGGCCACGGGACGCCAGCTAACGGCTAGGACACGGGACGCCAGCTAACGGCTAGGACACGGGACGCCAGCTAACGGTTAGGACACGGGACGCCAGCTAACGGCTAGGACACGGGACACCAGCTAACGGTTAGGACACGGGACACCAGCTAATGGTTAGGACACAGGACACCAAGCGTCCCGTCCTCTGATCCCTGCAGCTGCGGCCCTGGAGTCGGCAGCAGTGAGCACCGTGGGGCGTAACCGGGGAGAACCGTTAGTGCCCTGGCACCAGGCGGGCTTCCTGGAGGAGGCAGCACTGGCGCTAGCCTAACGTCAAGTAGGGTTTCTGTTACTGAGGGTGTGCGTCCTAGCTGCTCTTTTTTTTTTTTTTAACGTATTTTTTATTTATTTCAGAGAGAGGAAGGGAGTGAGAGAGAGAGAGAGAGAGAGAGAGAAGCGTCAATGCTGAGAGAGAACCATTGCTGGGCTGCCTTCTGCACGCCCCCTACAGGGGACCGAACCCACCACCCAGACACATGCCCGCCCCGGACCCGAACGGCCACCTCCCGGCTCACAGGGTGACTTTAGCCACGGAGCCACCGGGCCTGCCCGCTTTTCCGAATCCCGTTCCTTCGCCTGCCTTCCTGTCCTCGGCCTCCCTGGCGAGGTTCTCATGGGGGTCCCCCCCCCACCCCCCTCTCCCCCGCAGTGTCTGCCTGCGCTGTCCTTCCTTCCGCCCTCGCTGGTCGGGAGACTGGCATTCGCCACCTGTCCCCCCGTGTGGGCGGTGTGGCAAAGCCTGGCACGGCCCGGAGGCCCCGGAGCCCAGCGCGGCCTGGCCAGGGGCCGGCTGCCCCCGGAGGCCACCCTCAGCGCCCGTCCCCGCAGGTGTTCGAAGAGGAACATCACATCCTGTTCCTGGACCACGGCGGTGTGATCGTGGCCGTCAAGGACAGCTCCATCCCCCTGAAGATCCTCAAGTAACGTGGGGCGGGCGGCCTCCCGGTGGGGAACCCACTGAGCCCCCCGCAGCTGCCTGGGCCGGCCGTGGGGGGACCAGGAAACAGGCCACAGGGCAGCACCCCGCGGGAGGCCTGGGGCGCTGTACAGGGGAGGAAGGAGGGCTCCCCAGAGGTGCCTTTTCAGCATCAATAGGAATCATCTAAGTGGAGGAGGTGGGGCCGGACAGGGGAACCGGCAGCGTGGGCTCAGGGGGCGAGGGTTTGCCTTCGGCTCCACACGCCTGAGGGGCTGTGAGGAGCAGGGAGGGCAGGTCTGAACTCTGCATCCGGAAGGCAGAGTCGGGAGCAGCCAGGAAGCCGGTATCACTTTAGTCTGAAAGAGCTTCCCACTCAGAGCCAGCGGCACCGTGACCCGCTGCGCAGGGAGGCAGCGAGCTGCTGTCCCCGGCCGGGCAGCTCTGGCCGCACCCTGACTCCGTGGTGTCGCTGCTGAGCAGGTGTGGGTGCCGCTTGGTGCCGGCAGGTGGCTGCTGCTGGCCTCCCAGAGAGAGCAAAGCCAGGGGCCCCGTGGGGCCTGGGTGCTGGGTGGCCCTGGCACACCACTCCCTCCACTGCCCTCCCAGCCGCCTCCGCTGGCGGTGCTGGTCCCGGGTACAGGTCCCCGGGCACAGGCAGGGCGGGTCCAGGCGGCAGTGGAGCTGGGCAGGGGGCCCCTGCTGCCCGCGGACGCTGGTGCTCCCGCTGCAGGTTCAGCACGGACGAGGGCCTCACGTGGAGCACCTACAACTTCACCGACACGTCCGTGTTCGTGGACGGGCTGCTGAGCGAGCCGGGCGAGGAGACACTGGTGATCACGTGAGTGCCCGGGGCGGGCCGGGCTGGCTCCCCCCGGGGCTGTGCGGGGGCCGCCCCGGCCTCCGCTGCTCCGAGGAGGCCAACGCTGACCCCAGGCCCCTCCCTCGCTCTCCCTCATCCCCCCACCGGCCTCCCAGCCCCGAGAGTGGCCACCGTCTGCCCCTGTTCGGGACACCTTTCCCTGCCCAGGCCTCCCGGCTGCCGAGAGGCGCAGCCACGGCCCCGCCCCCTCGCCCGCTGCCACCGTATTATTACTGTTGCCGTCGTTATTGGCGTTGTGAGGGCGCTCGGGCGCGTTGTGCAGTGAGGCCCAATTGCAGGTGGGCGGGTGCGGGCGCCCTGAGCCCCGCGGGCCTGGCCCGGGTGCTGGGTCTGAGGCTGGGCCGGGGGCAGTGTGGGCCTGGTGGCCGGAGGGCGGCGTGGCTGGGCCCGGCCAGTGGGGACTGAGGTTCCCGCCTTCGCCTCCAGCATCTTCGGTCACATCAGCTACCGCTCCGAGTGGGAGCTGGTCAAGGTGGACTTCCGGCCGTCCTTCCCCCGGCCCTGCCGCGCCGAGGACTACGGCGCCTGGGAGCTCACCGACCTGCAGGTGGGCGGTGCCGGGGGGGGCTCCGCAGCCCCCCCCCAGCAGCAGGATCTCCCCCTCTCCCCCGCGGCCCCGGCTCTCCTGCCCCAGCCCCGGACACCAGGCCTCCGGCATGTCTGGCCCCTTCTCGGAGCCTGGGCTGCTCGGGGCTCGGTCACACTTGGGGCGCAGGCCCCTGGGGACCAGCCAACCGGGGAGTCAGGTGTGCATGGGGCCAGGGGGCGGCTCCTGGGAAGGACACGGCACCTGTGGGGCATGACCTGACGCCCTGTGGGGGCTGGGCAGCCCATGATTCCGCACGCGTCTCCACGGCAGCAGGTCTGGTGGGACCGAGAGGCCTCTCCGGGGCGCAGGCCAGCCGCAGGGTCACAGGCTGCGGACCTACTGTGCGTCCGCAGGAGCCCTCCAGCCCGTGGCTGGTTCCAGCACCTGCACGGGGCCTGCAGCCCTGGGGCCTGCGGAACTCAAAGGGGCCCCGCCCGCGTCCAGCAGCCCGTGTCCCCTCCAGCCCGGACGGAGCTGGAGTGGCACCTCCTCCAAGAAGCCCGCCCTGATCACCCGCCCTGGGCTCCGTCCCAGCTGGCCTGTCACACGCGCTGTGGGCAGGAGGGGACGGAGGCTGCCCGCGGGCCTTCAGACGCGCCCCTCCCCTCCTGGCCTCAGTCTCCCCTCCTGTGAAAGGGCTCCAACCCCCCCACCCCCACCCCACGCTGCCGCTGCAGGGTGACGGCTGCCTCATGGGCCAGCGCCGGAGCTTCCGGAAGAGGAAGGCCGCGGCGTGGTGCGTCAACGGGCGGAACTTCACGGCGGCGCTCACCGCCCAGGTGTGCCCGTGCCAGGACTCCGACTTCCTGTGGTGAGGGCGCGGGCCCAGGCTTGGGGGCCGGCGCAGGCCGGGAGCGGGCGGGGAGGGCAGGGAAGGCCGGCCGGGGTGTGGACCACCACAGGCGGCCAGCTGGAGGGAGCCAGGGCCTGCTGCACC
>OY882858.1:207053386-207098386 GCA_963693515.1 Pipistrellus nathusii
TGATGGTGATGATGGTGGTGGTGGTGGTGATGGTGGTGATGGTGATGATGGTGAAGGTGATGGTGGTGATAATGGTGTTGGTGGTGATGGTGAAGGTGGTGGTGGTGATGGTGGTGGTGGTGGTGATGGTGATGGTGATGGTGGTGATGGTGGTGGTGGTGGTGATGGTGGTGATGGTGAAGGTGATGGTGATGGTGGTGATAATGGTGATGGTGGTGATGGTGAAGGTGATGGTGGTGATGGTGATGGTGATGGTGGTGATAATGGTGATGGTGGTGATGGTGAAGGTGATGATGATGGTGATGGTGGTGGTGGTGATGGTGATGGTGATGGTGGTGGTGATGGTGGTGATGATGGTGGTGATGATGGTGATGGTGGTGATGGTGATGGTGATGGTGGTGGTGATGGTGATGGTGGTGATGATGGTGGTGATGATGGTGATGGTGGTGATGGTGATGGTGATGGTGGTGGTGATGGTGATGGTGATGGTGGTGGTGGTGGTGGTGATGGTGGTGATGATGGTGATGGTGGTGGTGATGGTGATGGTGGTGATGGTGGTAATGGTGATGGTGGTGATGGTGGTGGTGATGATGGTGATGATGGTGATGGTGGTGATGGTGATGGTGGTGGTGATGGTGATGGTGATGGTGGTGATGGTGGTGGTACTCATGTTACGTTGAGGATGTCAGTGACCAGAGCAGCCTCTGAAAAGCCGAGTGCCCTGATGCCCTCTAACCCCGACCTTTCTGTGCCCCGTGCAGCCCCCCTGGAGGGCCTCTACCTCGAAGTGGTGCCTGTCGTCGGCATTGGCGAGGAGGTGGCCCTCACCGCCGTGCTGCTGCCCCTGAACCCCAACCTCACCGTCTTCTACTGGTGGATCGGCCGCAGCCTGCAGGTGCGCCGCCTGCACTCCGCGGCCCTCGTCCCACAGGCTCCCGCGGGGAGGGCGGGCTGGGCTCCTGGGTGCTCCTGTGGGGGGGCCCTGGCTCTGGGTTCGAATCGCAGCTCCGCCTCCTTCAGCCACGTGCTCGGCCGGTCCCTGGCCCTCCCAGAGCCTCTGCGTCCCCCAGAGGCCGCGGCAGCCCTGCCCCCGCCGGGAGGTGACGGTGCACCCGCCCGGGCCGGGCGCTGAGGGACGTGGCCGCCGAGGGGGCTGGGGGGTGGGGTCAGGTGGCGGCCCAGCCTGAGGCCCGCCTACCCTCCGCCGTCCCCAGAGGGGGCTGGGCAGGCGGCAGGCGTGCCCCTGCGGGTCCCGGGCCTCCCCGCCGGGCGCTCCCGCCGTGAGAGCAGCCCGGCTCCCGGCACAGCCGCTCGGCCTGACCCTCCTGCCCCGCAGCCCCTGCTGTCGCTGAACAACTCCATGGCGACGCGGTTTGCGGACACGGGGGAGGTGCGTGTGACGGTGCAGGCGGCCTGCGGGAGCTCCGTGCTGCAGGCCTCCAAGGTGGTGCGCGTGCTGGGTGAGTCCTCGGCTCCGCCCGGCGCTCCTCCGGGGACCCTGGCCCTGGGCCCAGTGGGGCCTGTGGCCCTCGGGGGAGACGTTGCCGTAGAAACGTCTCCTCAGGATGGGAGGGACCCCCCCCACCCCCAGCAGTGCCACTGCCCTGGCCGCCAGTACGGACCAGTTAGCTTTAGGAGCTGGTCCTGCCCGGCCGGCGTGCTCAGTGGTTAGCGTTGACCTATGAACCAAGAGGTCATGGTTGGATTCCCGGTCCGGGCACAGGCCGGGTTGCGGGCTCCATCCCCAGTGTGGGGTGAGCAGGAGGCAGCTGATCCATATTCTCTCTCGTCTTTGATGTCTCCCTCTCCCTTCCTCTCTGACATCAATAAAAACACATTTTTTAAAACAGAGCCGCAGCCTCGGCGCTGTCCCCGCCCCTCATTGTGGTCCTTGCCGTGATCCAACGGCCGATGGCGGCACGGCCTGGGGTACGCCCGGCGGCATGGACCGTCTCCCCAGGCGCCGGGCCGGGCGCCCGGGACTGAGCAGCCCCTCGGCCTCTTCCAGACCAGTTTGAGGTGGTGCCTCTGCAGTTCTCCCCGAACCTGGACGCCTACAACCCCAACACGCCCGAGTGGAGAGAGGACGTCGGCCAGGTGGTCAGCTGGCTGCTCGCCAAGGTGCGCGCCTGCCCCCCACTCCCCCCAGGCCCGCTCCCCGCCGCGAGGCCCACCGGGCGGGGCTGACGCCGGGGCTCAGGAGGCATGAAGCTGGGGGGCCACGGGGGGGGGGCAGGACAGCACCCTGAGCACATCTATGGGGCACCGGCTGTCCGCATCCAGAATTCTCCGAAGGGTTTCTTTCTGGGGCAGCCCCTGGAGCCAGAGCAGAGCGGGGTGGTGGGGCCTCCACGGGCAGTGCGTCCGAGGGGGCCCAGGACCCGCGAGGCCCTGGCCCTGGTCTCCCAGGCTGAGGCCCACGGCCAGGCCTCCTCTCGCCCATGAGTGATGCTGGCCTCATTGTCGGGGCTTTGAAGGATGAATAGGAGTTTGCTAGTTGGAAGTGCAGGGATGGGACTTCCAGGAGGCAGAGGGGCCCGCATGAGCTGAGCCCTGTGGCTCAGGAGGACATTAGCCGGGAGGTGGGGGGCGTTCACAGAGCCTTGGGGAGAGGAATGGCCCAGTGTGTGGGGGCCTGGCCAGGCAGGGCCGGTGTGGGGGGCCTGGCCGGGCGGGTCGGTGTGTGTGTGGGGGGCCTGGCCGGGCGGGTCGGTGTGTGGGGGGGCCTGGCCGGGCGGGGCCGGTGGGGGGTCCTGGCTGGGTGGGGCTGGTGTGTGTGTGTGGGGGGCCTGGCCGGGTGGGGCCGGTGGGGGGGCCTGGCTGGGCGGGGACGGTGTGTGTGTGTGGGGGCCTGCCAGGTGGGGCCGGTGTGTGTGGGGGGGCCTGGCCGGGTGGGGCCGGTGTGTTTGTGTGGGGCCTGGCCGGGCGGGGCCGGTGGGGGGGCCTGGCCGGGCGGGGCCGGTGTGTGTGGGGGGCAGTGCTGCGGGGCCGGAGGGCCGACAGCAGGGGTGCGGGGCTGTGTGGCTCTGGGCCATCCCGTGGGGCCGCGTGCCCTGGGAATGGCTGCAGGACAGAGGCCGGAGGGGCGGGGCGGGCGAGAGGAGGCAGCGGAGGCGTGCAGCGTGTGGCGCCCGCCCCCAGGAGACGGCCATCCCGGCGGAGCTGCTGGTGACGGTGCTGGAGCCGGGGCTGCCCACCGCGGGCAGCCTGTACGTGCTGCCGCCCCCGCCCGGGCCCTCGAGGATGAGCAGCGCCTCCGGCGACCAGGTACCCGCGGCCACGGCGCCTCCGGCCGGCGGCCGCCCCCGGGAGACCGCGAGCTCGCCCTCAGCCCCATCGAGGCGGGCTCCCCCCCCCCCCCCGGCCCGTGGCCTCCCAGCTCACCTCCCGTCACAGCGGGGGGTGGGGGGCATGGGGTGCGACCACCCCACCCCATCCCACGTCACCGTGGAGCTGCCCACGGGGACCCAGGGCCGGGTCAGGCAGAGCAGAAAGCAGCCCAGGCACGCCCACGGGGGGCCCGCGGGTGGCCCACGGGGGGCCCGCGGGTGGCCCACGGGTGGCCCGCGGGTGGCCCGCGGGTGGCAGGCCGGGGACTCGAAGCTGACGGGGCCTCGTCCCCGGACGTGCTGCCCGGCTGAGCCTGGAGGACCCGACGCCACGTGGGAGAAGCCGGCACCGGCCACGGTTCCGTGGCCCGTGTCTGTGGCAGGGCCAGAGCAGGCGGAGCCGCGGAGGATGCCGGCTGGTGGGGGAGGCGGGGAAAGCTGGAACGGGACAGCAGCGGCCGCACACTCTGCCGATGGCCTAACCCGCCGGATGTGCGCTCAGGAAGCTGAGGTGTCCAAACAAAGGCTCAGGACTCCGCTGGCCTGGCTCCGGGGACAGGCCATGCGGCGGCGGAGCGGGGTGCCTGCGGCCCCAGCCTGCTCCGGCGCCACCAGTGGACAGAGCGACCCAGCTTCTCCCAAGGGCGTCCCCGCCTGTGGCTCCGCCCCCACCGGGGCTCCGGAGGAGGGCGGGGCAGGGGAGGGGCATGAGGGGGAGGGGCATGAGGGGGAGGGGCAGTGAGGGCCTGTTTCCCCGGTGAGCGCTGACCGCTGTTCGGGCTGGGCCTCCGGGCACACACAGCACTGCCCCACGCCCCCCCAGGGGAGACGCCCCCTCGACCGCAGGCGGGCCGTTCAGGAGGCAGAGGAGGCAGGTGGGCACCGTCCACTCCCCTGTGCTCACTCCCCGGTGCTCGGAGGAGACCTCACGCTGGCACACAGGAACCCTGGTGGCGGTCACGGCCATGCCGGCCGCACAGCCGGGACCCCCGTTCCAGGAGCAGGGCGGCCTCCGGCTCCAGTGCTGCCGTGAGCGGGCTTGCCTGGAGCAAGCAGAGCCGGGGTGTCCCACGGAGGCACCCCGCCCGCGTGCCTGCCCTCCCGTGGCCCCACCCGCCCCCGTGGCTCGCCCCGTGGCCCGCCCGCCATGGCCCCACCCGCCCTCCGTGGCCTGCCCCGTGGCTCTCCCTCCGTGGCCCGCCCGCCGTGGCCTGGCTCACGCCCTCTGTTGCAGAGCCCGGCGGCTGTGCGGCAGGCGCTGAGCATGCAGAAGATCAGCTTCCCCCTGCGGGCCGGCGTCCGCGTGCTGGTGGGCCTCGGGCCGGACACACGTGAGTCGGGGCCGCAGGGAGGCGGGCGTGCGGCCTCCGACCTCCGACCGCCATTGCGAGGGGATGGGTGGTCGCTCAGGGCAGGGGCTCCGCTCCTCAGGGAGCTGTGGTTCTGAGGGCGTCACCCCCCCCCGCCCGGGTCTCCCATCAGGATGTCCTTCCCTTTGGGAGCGCTCAGAGCTGGGAGCGCTCAGAGCTGGGAGCGCGTGGCCGTGCGGTGGCCGTGGCCGCAGCGGGCGCTCCCAGCAGCACAGACGCGGTGGGTCCACGCACAGGGCCTGTCCCCCGTCCCAGGAGCGTCCCTCCTGCCTGGCCGGCTCCCGGGCCCGGCCCCCTGGCCCCGGACTCGTGCCCGGCCCCGGAGCTTCCCCGTCCGGCAGGCGGGCGCTGCCACGCTGACCCGTGCTCCCTGCAGGCGCTCGGCGGCCGGGCGGTGGCGGCGGCGCCTGGGTGGTGGCCGTGCTCCTGGTCCTCGGGCTGCTCCCCGTGGGAGGCCTCCTGCTCTACAAGTTCAAAAGGCAAGGCCCCGGGCCCTCCACATGCCCTCCCCCTCAGGACTCCTCCCCCCGGGCCCCTGCCTCCGGGCCCTCCACATGCCCTCCCCCTTAGGACTCCTTCCCCCTCAGGACTCCTCCCCCCGGGCCCCTCCCCGCGGGCCCCTCTCCCTGGGCCCCTCCACATGCCCTCCCTCCTCAGGACTCCTCCCCCGGGCCCCTCCCCCCGGGCCACTCCACATGCCCCCTCCCCCCAGGCTCCTCCACATGCCCTCCCTCCTCAGGCCCCCTCCCCCTCAGGCCCCCTCCCCCCCGGGCCCCTCCCCCCAGGCCCCTCCACATGCCCTCCCTCCTCAGGCCTCCTCCCCCCAGGCCCCCTCCCCCCAGACCCCCTCCTCCCCGGGCCCCTCCCCCCCGGCCCCTCCGCATGCCCTCCCTCCTCAGGACTCCTCCCCCTCAGGCCCCCTCCCCCCTCAGGACTCCTCCCCCCAGACCTCCTCCCTCCTCCCCGGGCCCCTCCCCCCCGGGCCCCTCCGCATGCCCTCCCTCCTCAGGCCCCCTCCCCCCGGATCCCTCCCCCCAGGCCCCCCCCTCCCGGGCCCCTCCCCCTGGACCCCTCCACATGCCCTCCCTCCTCAGGACTCCTCCCCCTCAGGTCCCCTCCACATGCCCTCCCCCCTCAGGCCCCCTCCCCCCAGGCCCCTCCCCCCTCAGGTCCCCTCCCCCCTCAGGCCCTCTCCCCCCTCAGGCCCCCTCCCTCCCAGGCCCCCTCCCCCCTCAGGGTCCCCTCCCCCCTCAGGCCCTCTCCCCCCTTAGGCCCCCTCCCTCCCAGGCCCCCTCCCCCCTCAGGCCCCCTTCCCCCCAGGCCCCCTCCCCCCTCAGGGTCCCCTCCTCCCTCAGGTCCCCTCCCCCCTCAGGCCCCCTTCCCCCCAGGCCCCCTCCCCCCTCAGGGTCGCCTCCTCCCTCAGGTCCCCTTCCCCCTCAGGTCCCCTTCCCTCTCAGGACCCCCCTTTGCAGGCCCCCCTTCTGCCCCCTCAGCAGGGCGAGGGCCAGACCTCGGGAGGGTGGGAGCGTGCAGGACCTGCCATGGCTGGGGGGGGCGTGGGGCACTCGCCGTCTGACCCCCTCAGGTCCCAGCACCCGCTCTGCCCCGCCCTCAGAGGGACCCGGCGGGGCCCTGTGGGGGGCCCTGTGGCGGGCGGCCGGGGCGGGGCCTGAGCCCTCTGCCCGCAGGAAGCGGCCGGACCGGACGGTGTACGCGCAGATGCACAACGCCAAGGAGCAGGAGATGGCCAGCCCACGGGGCCACGGCCAGGCCGGCCCCGGCCCCGTGCAGCCCGAGGAATTCATGGACGGCGACCTCCACCCGCCGACCCTAGGTGACCCCGTGGCCCCACCCCCCGAAACTCACCCACCCTCCCACGGCCCCCACGGCCCCGAAACCCTCCCACGGCCCCCACGGCCCCCCAAACCCTCCCACGGCCCCCACGCCCTCCCACGGCCCCCCACGGCCCCCACGGCCCCCACACCCTCCCACGGCCCCCACGCCCTCCCACAGCCCCCCACACCCTCCCACGGCCCCCCACACTCTCCCACACCCTCCCACGGCCCCCACGCCCTCCCACGGCCCCCCACACCCTCCCACGGCCCCCCACACTCTCCCACACCCTCCCACGGCCCCCACACCCTCCCACGGCCCCCACGGCCCCGAAACCCTCCCACGTCCTGCCACGGCCCCCACGGCCCCCCACACCCTCACACGGCCCCCACGCCCTCCCACGGCCCCCCACACTCTCCCACACCCTCCCACGGCCCCCACGCCCTCCCACGGCCCCCACGCCCTGCCACGGCCCCCACGGCCCCCCACACCCTCCCACGGCCCCCACACCCTCCCACGGCCCCCCACGGCCCCCATGGCCCCCAAACCCTCCCACGCCCTGCCACGGCCCCCCACGCCCTGCCACACCCTCCCGGCCCCCCACGCCCCCCCACGGCCCCCACGCCCTCTTAGCCCATAGGAGGCGGAGCTGGACTCCCAACAAAGCCAGTGCCCCCCCCCCCCCCACACACACACACACAGGCTGCAGCCAGGGCCCCCCCCCCCCCCCCCCCCCCCCGGCGGCTGCCGCCGTGACAGGCCGGCAGGGGCGGTGCTCTCGGGCCTCCCGCCAGGGCGGTGCTCAGAGGGCTCTGTTTCCCAGGGAACCACTCGGGCGTGGTCCTCAGCATCAACTCCCGCGAGATGCACAGCTACCTGGTGAGCTGATGGCCGCGGCGCCCGGAGCCCCTCTCCGCCGTCCCCGGGGCACGGCCCCCACGGCCGGCTGGTGCCGGCACAGGCATCGCCCAGAGCCCGCCGAGGAGCCGCCTCCGGCCGCCCCACGCAAGGCCCAGCGCCCCGCCTCGCTCAGGACACCCGGGGGCTGCTGGCCGCCGCCTCCTGGACCCCAGCCCACGGCCCCGCTGTCCACCGGCTCCGGCACGCCTCCCCCCGGACGCTGCGCCGGACCCTGGGACCCCCGCCCAGGCCTGACCTCTGGTGCCAGGCGGGTCCCCGGGGTGCCTGCCCGCCCTCTGGCACCGCAGACCACTCAGCCACGCTGCACATGGACACGGTCGTGCCCACCTGAGGCCGGGCCTCACCACGCCTCCTGCCGCCCCCTGGGGGCCCCCCCTAAACTGCAGGTGATGGGAAACACCTTTCCCAGAATGCCCAGGGCTGCTCCATGGCCTCCAGCACCCTTCCCCTGGGCCAGAGGGGAGGCCGGCCTTCCCCTGGGAGCCATGGGGCTGCAGCTCCGCAGCTGGCCACCAGGCGGCGCCCCCACAGGCGCCTCCTCCCACGCGGTGGGCCAGGCCCAGAGGCCCAAGCTGCTGCCGTGATTGCTTCAGGGGCCCACACGGAACCCGGGGACCAGAGGGTTAGGATCGGAGGGCAGGTGTGCCCCCCGTGGATGCAGACCCCAAGGCCAGGGGGGTGGTGACCTTCCCCAGGCCAGACCGCAGTTGAGGCAGAGCGCCTGGGAGCCAGCCCTCGGCCCCCGGGCCGTGCAGTCCGCTCACCGGAGCCAGAATCAGGGACGCTGCTGCCGCAGGGTCCGGTGCGAACACGTGGGGGCTGCTCCCCCTTGGCCTGAACCCGAATCAGTATCCCCCCTCCTCCACGCACTGACCCCTCCTCCCCCCAGGCCAGGGCCCTCTGGTGGCTTCTCCTGGGGACACCAGAGCCCGGGCTAGGGACCTGCTGGCTGGGTTGGGGAGAACAGCCCCCTGGAGCAGTGGGGGAACCTGCCAGTCCAGCGCCCTGTCACCATGGGGACTCGGAGACCACAGGGGGAAGAGGTCCCTGTGGGTCCCTCCCCTGGCCCTGCCCACCAGCAGACTCAGCCACGCTGCAGACTCAGCCCGAGGACGGGGGGGTAGGGGAGGCCTGGGGGGCACAGTCAGTTTCCAAAGACACTTAGGGAGCCCTGTGTCCACCCCACCCGCCTGGGAGAGCGGACACTGTCCAGGCCCAGGGTCAGGGGCGGCACTCAGCCCCTGCCCAGCTCACCAGTGCCTGCGGGTGACCCCCCGTGACCCTGAACCCCGCGATTCACTGCTGTTTGGGCAGGCCTGCCCCAGCTGCTGGTGGTTTCCTTGGGGTTGTCATTCCTTCTGCCTATGAGGAGTATCTGGGGCCCATGAACCCCGAAACGAAGTGGCACTGGCTTCCCTGTACTTTCCCACCCACAGCGTCCGGTCGCTACGTGGGTCCACGGCCCGTCTGGCTGCACGTTTGAGGGCGCACATGGGGCGCCCAGCCCCGCACAGGCTCCGGGGGAGGCGTGGCCTGCTGCAGCCACAGGGCAGCCCCCCGGGCTGTGCCCACACTGGTATATGCACACCACAGAGATGCGATCGGTTCTTTCTTATTTTTCCTTTTTAAAAACCAATAAACCACTTGTGATGCTTTTAACAAAGATGGATCTGCCTGACTGGCTCTGTTCCCAGCATCACCTAAGAGCGTGCGTGGGCCCGCGCTCATGGAGGGCCCCGCGCCCCGTGGCCATCACCGTGGGAGGACGGGAGCCGCGCCTGGCCCCCGGGAGGTTGCCATGACGTTAACCTTCTCGGCCCCTGGATCGGGACGTGTGGCAGAGCAGTGGCACCCGGCCAGCGCTCGAAGCTCCCCCCTCGCACGTGCTGCTCCTTCCCTCCGAGGACCCACAGGGCCCGGGCGCGGCCGCCAGCCCCATGAGCCCTGAGGCCCCGCCCCACGTGAGCCCTGTCCGTCACAGTCACCACCTCCACCTGCGCCCAGGCCTCCGGGACCCTGCGCCATGGAGGCAGACCAAGAGCACAGCCCTCCAGGGTCAGGGTCAGGGCTAGGGCTAGGGTCAGGGATAGGAATAGGGTCAGGGTTTGACCTGCATTAAGGTTAGGCTTAGGGTTTGACCTGCATTGGGTTAGGGTTGGGGTTTCACTGCATTAGGGTCAGGGTTGGACCTGCATTAAGGCTGGGGTTAGTGTTGGACCCGGGGCTGAGGGGTACTTCGGGGGAGTGCTCCCTCGGGGTGGGAGCTGCTGGGGCCATTGGCCTGTGGGGACCTACACCCGGTGGCCTCTCTCTGCTTGGGAACTGGTGTCGGCGAGCCCTCTCACTGGGAATTGTGGGCTCAGGAGACATGAGACCCAGGTGGGTCTTCTCTCTGAGCTAAGAGTCCCCACATACCACTTTCCCTCAGGGCCCAAGTCCCGGGTGCCTCTGCCCTCCTCTGTGTCCGAGGCCTGGGCCGGGGTTCCCTCTGCAAGAACGCAGGGGCTGTGGACAGCGATGTTTTTCTGTTTCCCCGTCCTTGTTATTGTCACCCAGCGACGCCTCCAGGTCAGCTCAGCTGGTGGAGCAGCCACCTCCCCGCCGCCGGGGGCCGGGGGCCGGGGGCCGGGGGCCGGGGCCGGGCAGGCCGGCACAGGAAGGCCTTTGCTGATGGCATCGCTGTCCTGCCCGGAGTCGCTGCTGTGACTCCGCAGAGCAGGTCTCACTCTGATCCGGGTCAGAGCAGCCTGCCCTGCGGAAGGTGCCCCGTCCTCCCCATCCCCGTTAGGGTGGCTGGCCGGCTCCTTTCCTTCCGGGCCTCTTCACCTCCCGTGGATCTGGGGGAGCACGAGGAGGCCTCGCCGTCCCCGCGCTGGGCGGGCTGGACGTGGGCTCTCCCGGTGCCTGTGGGCGTTGTGTGTCCGGGCAGCACCTGCCACATGGGTATGTGAGCGCTTTACGCCCATCCCGAGCCCTCACACGGAGCCTGGAGCTGTCGCTGTCCCTCTGGATGGGTGAGGAGTAAGCAAGCCGGCTCAAACCAGAGACCAGTGGCCTGGCCTCGTGTCCACACCTTCCTGCTGGGGGGAGGTGTGGCCGCCATGTCCGCTGTGGGGAGGCCGCAGAGCGGGAGGCGGTGGCCATGAAAACAGGCTGGTCATACTCACAGTTCCCACGTGGAGGGCATGCCACGCCGGCAACGCCAGGGCACACTGGGCCACGCTAGACCACGCCAGGGCACACTGGGCCACGCTAGACCACGCCAGGGCACACTGGGCCACGCTAGACCACGCCAGGGCACACTGGGCCACGCCGGGCCACATGGGGAAGAGTGGACCCAGCCGGGAGGCTGAGGGGGGCAAACCTGGGCAGAACAGTGTGGTGTGTGCACGGGGAGTGGGCCAACAGGCACCGGTCTGAGCAGTGTTGGGAGTGCTGGGTGCCCAGCCCCTGCCCTTGGCGGGGGGGAGGGAGGGGGTAGTGTCCGGGTGCGAGAGCCCGGGGAGCCCCGATGGGCAGGGCCCTGCCTGGCTGGCACGTGGAAGGTGCGCTGCGGCCAGCCCTCCACCTGCCCCGGGCCTGGCCGGCCTGGGAGGGACCCTGTCCAGGGCAGCCAAGCCCCCTCCCCTCCCCTCCCGCCCCCCTCGGTAAGTCGGAGGAAGCAGACGCGGGGCCGGGCTGGAAGATGGCTTTATTGACAGCACACGGCTGGGTCGCGCCACAGGCGCCCGTCTGGGGCCAGGGGAATAGGGCGGTCCCTCAGCAAGAGACCAAGTGAGGCGACTACAGAAGGGGCGAACGGGAACCCATGTTTCCAGGCGAGTTCCCCCGATAAACCTCTCGCCGTGAATTAAATACGTCGAGAACAGTGACACCTGTGTACAGGCATCTAACCGGCGGCCCGCGGCCCGTTAGGACCCCGCCCGGAGGGTCAG
Organism: Pipistrellus nathusii; assembly: GCA_963693515.1. Taxonomy (NCBI): domain Eukaryota; kingdom Metazoa; phylum Chordata; class Mammalia; order Chiroptera; family Vespertilionidae; genus Pipistrellus; species Pipistrellus nathusii. The sequence goes on from OY882858.1 coordinate 207,064,775, forward strand.
ACACAGTGAGGAGGGCTCCATCCTGAGCGGGAGCCCCGTGAGGCCTGGCACCGGGGGCCGGTAAAGGCTGGTGTGGTCACTGCCCTCCCGGGAGCGAGTCCAGCGGGCGGAGCGTGGCAGGGAAAGCTGCTTTGGTCCGAGAACTGGGAGCGGCGAGGCTGGGGCCCGGGGAACCGCTCACAGGCACCCTGTGCCCAACCACATGCCCGTGGCCGGCGGCTCCGCTTCCCTCGTGGCGCCGGGCGGGTGTGGGGCACGGAGGGGCAGATTTCACAGTATAACGCAGCCCGCCAGACAGCGCGACGGCAGGGACAAGTAACAATAACAACAACAATAGACGCCCTTTAAAAATGTGCGCGATCGGGATCAAGTGTCCTGTACAAACTGTTAGAAAAGAGAAGGCAAGCTGTGCGTGTCGCTGCTGCTGAGCCCGTGGCAGGAGCGTCCCTGCGGGCCTGCTGGTGCGGTCAGTCCCCCCCCCCCCCCCCCGCTCCTGTCACGTGACCCGGTGCACGCGCCCGCTGTCCCCGGGCACCTGCGCACGTCTGTGCTGCCCGGGCACAGGCTGGGCTCCCGGCGGGCTGAAGCAGACTTGCCAGGAGCGCTCAGGGACAGGGAGGCGGCGCGTCAGCCACGTCGGGGCGGGGCTGGCTGTGCACCATGGTATCTGAGGTCACGGGGTCGCCCAGAGAGAGAGCTGGGAGAGGTGGGGGAGTCGGGCCAGGAGTCGGCATGTGGCACAGTCCCACCCCAGCTGAAGCCAGGGCCAGGCGGCACCCACCTGGCCCTCTGGGTAGAGGGGACGCGGCCTGCACCTGAGGGTCACTGTGCTCTGGGCACGGGGGTGAGAGTGAAACATCGTAAACGTGTCAGCGTGGGGTGGGGGGCGCTCTGAGGCTGACGGGGCCTCAGGTCCAGCAGGCAGGGCCAACCATGAGGGCAGCCCCCACCCCCACCCCACCCCCTGCCCTCTCATGCTGTCAGGACCAGGGTCTGGCCGCACTTGGACCATGACCACCTGCGAAGGGCCTGCTGCTCCCAGGGCGCCGGTCTCCGCCCCGGATGGGAGCCGTGTCTGCTATGTACAGATATAAGTTAGGACTACACTCTGAACATGTACAAATAAATAACTACTGGCTCTGATCACATCCGGACACGGGAGCGCCCGTCCCCGCGGCTCCGCAGACCCCAGCGGACAAGTCCCCCCCTTACAGGCTGTGGCTATGGAGTGGATTAACGCCCGGCTGTGTCAGCACCGCCCGTGGTGGCCAGGAGCCCGAAGGCTGGACCGGCCATGCTCAGGCCAAGGTGCTGCCACCGCCAGTGCGGGCAGGGACGTGGTGCCGGCCCCCCGGTGTGTCGGACCTGGCGGCGCTCTTGGGCAAGGCGGCTGCCCAGCCCAGAGACCACGTGAGGTCACGCTTGGCTGGAAGCCTCTGGACCCGTGGGCGCAAGGCAACGAGAGATCGAGCATGCCCTCGGGAAGTGAGCTGCGTGCGGGCCCACAGCGGGCCAGGCCCTCCCGGGGTCACTGATGAGTGCAGGGGGTGAGCGTCCCGCCATCCTGTGAGTGCGGAGGCCGCGGGGCAGGCCGACCGCCTCACACACGTCCTGTGCGGGAGCTCAGGCTCCGGTGGAGCCAGGCATGCAGCTCCCAGCTGCTCACACGCCCGGCCTGGAGCACCGCGGGGCCCAGGCACCACGGGGCCTGGTGCCCAGCGCTGAGGCCTGGGACGGGGGCCTGTGCGGCTGTGTGGGGCCGGCTCTGTCCCCGGGCCCCAGCGGGTCGCCCAGGGACTCCACGGAGGCAGCCGGCAGTGAGGAGGCCCTACGAGGCCACGGGCCCGGGAGGGGGGAGCCCAGATCCCCGGACGCGGCCGTATCTTAGATTTGCAAACGGGGGGCAGGGGGAGTCGGGCGGCTAGGAGCTCTGTCCGTGGCTCTAGACCCGCCACTTCCAGCCACCCCGCCAGCGACATCAGGGAGAGAGGACAGCCGTGCGCCCGCCAGGCTGCCAGCTCTCCATGGCCGCCCATGGGGGAGGGAGGGGGGAAGAGGGGCGGGGAGGGTGGGGGGAGGGTACCGGAAGGAGGACACAGGGCGAAGCATCCCAAACCCTCGCAGCCTTTCCAAAGCAGTGACGCCCCCCACTGGGAGGGGCCTCCGGGAGCCCGGGGCGAAGTGATCACAGAGGATGTGAGCGGCCAGAAAGCCGTCCAGCCCGAAGCTGCTGCCCGCAGCTCAGGGAGCGCCTCCGGCAGCCCTCAGCCTCGCCTTCCACGGGGGGGGGGGGGGGGGGAGGGCTGGCAGGGGGAGGGGACACAGACAAGTGCACGTGGCCCTTGGGGGCCACAGACCCCTGGTGGCGGCGCTGGCAGGGGGGCTGTGGCCCTGCGAGGACGGTCTTCCGTGGCCTCCCCCTGCCGCCCTGAACAAACCACGTGGGGGCGGCGGCCAGCGCAGCTTCACGGGCGGCGGCGCACAGTGGAACCGCGGCCGGGCTCGGCGGGCTGCTCGCCGCGGCCTCTCGTGACGTCCGTGTCTAGGTCCCGTTCTTCAGCTCCCACTCCTGCCGGGAAGCGAGCCAGAGTGACGCACCCGCACGGGGTGGGCGCGCGTGCAGACGGGATGCCGCACGCCCGGAAGCGGTCCGCGTGGGTCCCCCCAGGGCCGAGGGCGCAGCGAGGACAAGGAGGCCGCCACGGGCATGGCCCCGAGCATGACCGCCCCCCCCCCCCCCCCGGCCTCGGCCCCTCCGCACCCGGACAGGCGGCGTGGGGGACCGGAGAGCACGTGGCGCCCAGCGGCGGCTGTGGGGGGCGGGGGGGGGGGGCTGACCTTGGCCTTGCGGAGCACGTGCCCCCGGCAGGGAGAGCTGCGTGCCGGCTGGCTCTTCCTCAGGGCGGCGGCGCTGTTCACGGGCACCGGGCCCTCGGCGTCGCTGGTCTCGCAGCTGGACAGCGGCGAGTTCTCCAGAGTCCGCGGCCGGAGCACTGGCGACTGAGAGAGGCGTGTGAGGCGGCCTCGCTGCGTCCAGCAGGGGCAGGAAGGGCGGGGTGTGGGATGTGACAGCCATCAGGGCGCCCGTAAGGGTGTGCGTGGGTGCTCAAGGGGGTGTGTGGGTGCTCAGGGGGGGTGTGGGTGCTCAGGGGGGCGTGCGTGTTGCTCAGGGCAGTACGTGGGTGCTCAGGGCCGTGTGTGGATGCTCAGGGGGGTGTGCGGGTGCTCGGGGGTGTGTGGGTGCTCGGGAGTGTGTGTGGGTGCTCGGGGGTGTGTGTGGGTGCTCAGGGGGGCGTGCATGTTGCTCAGGGCCGTGCGAGGGTGCTCGGGGCCGTGTGTGGGGCTCGGGGCCGTGTGTGGTGCGTGAGGGGCTGTGTGTGGGGCTCGGGGCCGTGTGTGGTGCGTGAGGGGCTGTGTGTGGGGCTCGGGGCCGTGTGTGGTGCGTGAGGGGCTGTGTGTGGGGCTCGGGGCCGTGTGTGGTGCGTGAGGGGCTGTGTGTGGGGCTCGGGGCTGTGTGTGGGGCTCGGGGCCGTGTGTGGTGCGTGAGGGGCTGTGTGTGGGGCTCGGGGCCGTGTGTGGTGCGTGAGGGGCTGTGTGTGGGGCTCGGGGCTGTGTGTGGGGCTCGGGGCCGTGTGTGGTGCGTGAGGGGCTGTGTGTGGGGCTCGGGGCCGTGCGTGGGTAATCAGGGCCGTGTGTGGGGCTTGGGGCTGTGTGGGTGCTCGGGGCCGTGTGGGTGCTCGGGGCGCGGGACCGCACCTGTGGACTCGAGGTCCCCGCGCGGGGCTCGATGGCCAGCCCCAGGGTGATGCCGCCGGCCAGGGCCTTGCGGAGGCTCTGGGTGACCTCGGTGAGCTCCAGCTCCAGGCTGACCCGCTCCGCCTCCTTCCGCCGGCACTCCTCCTCCAGGGCCGTCAGCTTCTCCTCCAGGGCCAGCTGCGCCTTCCTGCCTGGGAGCCAGACCCTGAGGCCCCGGGACCCTCACCGGCCCGCTCCCTCCCGGGGCTGCGGCGGGAGAGCGGCGGGAGCCGGCGCCTCACTGCTCACGTCACGTGGACCCTCACTGCTCACGTCACGTGGACCCTCACTGCTCACGTCACGTGGACCCTCACTGCTCACGTCACGTGGACCCTCACTGCTCACGTCACGTGGACCCTCACTGCTCACGTCACGTGGACCCGGAGCTGCAGGCTTCCCCGACTGTTCTGATTCCCTGCCACCGCCTCCCGACCCTCCGGCCCTCCGTCCCACACGCTCCCTCCTCCACAGAGCACATGTGCCTCGTGTGACTGACAGGTGGGCAGTGACACGGGACAGCTAAGGGAGCCGGGGTAACCTGGCTATGCAGCCTGGTCTGGTGCCAGCACGTGGGCTCTTCTCTGAGGCCGGAAGCTGCTCTAACCTCTGCGTCGGCACCTCCCTCCCCCCAGCCTCTGGCTGGCATTGCACTCCGCGCAGCCGCACCTGCCCAGTCCAGCCAGCACCAGCTCGTGCAACTCACGGAGGCAGCCAGGAAAGGCCAGATCCCTGTGCCCGCAACCCCTTCACCCGACACACACACACACACACACACACACACCCCACACACAGACCCACACACACACACACACACACACACACACACTGAGCAGGCGTCTCCTGGGCCTCCTTGGCTCTCTACTCCTCCCCCCTCCCCCTTCCATGCTGGGCCAGCCACACAGAGACAGGGGTCAGAGCTGCCCAGGGGAGAGCAGCCTGGAGCTGAGGCCTGTGTGTCTGCAGTCCGTCCCTCACCAGGCCCCGTGCCCACTTCTGCCCACGCACAAGCCACCTGGCCCAGCACCATGCTCCTTCGGACTGCCTTTACTTAGCTGCGCTCTGTAGCTCCCTCCTCCCCCGCCCCTGCCCCCGCCCCAGCCGCACTCGACCCGGCCTCACCCCCTCCCTTCCAATAGCTCACCCTGCCCTGCCCTTAGCGGGCCCTGCTCTGGGTGCTGTCCCTTCCCGCATGTCTCGGACCCCCGCACCCGTCCCCCTGCCTGTCCCGGACTCCCGCACCCGCCCCCTGCCTGTCCCGGACTCCCGCACCCGGCACCCGTCCCCCTGCCTGTCCCGGGCTTCCATCCCCCTGCCTGTCCCGGGCTCCCGCACCCGCCCCCTGCCTGTCCCGGACTCCCGCCCCCGCCCCCTGCCTGTCCCGGACTCCCGCACCTGGCACCCGTCCCCCTGCCTGTCCCGGGCTTCCATCCCCCTGCCTGTCCCAGGCTCCCGCACCTGCCCCCTGCCTGTCCCGGGCTCCCGCACCTGGCACCCGTCCCCCTGCCTGTCCCGGGCTCCCGCACCTGCCCCCTGCCTGTCCCGGGCTCCCGCACCTGGCACCCGTCCCCCTGCCTGTCCCGGACTCCCGCACCCGTCCCCCTGCCTGTCCCGGACTCCCGCACCTGCCCACTGCCTGTCCCGGACTCCCGCACCCGCCCCCTGCCTGTCCCGGACTCCCGCACCCGTCCCCCTGCCTGTCCCGGGCTCCCACGCCCGCCCCCTGCCTGTCCCGGACTCCCGCTCCCGTCCCCCTGCCTGTCCCGGCTCCTGCCCCCGCCCCCTGCCTGTCCCGGACTCCCGCACCGGCACCCGCCCCCTGCCTGTCCCGGGCTCCCGCACCGGCACCCGCCCCCTGCCTGTCCCGGACTCCCACACCCGCCCCTGCCTGTCCCGGGCTCCCGCACCGGCACCCGCCCCGGTAACTGGCAAGGCTTCCGGACCCCGGGAAGCGGTGTGGGCCGCGCGTGAATCTGGCCGCGGGCCGAGGGGAGGGGAGGCTGCACAGACAGGAACCAGACCCTCCCAGAGGGCGCCTCCTACCAGCGTTGGCCTCGATGGCAGCCCGCAGGTCCCCCCTCTCCTTCCGGAGCTGGGCCAGCCTGGTCCGCAGGGCTTCCTTCCGCCGCAGCAGCCCCTCCTCCTGGCTCTGCAGCCGCCGGGCGTCCGCCTCCACCCTGTTCTTGCCGTACCTGTACTGGTCAGCGTCTGAGACACGCAGGAAAGCGTTAGCCTGCAGACAGAGGCGCTGCCCAGAGCCGCCCGCCCTGTGCCCGCCTCGCTGGGTGAGTCAGAGCTGCCTCCGGGAACTCCGCAGGAGAGAGCGGGCGGGCAGAGCCAGCTGATTACCCAGAATTCTCAGGAACCATGTTCTACATGAAAACAGGATCAAGAAATCCTCTAATCTCTTCCCTGCAGGCCGCACCTCGCCCGCAGTGCACATCCCGCTGCCGCAGCGAGGAGGCCTGGGCCTCACACGCAGTCCTGGCTGTGGCTAGTTCCCCGTGATTCCCGCTTCTTCCCCAGCCCGTCCAGCGCTCTGCCGACCCAGCGGCAGCTACGTGCCCTGCACCAGGCGCACCAGCACGCACCGTCGGTGGGTGAACAAACGGACCATGAGAAAGGGAAGCGGAGCCCAGGGTGGGTGTGGAGCTGCCTGTCAGGCCTCAATCCCAGCGTGGCGGGCGGGGGGAAGGGGATGGGCTGCAGGCCCACCTCTCCTCGGGCCCCCAGCCCCTCCACAGCTGCAGAGGCGCCCGCGGCCACGGCCACGGCCACGGACGGGGACGGGCACTCACTGGAAGGCGTGCGCCTCACGCCGGCGGCCGGCTCGGCCCTCCTGGGCTGGCCGCTCGGGGGCTTGCCTCTGCCCGCGGCCCCGCTGGCGGCGAGTGGGGGCTTTCTGCTCTTCAGCTGTGGACACAGAGAGAAGACACTCAACCAACAGCTGAGGCACCGGTGCTGGTCTGGGGGCGGTTCCCTCTGCGCCCGCCGGCAGCACCCGGCACCCACGGCAGCTCTCAGGGAGGCAGGAGACACCTCGGCTCCCAAACCCTGGGGTCTCCAGCGTGAGGGGCGCAGGACGCCCTCGGCAGCAAAGCAGCCGCGACATGTGCGCTGAGAGCTGCGATGGGGTGGGGGGTAGTCGGTGGGGGGGAGCGGGCAGCAGCTCTGGGGGCCTGTGCTTGGACCAGGGGCGGGCTCCTTCGGGGGCAGGGTCTCAGGAAGGAACCACAGGTGCTGAATTCCCAGCCCCGCCACTTCCTGGCAGCTGGGCCAGCCCGTGGATGTGCTCAGCGGCGGACAGTCCTGTGTGCAGGAGTGCAGCTGGCGGGAGGTGAGCTGGGTGTCTAGGCCCACACCCCGTGGTCACGCCCACCCTACGCCGTGGGCGGGGCCTAAATTCGGCTCTGTCGTCAGCTCTGAGTGAGCCACGATCCCTGAGCCCCCACTTAGTGACCACCATAATCCACGAGGCCAGAGCCACTGGCTCCCGAGTCTGACCTTCAGGCTCACGGGACAGACTCTGAGCAACTGTCATCAAAAATCAGAAGCAGCCGAAACCGGTTTGGCTCAGCGGTAGAGCATCGGTCTGCGGACTGAAAGGTCCCGGGTTCGATTCCGGTCAGGGGCATGTACGTTGGTTGCGGGCACATCCCCGGTAGGGGGTGTGCAAGAGGCAGCTGGTCGATGTTTCTCTCTCATTGACGTTTCTAGCTCTCTATCTCTCTCCCTTCCTCTCTGTAAAAAATCAGTAAAATATATTAAAAAAAAAAAAAAAAAGGAAAAGAAATCAGAAGCAAACAGCTGGCTGGTGTGGCTCAGTGGTTGAGTGCCGACCCATGAATCAAGAGATCACTGAATTGATTCGGGTCAGGGCACATGCCCAGGTTGTGGACTCGATCCCCAGTAGGGGGTATGCAGGGGCAGCCAATCAATATTTCTCCCTCCCTCTATCTTTCTCTCTGAAAATAATAAAAAGGTTTAAAAAAAAAAATCAGAAGCAAACGAAGCTGTGCTGTGCTGACGAGAGCCTCGGCTGGGAGGCTTCTGAGCGCCGCCTGATCTGAGATCCGGGCTTTCTGGCGCTCCTCACTCTGCAACAATCCCCACACGGGAGGAAGGCCGTCTCTCCTGTGCCACCTGCTCCAGGGAGCGCTCGCACACGGGCGCAGGGCTGGTGCCAGGGGTAAAAGTCTTAGGCCGAAAAGGCATGAAAACACACCAGTATTTGTAGCGAAATGCCACCGTTTGCCACAGAGCTGAGGTGGGACAGGCTATGACTATTGGTCACTGATAATCCCAAATCCTTATCCTCTCCTGGCTCTCACACCCGTTCGGGAAAGCACCGCAGCGTCCTGCCCGGGCCTGGCTTCCGTGTAAGGATCAGGGTCCGCCGGTGCTCACATTTGATGGAAACATTAACAAACGTGCAGCTCACAATCTTCCGCGGAGTCTCACCGTCCCTGTCCTTTCCTAAGCCTCTGCCTTAGGACACCCCGGACCCTGGGACACCCCGGACCGGAAAGAGCCAGGTGTGCAGGGAAAGCGGGGCCACAGCAGGGATGGGGCGGGAGGGGGGGTGAGTGGAGCCCACAGCAGGGACGGGAGGGGAGGTGGGTACCGGGGCAGCTCCCTGTCCACTGCTTTCCCAGGTGTCCCGCTTACTACGAGCGGGCACACGGCCAGGCGGGGCAGGAGGCTGCGGCCAGAGGGGGTCCAGAGGAGAGAAGTGATGCTGTACCTGGGAGCCGAGCCCGAGAGACGCCCTCCCCACAGAAGAGGTGTTAGTGACAGACGGGGCGGGAGGCAGCCCGCAGGCCGTGGGCTGCTTGTAATGGTTACAGGGCGGGGTGTCGGCAGGCGGCCTAGCAGCGCGCGCAAAGATTTCCGGCGGCGGCAAGTTATCGTACAGCGCCGCTCCTCCCGGGCCTCCGCCGTCCGGGTCCCACTGCAACACACACAGCGCGGTTAGTGCCTCAGCCACAAGCACACAGACATCAGTGCGGGACACAGGGTCAGTGCGGGACAGGCGTTAGCGGGGGCAGCGTCAGCGCCCACCCCGTGCCCGCGCCTGGGGAGCCCACACAGCTGCAGGGAGCTGACCGAGGGCGCTGCCTGCTGCTGGGCTGAAGGACGGCCTCTCCCCTCCCTGACCCGCCCGGTCACTGGCTTAGAAGTTTCTGTTCTGTCTGGTTAAGCAGAACAAAAAGGGTGGACTTGACATTTCTTTAGGTTTTGGGGCGTCCCCCAGATCCGAAAGCAGAGCCACGTGCTTGCAGGAAGGGACGGGGGGGGGGGGGGGGGGATGGGGGCGGGGATAGGGTGAGGAGGGGGGAGGGGATGGGGCGGGGATGGGGCGGGGATGGGACTGGGATGGGGTTCTTTACGGTGGTCACAGGTCTGGACCCTGTCTAGAGTGCGTCACAGACCCCGCCTCCCCCAGCTCTCACGGCACTGCAGGAAGCAGGGGAAACTGAGGCAGAGGCTCCAGGCACTGTCCGCCTGCCCCCTGCCCCCTCGCGGGGCTGACTAAATGGTCGCGACCAAAGCAGGCTTGCAAAGAAATCCCAGCGTCACAGGATTTTCCGAGGGGAAGTGACCGAATGGCTCTATTTTGACAAAAACCTTTCCCTTAAGGACTGAACTGCGGCGGGCGGGAGAGCAGGGACGTTGGCGGCACACTCGCCGGAGCCGCCGGCGCAGAGCCTTAGTTTTAAGATCTCGGTAGCAGCTCAGGCCCAGCAGGCGTGCTCCCTCCTCGCTGAGCGCGGCTATTTTGGTGATGCTGGGCCCGGCTCCGAGCTAAAAATAGGGGACGTGCAGATAAACGAGGGCGCACGTGTCCGGGCTGTTACAGGGTCTAGACTAGACTATCTTCCTAAAACACCAGGGCCTGAGTCACATGGAGACAGAAGCTCACGGAAGTTCCTGGTTAAAAGTGGGTGCGCTCCCCGTGTGCGTGGCGTCAGAGACCCGTCCTGAGACTCACTGAGGCCTGTGCTGGGCCCAGGGACCCCGATGGCTGAGCTACTGAGAATGAGCCATTTGGGGTCCGAAGTGCAAACTTCATAAAGAGAAGAGCTGCCCTCCCGAGGACGGCCTGGCCCCCAGGCCCAGCGCAGGGAGCCGGGCCGGGCAAGGCGCTGCCGGTGCCAGGGGACCGCGCGGGGACGGCCCAGCTCCTGCCCACAGGCCAGGACGAGGTTCCGCAGAGCCTCGGGCGCAGAGGGTGTGGGAGCCCTGAGCAGCCTGGTCCCTGCGGCCTGAGCCACCTCGACCAGAGCACGGGACAGGCTGGGGCGGGGGTGCCTGCGGCCCCCACCTCCTCATCTCACGCCTGTGGAAGGTGTGGCTGGGGAAGGGGAGGGCCTCGGAGGGAGGCTGAGAGTAGGCGTGGGTTTCCTGAGGCCGAGCTGGAGGTGCAGACTGCCCACCCGCTCCGGTGGTGCGGACAGGGCCCGGCGCTGTCAGCAGAGGACGGTGACTGCCCAGAGCACGGGCGGGAGAGCAGGCCACCTTAGAAACGGGTGCCTGGACCAGGCTTGGGACCCCGGTGCTCTGCAGGGCTGCCCGGGCGTTCCTGTGGGGGCGCACAGCCTCTCCATGGGGTGCCGGCTGCTGGCCGGGGGAAAGTGGCGGCGGGAATGGGAGGGAGGGACGGGCTGGACACGATGTTTCTCAGGTGGGACCGGACGTGGCTCCCCCTCGACCCCTCCCCCCGCCAGCCTCGGGCAGGACTCCAGCCAGTGGACCCTGCAGCCCCCTGGGGTGTCAGAGTCCCCCTCACAGCCTCACCCATGACACCGCGGACCCAGTATTCACCTCCATCTGGCTTGGACAGGCCCTGCCCGGCCCAGGCCCCACTGGCTCCCTCCCACCCCTTCCTCACCCACCAGCCTGGAGGCCCTTTGAGGGCAACGGCAGCATCTCATCCGCTTAGTGCTCAGCCACACAGAGCTGGACACAGAGGATGGGGGGAGGGGGGAGGTGACAGGGAGGGAGAGACGGGGAGGGAGGGGTGACAAGGGGCTGGAGGAGGAAGGGGGAGATACGTGAGAGGGACCGCCTGCTGGGCGGGTCCCAGCAGCCCCATGGGGGAGGGCTGAGGGAGAAGGGCCATGGCTCGCAAACTGAGTTTTAGTTGCTTACACAGACAGTCCTCGGGTTACGTCGGACTCTGTGTACGCCATTTCGTGATTACATGGCCATTTCCCTCCCTCCCTCCGCTGCCTTCCATGGTGCTTGCTCAGCTCGTGTATCCCCGGGAAATGACAGTCACCACATGTGCCTTACCGAGGCGTGTGCTCTAACGTGTTCTCCTCAGTGCCTAATCAATGACGGGACAGGGGACACTGAGGGAGAACCGGCCACGGGGTCGCCTGCCTGCGTGTCCACAGGCAGAGAGACGGACAGCTGGCCCGGACAGGACGGACGGCGGGGTGGAGCTCCGGCACGCCCTGCCCGCCCGGCCTGCACTCACCGCGCCGTTCACGCAGGGGGCGTCGTCGTAGTGCAGCGCCGTCCCGCTGGGGTGGGCGTAGCCGTTGGGGGTGCCCCCGAGGTAGGGGTTGGTGGAGACGACACGTCTGTTCATGAAGCTGAAAGACAGGACGTGAGGTGACTTGCCCGCCGGGCTCCGCCGTCAGAGGGTGTGGGAGCCTCGTGCGGGAGCCGCCGGAGCCACGGCCGCACGAACGCGAGGGCAGCACGCCTGCCTGGGAGGAACCCCCTGCGAGCACGCCCCTGGCGGGGGACGCCAACCGGCTGGCGGTTTTAAAGGACTTTGTTTCGCACGTTCTTTCCCCAAGAGCTCCCTTCCTGCGGTCCCGGAGGAAGGAGGAGAGAGGAGGCAGGAGGCAGCGGACCTGCCGGTGCTGGAGCAGGGCCAGCGCCCGCACAGGGGCCAGCCGGGCTCAGGGCTCAGGGCTGGGGGTCTGGGCCGGCGGCAGGAGGCTTTCCGAGGGAGCTGCTGCCCTCTGCTGGGGGCAGGCGGCTGTGCACGCCTCGCTGGGCCCAGCGCACTGACTCTGATTTATGAAACAGCTCCTCTTGCTTTTTCCTGACAAAGAACTGTATACGGCCTCTCTACACTTAGGGTATATGAAGTATGCCCAGGAGAGAGAACAGTTAAACATCTGAGTTTCCTGACTCGTTGATAAACACATATCTAAGGTCTTCTCAGTTAAAGGATGCGTTGGAGGCATCTGGGAAGGCACCGCGCACACGTTCTGTCACGAGGCAGTGACGGGCTGAGGGAAAAGGCGGGGCACGTGGATCTGCCGGGGTGGGCCCAGCACTGCCCCGGGCACAGTGCCAGGGAGGAGCGGGGACCGTGAGGGGCAGACCTGCACGGGAGAGACCGGGGGCACCGGACTCCGGGACGGGAGACTGACACGTCACACACACTCGGACGTCCGGCTGGAGGCGGCCTGTGCCTCACCCGCCGCCTCTCAGCGCCTGGGCCCACCCAGCCGGCAGCCCCAGAGGGCGGGCCGGCTCAGCACCGGTGTCTGCCGGCGGCGCCCCTTCTGCTTCAGTGAAAAGCAGGAGTGAGACTGAGGCACGTGCCACGTGCTGACCCCAAACACAGCCACTCACGGGGACACACCCCGTGGGAAACACTCTGACCGACACAGCTTCCTCCCCTCCCCACTGCCCGGCGCCCGGCCAGCCGTTGGCCGCTCACAGACCAGCCGCCCGCCGTGTCCGCCCCGCGCCCTGGCCTCACCAGAAGGTCTGCTTGGCCGTCTGGATGACGTTGGCCGACATCTCCACGTCGATGTAGTCGTAGTGCAGCGCGCCGGGGTCGGTGGAGGACCCCGTCTCCGCCAGCAGGACCCCGATCCACCGGCCCATGTCTTCCGAGGACGCCGCCTGCGGGGAGGGGGCGTGCCGCTCCGTTAGCGAAGAGCTGCCACGGCGCCGGGGAGGGCACAGAGCCCGCGCAGAGCCCGCGCAGACGGGCCGCATGGGACCTGAAGCCGATGCCAGTGAGCCGCGGAGCGCGGGGAGGGCTGCTGAGCCCGGGACTCGCTCTGCATGCAGCTGAGCCTGGAAGCGTAATGACGAGACCCAGGACGGGGAGGCGTGGGTCCCACAGTGCCTGCGCTATGGGGGGAGGGCACTGGGGTGCAGGGCGTGGAGCTGCGTCAGTGAAAGCTCCGCCAGGTGAAGCTGTTGACAGAGCTTTACCAACCTGACAGTGAAATCTGGTGGGCAAGCAGCGCCGCCTGCGCGGGCCCAGCGCCCAGGACGGCGGCTGGCATGCTCCCTGCGGGCATTCCCTTCCCTTCCCTTCAGCCGAGGCATCAGCATGTGCCCCTCCTGTGGCCGTGCTGGCGGAGGTGCCCCCGTGGCTCAGGCATCGGCTGCCTAGGTGCTGTTTTCAGGACGTTTACTAGTGAATGCTCCCAACTCTGAATCTGATCTTCTCCACGTGCAACCTGCACTACACCTCACGGTGCCCAACCCCGGGGCCCGCAAGGCCGAAGCGGGAGGAGGAAGTGGCGGCCGAGGCTGCTAACGGCCTTTCCTCCTCAGCGGTGGCTCCGGAAAGGCGGCCACGGGGTCGGCTGTGCACGGAGCCAGGGCTCCGGGAAACCCGGTCTCGGTGCCCACACACATGGCTCGCCGGCCACGGCATCGGCACACTCACTGCCTGGAGCCGCCACGGGCCCCGCAGGATGAGGGAGGACAGCGCCCTCTGGGGGCCGTCCCTGCGAGGCTGCTCTGCTGGAAACACTGAAGCAAGGCGCGGAGGGGGGCGACCAGGAGACGCCTGGGCCCAAGCTCACTGCAGGGCCAGCAGAAGCGGGGGCGCCGGTCCAGGACCCTCAGGAGGGGCTGCCCGAGGACAGCAGACGGACAGGGCAGAGGGAGAGGGAGGAAAGGGGGTGACACAGGGGCGCTGTCCCTCAGCGGGCGGGGAAGGCAGGCGTCCTACCTCCAGCACGGCCACCTCCTGCCCGTTGCGGAGCAGCCGGAAGGTCAGCGGGTGCCTGGAGTCCAGCCCCGGGATCACCTCGCAGCCTCGGAGGGGGATGGACACGAGGTGGGTCTTCAGGTCGGTCCTGTCCTTGTGCAGGATGAGCTTGTTGTCCTTGACCCTGCACCAGCGCTCCCGCCAGCGGTTGTTGGAGAGCACGTTCAGGTGGCCTGCGGCGACAGGGCAGCTCAGCCGCGGGCCACGCCCTCGCTCTGCCTCAGGAGGGGCCCCCGGGCAGGCACGCTCGCCGGGGGCTCAGAGGGCTCGGGCTCTGCGCCCGGGGGCTGTCTTACCGCAGGTGGGCACGTCCTCCTCGGCGGAGGAGGTCTGCTCGTCGGTGGATGGTTTTTTCTTCCCCAGACCGATGATCTTGGTGATTTTCTTCCCGGTGACTTTAGACACGGTGCCCTTGGCCTCCGGTTTGGAACCTTTTTTCCTCTTGACTGGCAAGAATAACGACAGCAAAAAGCATGTTATGTTATAGACCTGACACTGGAGAGACAGGAAGACACAGTGTGAGTCTCGGCCAATTTACTCTCCCTCCCCTCTTACTGATGGAGCGCCCGGCAGGCCGGCCTTCGGGGACCTGGCTTACACCGCCGGAGTGTGACTCAGTACGTTACCAACGAGCCACACCGGGCAACCCCTCCACGTGTGCTGGGCTCGCCGGGCAGCGAAGCTTCCCCAGGACTAGTGCCAAGACCAGTTCCCTGTACTTGATCGCGGCGGCACCAGCAGGTCAGCCGTGACTCACTGGAACGCGGTGCATTGGCGCGCCACGTGGGGTATCATTCGCCTTGAGCGCAGGGGCTTCAGTCACCCCGTGGCTCGGACGCAGGGGCTGGACCACTGCACGTGACCGAGGGGTAACACGGCGAGGACGAAGGGACCCTGATTGAGCCCTCAGCGCACAGAGTCCAGAGCGAGCCACAGAGCGGAAGGGAGGAGAGAAGGCCAAGTGCAGGTTAACCACTGGCTTCCTGCAGGAACCACCACTCAGTGAGCGTCTGCAATACACAAAGCATGGCGACAGGCACCAAGTGTCTGAACCAACATCGTCATTTCACAGTATGGAAGGCGGCTCTGCTGTGACAGGCCCAGCGGTGCTGGGTGGGTACACTCACTCCCACAGGGGCCTGGGAGAAGCTGGGCGTCGGCTGGCCCGGGCATCCGGGCAGGAGCCTGAGTGTACGCTGGTCTCCTCTCGGGCAAACCTCAGAGACGGGTTCCCACTGTGGTTACACACGTGGTCTTGGAGGACAGAGATGGCCTCCCACCGAGCAGCTCCAGGTCAGACAATTACTGACCACTGAGCGTCCGAGCAGGTCACATGGCAGAGCAGAGGCCGTGCCTCCGCCGTGAGCCTGTCCTGTCACTGCAGCGCCGAGACCTGGTCAGACCCAGGCTGGCGAGCTGTGTGGTTGCTGGGACGGCGCTGGCCTCCAGCCGCGGGCAGATGCTCACGGAGCCGTCCCGGTGCAGGCAGAGGCCGCGGGCTTCCAGGGAAAGATCCCTGCCCCACGGACCCTCCCAGCCCGCCCCCACGCTGGGAGGAAATCACATATCAGAAAGGGCTTGTCCTCAACTGGAGGAGCTTTCAGAAGTCAGTCAGAGAACAAACAACTCACTACACAGGGCAGGGGATGGGAACAGACTTCACCAGAGAGGATGCTGGATGGCCAACAAGCCCATTAGACTTGGTCAGCTGTGGTCACGGGCAGGTGCACGGTGAGGCCAGCTGCACAGCTGTCCAAACGGCCAAACACCAAGACTTCCACGGCTGGCGAGCGGGCACGTGGCCCAGCACCCTGCTCCCGGGTATTAGCCGGGAGAAAGGAAGACGCGTCTACAGCAGCTTCACTCCCAGGCGCCGAGCTGCCAGCAGCCAGCCCTCTCTGTGGGTGCGGGCGAGCCGGCCGTGCTGCATCCGTGCTGACCTCCTGCTCAGACCCTGAGCACCTGCACGCGGGGCTCCTCAAGGCTGAGGCTGAGCCAGGAAGCCATCCTGAAAGGGTCCGTGGTGGACTCCACGCACACGCATAGGACATGCCGGGGAGGACAGAACACGGACCCGCAGCTGCCGGGAGCGGGGGTGGGGACAGGAACACCGGGGCCAAAACTGTCCCATGTCTCCCCTGTGCGGACGGTGGCCCACCACTAAGTGTTGGTCCAAACACAAAGCACTGTATGCCAACGAGGGTGCCGCTCACCGCGCTGACGCACCCGCCACGGGCGGGCTTCAGCCTGTCCCCAGGCTCACACCGTATGGCCCCCAGCAGCCAGGGGGGACACAGACATCCCTCCCCAGTTGACTGACGGCAGAATGTGGTCTGCAGCACAGGACTGTCGCTCAGCCTCAGAGAGGAAGGGTTGGGATTCTGGTTTCTGCTTCGGGCAGACTCACCTTGCTCTTTCCCGTTGCACATGGTGACTCCGTTCTCCGGGACGCCCTCCCCGTCCGAGCTCGGCCTCTCCGAGGACAGCTTCTGTGAGGAAGACCAGATATTGGTCACGGTGACCAAGTGATGTCACGGATCGATGGAAAGTTCTCAAAGCGGAAGGACGTGGGCCAAACGCCCAGCCGTCCAGGACAGCAAGGGCTCAGTGGACGCTGTGCCTGTTATCTGAAGCTTGAAAGACACCAAAAGAGCGAAGAAAAAAGACAAGGTAACCAGCACACGCCACAGTGCCTGACACTCCCTCACTCACCCTCTCACTGCGATTAAAAAACATCAGGGCCACAGGAAACCCCCCTCGCCAAGCCACACCGCTTCCACAAACACTGCGTCGCCCGTTTAATTTCCTCCCGTGAATAACGGGCCAGTGTCGAGTCTGTTTGTGACAAGTATGTTCAGAGGATGCGCACAGTCAGGCTGCCGTCAGACCCTCACGGGCACCGGGCACTTGCCCGGCGGGTCCGGCACCTGCAGCCGGGCAGCCAGGACCGTCACCTGGTGTGTGAAGCAGAGCCACATGGGGGAGGCGGGAGATGGTGATGGGAGGAGACTGAACTCTGGGTGGTGAGCACACAATTTGATATACAATTGTTCACCTGGAACCTACATAACTGTATTAACCAATGTCACTCCAATAAATTCAATAAAAATGCTTTTTGAAAAGCAGCAGCATTGCTGAGAGCTGGAATCCGTCATCCCAACTGGAGAAGTTGTGCAGGCACAGTGGAGGGCACAGGCTCCAACCCTCCCAGATGCCCTGCATGGTCCCCCATGCCACAAGGACTGCCCCCCATGCCACAGGGAGTGCCGCCCCCGGCGGATGCTGGGACACGGGCACGCACACCTCAGGAGGGGGCCGGGCTGCTGGCCGAGGATGGCAGGCGGTGTCTGCATCGTGTCGCGGTGCGGGCCAGCGCAGGAAGGAGCCAGAGGCATCCCGTGGGAACCTGGTGCATGCCGACCCCCAGTGACAGAGGATGAGAGCGGTGCTCCCAGCTCTCGGGCGGGAAGTGCTCCTGAGAACCAGGTCAGCAGGTCTAGGCGGGCACAGCACAGCCTCAGAAACCGCGCTAAGTGCAGGGTGCCACCGGCCCCGTGGGAGTGGGCGGGAGAGAAACCCTGATGCCCAGCTGCTGGGAAGTGAAACCGGACCAGCCTTTCAGGATAGCTATTTGCTTAGCAACATGAGACAAATCTTAACACACACTCCTCCCCGGTGGTCTGGTGACCTACTTTCTAGGGGTCTCTTTTCAGGCAACAGAGAAGCAGCAAAGACTTATAAGAGATGCCAGGTGATTTTACATGCCAAAAAATAAGGAGCTATATTTGAAAGGGGGAGGAGTAATATGATAGTAGAGTCATATGATCTCATATTATTCAGCTGCTAAAAGTGCAAAAACGGTTGTTGCTTGTTATTAGTTTTCAAAAGCCTGGAATATTGATAATAATATAAAGGTAAGAAGAAAAAAAAGGGGCAGCATACTATTTTTATACAACAGAATATCTAAACCATAATAGAAACCCACGGGCAAGAAAAAGTGGTTAAAATGCTGGAGAGCTGCATCCTCCATGTGGTGGGTTCCTGGTGATCTCATTCCGGCTATTTGTGTTTCTCTGAACTTCTTGAACTTTCCATAGCAAGCAGGTATTCGTTCGTGATAAGAACAGGAAAGAGAGAGAGAAAGAGAGGCCTGCAGTGTCAGGATGAGGGCTGTGACAGGGTTAATTTTCTGTGTCAACTTGGAGGGTGATTTTGGATGAGACTAATTTTTTGTTGTTATTGTTAATCCTCATTCCAGAGTATTTTTTCCCATTAATTTTAAAGCGAGTGGAAGGGAGGGAGGATGAGGAAGAGAAATAGAGAATCTTGATATGAGACAGACACATCAATTGGTTGCCCTCTGGATGCATCCCAACAGGTCCAACAGGGATTAAATCTGCAACCCAGGTATGTGCCCTTGACTGGGATTCAAACCCATGACCCGTCCGTGTGCAGGCCAACACTAACCACGGAGCTTAACAGCCAGGTAACATTTAAATCAGTGAACTCTGAGTAAAGCAGACGGTGCTCCCTC
This sequence comes from Pipistrellus nathusii, assembly GCA_963693515.1. Classification (NCBI taxonomy): domain Eukaryota; kingdom Metazoa; phylum Chordata; class Mammalia; order Chiroptera; family Vespertilionidae; genus Pipistrellus; species Pipistrellus nathusii. The sequence continues at coordinate 207,083,086 of OY882858.1, forward strand.
AGTGGTGGGCCTCACCCCGTCGGCTGAAGGCCTGCATCCCATTCCCAGGCCAGTCTCCTGAGCCGGGGAGACTTCTGCAGAAGGCCTTCAGACGTCACCTGCTGGCCTACACTGCAGACTCGGAACTTGCCATCCTCCATCATCACCTGAGCCAATTCCTTATGATAAATCTTTCACATAAAAAAATTCCTTATGTAGCCGGAACCGGTTTGGCTCAGTGGTAGAGCGTCGGTCTGTGGACTGAAAGGTCCCGGGTTCGATTCCGGTCAAGGGCATGTACCTTGGTTGCGGGCACATCCCCGGTAGGGGGTGTGCAAGAGGCAGCTGGTTGATGTTTCTCTCTCATCGACGTTTCTAGCTCTCTATCTCTCTCCCTTCCTCTCTGTAAAAAATCAATGAAATATATTTTTAAAAAAATTCCTTATGTAAATCATATATAAACACACACACACACACACGCACATATACATATACCTAAGTACATACACGTACATGCACACACACACCATTAGTTGTTTCTCCAGAGAACCTTGACCCAATCAGAAGGGACAGAAGGATCTGTTCACAGGCAGGGGCTGAGCAGGGAGGCCTCAGAGAGCTCCTGGGACACAGCAGCCGCAGGACCTGCGTACGGACAGCCCGGGGTCTCCAGGGAGAGGAGATGTAATCAGACCAAGCTGGGTGTGTGGGATGACAGCGACAGCTTCACGTATGACAAGAAGGGCTGGCCCTGCCCTCCTGCGGGGCCGTCACTGGCGCTTCTACAAGGAACATGGGCACAGCAGCGGGCACAGGGAACGCAGCCTGGCTTGCGAGGATACAGCGTGGGGAGGGTGGTCGGGCAGTGCGGGCTGTATCCCGGGATACACAGACCTGAGCTCAGATTCCACGCTGCCAGGGGATAGCCAGGACCTTGAGCAAGGCCCTGACACCTCCGCCCACTTCTCACCTGCAGGTGGGAATGGGACAGCCGACCACACAGCCGTAAACGGACAGCTGAAGCCCGGCCGTGGGCGCCGGAATGCACGGAAGCGGGACGGTTCCCAGCTGGCCGTGCAGGATGCTCCGGGACGGAAAGAGCCTCTGGGGGGGCCCACTCCCCCGAGGAAGCACGCGCCTTACCTTCTCCAGCTCTGCCTTGTGCACCGGGGAGCCTGGCGGCGGGGGACACTCGGCGTCCGCGGGCCCGCTGCCGCCGCTGTACACCTCGCGGATCACCTGCAACGAGCGGGGCGCTGGTGAGGCCCCGAAGACAGGCGCTCCCCGGGGAGCCCGGGAGGAGCAGAGCAGGCGCGCGGAGGAGCCCGCAGGTCCCAGCCTGGGCTTCCCTTCCGGCCGCCGGGCCACGGTCTGTCCCTTCAGTCGCCCCTCTCGGCTGTCTCCCCACCCTGGTGCTGCCCTAGGCCCTGGGCCACAAGCGAACAGGTATGGAGGGCTCTGCTCTCACGGGGCTCCCGTTCGAGGAAGCGTGAGGTGCCGTCGTGAACACGGAGCGTCACCAGGAAACGCAGGCAATGGGACAGCGAAGAACAACATGGCCGTCAGCCGCAGGTGTGGCTGACTTAGAGCAAGAGGCACAGAGAGGCCTTGCTGGGGGGAAACTGAGCTGCATCCCCGTCCTCTCCGCCCCGCCCCCAGGGCCCCCCATGGTTGCCACGGTCCCCTCTGACCCGCCTCAGCAGCCCCGGGGCAGGTCGGGGGAGAGCAGTAAATGAGACAAGTCCTGGGTCAGCGGCTCACGTTCTTCCCACAGAAGAGTGACCAGGCGGGTCTTTCAAAATGTCTCCCTTCTTTTTGGAACTAAGCTGCCATTTGAGTTCCACCCAAGCGCCTCCTGACAGAACGGCCACGCCCAAATCCGAGAGCCCAGCTCGGCTCTGCAGCTTGACCTCAGCAGCGCCCGCTCCCCGCCCGCTCCCCGGCCCGCGCTGTTGGGACCGCAGCCAGGGGCGCACAGGCCGGGACGCGCGGCCAGCCATGTTGCTGCTCAGCTGTTCTAGGAGAAAAAGAAGAAAGAAGAAAAACAAGAAAGAAGAAATGTCCACATCCGAGCCCAGAGCAGGAGGAAGGGAAAGCAGCGGCCTGCGAGCCTGCGTGTTCCTGTCCCTGGAAGCTGGGAGGGACGGCCGGCCCTGGAGCGCCTGCCCCGCGTCTCCCCGGGAAACAGGCACTCCGCTTCTCTCTCTCAGTCTCCCCCCCCCCCCCCCCCTCTCTCGCTGACGTCACAACTCTTTGGTTTCCTCACCTCCCCGGGTGCCCCCCAAGTCTTCAGTTCAGAGCAAAGTTTCATTTGATCTGAAAACAGGCTTTTGTCTTTTCTCCGGGGAGCGCTGTTCAACCTTTCCATCTCAGGCACATGAGCGGATTCTGAGATTCTGCAGACCCGAAGGCAGGCTCTGTTTGCTGCCCCCTGACAAGAATTAGGTACAATTTTGGTTCATTCGGGCGGGACAGCCATTGCCGTGCTGGCTGCTGCCGTGTTCTCACGACCGTCTCCGGAAAGGCGGCTGCTCCGGGGAAAGACATGGGGGCCTCCTGGGCACTGGGCACAGACGGGGACCAAGCCCAGGCCTGCGGCTTCCTCCGGGGGGGCTGAGCAATCTCCCCTCAGGCCTCCCGCCCCCCTCCCCCCCGGAGGAGCGCAGACCAGATACAGCGCTGCAGGGCCACGGCGGGACCTGAGCTCCCCGTCAGCCTTAAATGCTGAGCGTGCGCAGTGAGACTGATCCGCGTGAGGGGAAACCGCAGAGACCTGGGAGAGAGCAGCCGCCCCTCCGCCGTGTCAGGGCGAGCCCACCCAGCCCGGCCGCCGGCCCCGCGTGCCCCTGCCGCCTCCTGTGCGGCCTGCGGGCGGGCATGACCCAGAGGACTGTGCCCTTTCTCTCAGCGAAGCAGGACCCGTCCTTCCAGACTCCCAGGAAGCCCGCCCTGCCCTCCCACGGGGGAACCCGGTCTGGCTGCTCTCCACGGGCCACACCGGCCACACGTCCTCTGTCAGACGTGGGCCGTGCGCGCGGCGTGTGCAGTCTGTCCTGCTGTACGCGGTGCCCATGCCACAGAGGGCTGAGCCTCCGCAGGCCGGTCTCCACACCTAGCTGGACAGCAGCTAAAGAAAGGTGACTGAGGAAAAGGGGGACGAGGAGGCAGACTGCACCCGGAACTCCCACGGAAACAGGAAGGAGCGAGAACAGAAGCAGAGAGGCCCGCCGTACGGTGACACGCCACCCAGCCCTCTGCCTGGGTTGGAAATCCTCAGGGAAAACGCTTTTTCAAAAGGGGGAAGGCCGGCAGCACAAATACAGCCCCCCAACCCCGCCTCCCCCCGGCTGTCCTGTCACTACAGTGTCACACTCGCCCCAGGTCACCTTCTGTCCCCTGGGTCTGCCTGCTTCCCACCAGGTCCCATTGGCTCTGGGAACCAAGGAATCCAAGAACACCGGATGAGGACACTCAGCCATTGAGTCACCTTTCCTGGTTCACCACACATCTGTGACCTCTCACCTCTGTGACCTCCACACCTGGGCCTCCCTCACTTCCTGCCGGAGCTCACCTCCTGCGAGCAGTGATTCAGGGCACCAGAGCCCAGACAGCCTGGGCCACAGCGGGTTATTCAGACATCCGGGGCCAGGATGATTCACCCTTCCCCAGACTAAGCCACAGCCATACCCCGGGCACAGGGAGAGCACCAGGAGCACCGCACACCTCCTGTTCCATGGGTCAGTGCTCCCCCTGTTCCACAAGCAGCGCTCCCCCCGTTCTACGGGTCAGCATTCCCCCTGTCCTACGGGTCAGCGCTCTCCTCTGTCCTAGGGCCGGCTTGTGGGAGCACAGCAGGTGTTCCGTGACACTGTCTCTCTGCTCTGAACCCACACAGTGCCCGCAGAGCTCATGAAGAAATTGTAAAGGGTGAGTTACACGTGAGGTGCTGGTGTTGCTGGTTCCTCGCACAGAGCCATGTCCTGGGAGAATCCAATATGTACCTAAAGAACTGAGTCCAAGTTCAGAATCACAAGCCCTTCCGGAACCAGACGGCGTTATGCTCTGGGCGTTCTGTTTGCTTTCGCGTGAGCCCTCCTCCCTGAAGCCCGGCCTCCGCACATTCTTCAGGAAACCTGACCGCCCGCTGCTGGGAGTGCTGCTCTGTTCTTGTTCTGACCGGCCCGCCCCAGAAAGGGCTCATGTTTTTGGCATCTGCACACACACACACACACACACACACACACTCACACTCACACATGCACGGGCATGTGTGCACACACTCATGTGCACGCACGCACACACGTGTACACATGCACATACGTGTGCACGCACACTCACACACATATGCATACACACACACACACACACATACACACACACACACACACACTCTCAGTGAGTCCTGGCAAGAGCTGCCGTAGTGGAAGACCAGACGGAGAGAAACACATGGCAGGACCTGGCAGCGTGCCGGGCCCGCCCTGGCTGCATCCTCATGCTCCCACACTGACCAGGTGTGCGCCTCACTCAGACACCGGTGGTTACGTTCAGGCCCCATTTCAAGGCCTGGAAGCCTCGGCAGTAAGTGGATGGCAATGCGGTCACCCAGCTACGTGGGTAAGGAAGGGCCACCGCCTGTATTTAAGAGCTCACACTGCATAAAGCTGTGAGAAGGGGACACAGGTGGAAACCTTTAGGACTTTGGGTTAAACAACAGTCTCTCAGCTTTGACAGAAAAAGCAATACAGCGGAATGGAATGCTGATACACGTGACAACGTGACTGAGCCCTGGAAACAACGCTAAGTGAAAAAGCCCGTCACGAGGGACAGAGTGTGTGTACACAGAGTGGGAGGCCGGCAGGCAGGGGTGAGGACAGCGGCGGGGTGGCCCGGGGCGGGGCGGGCGGGCAGTGACTGCTGCGGTGAGTGCGGGTTTGCTCCTTGGGGTGATGAAATGTTCTGAAACTAGATTATGGCCATGGTTGCACAACTGTGCCTGTCCTAAAAACAGTGAGTCACACTTTAACAGGCAAACTGTATGATGTACCTCAATGAAGCTGATGTACAAAATCACTGAAATAATGTTTTCCCCCCAAATACAGTGACCAGCATGAGCACCAGGTGACGGCACAAGCAGACGGGCAGGCGAACAGAGCTCGCACCGCGCAGCCAGGAGCGGGCCCACACCCTCCGCCAAGCCCAGCCCGGCGCCAGGCCCGCCGCGTGCTTGCTGAGGAGGTACAAGGCTCAGCAAACATTCCTGAAAGAAACAACTGGAAGCTCTAGAACTAAAAACGACCACAGCCGAAATGAAGAGCGCACTGAACAGGGCCGGATTTGACAGCAGAGTAGGCACAGCTGGAGAGAAACAGTGAGCTGGAAAGTGACAAGGAGAAGGTGACCAGACTAAGAATTTTGTTAAAAAGGGGACAGGAAATATACGACGACGGAGAATGCAGTGCAAAAGCCTCACAGATATTTAAGTGTTGTCAGGAGGAGAGGAGGAAATGGGGCAAAGCCATATTTGAAGAGAAATGGCTGAAATATTTCCTGAGCCATAGAGCGATGACAATCCAGATCTCAGACGCCTGAGGAACCCCAAGCAGAATAAACACAAAATAACCTGCATCCCGGACGCAATGCAGTGAAACCGGAACACCCAAGGGAGACGGAGCTAGAAGCAGCCTGCCGATGGGGCCAGCGTGTCCCTGAAGAGACACGTGACAGTGATTGACCTGAGTCATCAGAACACCCCACGACCAAGAACTGAACTGTGCAGGCCAGCCATGTCCGCGCTGCCTGAGAAAGCACAGACTGAAATAAGGCCCATCTCAGAGCAGCTGCCGAGGACCGGCTCAGAAGCTCATGTTTTTGGCATCTGTACACACATGCATGCACACACACACGGGCACACACTCATACACACATGCACACACCCATACACACATGCATGCACACTCGCACACTAATACACACATGCACATACTCACACACGTGCACACACTCACATACACGTGCACCCTCAACTTGCCTTCAGCCACTGCTCGGCCTGCTCCTGGCTCTGCACGGCGAGGACCAGGGGGTCGGTGCCCTGAGGGGTGATCTTCAGCTCGTGCTGCTTCTTCTTGCCGTCCTTGGGGATGTAGGCGACGCTGCAGCCGGGCAGGGGCAGCTCCATCTGCGGCTGCTGGTCCTTGGAGCTCTTGTAGCACTGCGGGACGGGAGACCACATCAGGGCCCGCAGGCAGGCAGGGGCGCCGACAGCACGTGGCAGAACGAAAAGGGGGGAGGGCACAGTGCCTGGAAGTCTCGCCAAATCGGGGTGCTAGCGACTGGAAAATGGACTGCAGCCTCCCCTGTCACCCCGCTCCACCCCCACGCGCGTCCCTGTGCACATGAAAATGCACCCTCCCATGTGCTCAGCAAAGTCTCCGCCATCACTGACATGGCCCGCAGCGGCCCAAGGGCTCTGTGCTGGTGGCTGGTGACCTATTGTGCTTCTGCAGGAGGCCCCGTGAACACTGTTAGGTTTGTTGACATGCACGGCCCTGCACTCTGTTCCACAGCCTGCCCTCGGCATCCCCCTGCCTTCTCTCTCCCCTCTCTCCGGAAGGCAGATGGGTGACCTCAGTAAGAGTACACACATCAGCGTCCGCACAGCGCGGCCTCTGGTGGAGAGAGGACCCGGCATCTGGGTCCCCCCTGTGACCATGGCGCTGGCTCTGGCGTTTGCCACATTTCCTGAGCCTGTTTCCTCGTGGGTAAAGGAGCGACCGTTGCTTCCTTGAGTTTATGAAATGGTTAGAATGACATCTGCTCCCAAGTAGCAAGGTGCACCTCCCCCTCACAGGCGCCTGTTCTGCAGTGAGTTAACCTGGTATAGGGCCCTCGTTAAGTAACCCGTAACTGGTTATGCAACTTGCCAATGTCAGGTGACTGAACACGCAGCCAACCCGGGATTCCAGCCCCAACCCTGAGTCCTACACTTGCCTCTAAGCTTGTGGTCGGCAAACTCATTAGTCAACAGAGCTAAATATCAACAGCACAGCAATTGAAATTTCGTTTGAGAGCCAAACTTTTGAAACTTAAACTTCTTCTAATGCCACTTCTTCAAAATAGACTCCCCCAGGCCAAAAACCGACTTCTGCGCATGGGCAGGAAGTTTCAATCGCACTGTACGTGTGCGCCTGCACGTGGTGTTTTGTGGAAGAGCCACACTTAGGGGCCAAAGAGCTGCATGTGGCTCTCGAGCCGCAGTTTGCCGACCACTGTTCTAAGCCATCTATTGAGGAGGAATGGGTACATGGAGGCCTATTTTCAGAGGTTATCATCTGCAGTTCCAGATGAACGACACGTGGATGGAATATACCCGCTTTTTAAAATGTCTCAAATGATGCTGCCTGTCTAAAAAGGAAGAACCGTCCTAGCCGGTGTGGCTCAGCGGACTGAAGGGTCCCAGGTTCAATTCCAGTCAAGGGCACATACCCAGGTTGTAGGGTCGATTCCCAATAGGGGGCGTGCCGGAGGCAGCTGATCAATGATTCTCTCTCATCACTGATGTTTGTATCTTTCTCTCCCTCTCCCTACCTTTCTGAAATCAATAGAAATATATTTTTTTAAAAAGCTAAATAAACAAATAAATAAAGGGAAGAACAAAACACACACCTAGGCCGGTGCACCTCAGACTGCTATAAAGGTCACGTGGCGGGGCTCTCCGCAGAGCCACTGGGAAGGGAGCATGACTCGGGACAAGCCCTCTGCCAGCTGCTGCAGCGTGGGAGCAGGGCCATGAGGCCTGGGGGCTCCGGGCAGAGGGCGCAGGCTCCATCAGGAAGGGCATAGACACTGGGCTCCGAACAGGAAGCCGGCCTCCTGTCAGGCCTCAGTTGCCGTGCTGCTCAGACGTGGAAAGCGTTTGCTTTGCTGTCGCTGCTCATCTTTTCTCTGTCAACAGGGTCATCGGGGCAGCTGGACCTCAGGCCGTTTGTGAACCCAAAAACCCCTTTATGATGGGAATCGCTGACAGTCTTTCCGCCGTTCCCCCCTCGTTTCTTCTGAGAGACTCACAGCAACTCTGAGCGGGGTGTATCTCCACCCCCTCCCCGCCCCCAGCTGTGAAGACGGGACTATGGGACTGAGGGCGGGAGATGGAGAACGAAGGGAAAGGGGGAGGCGTGCAGGCCGCCTGCAGCAGGGGTGCGGCGAGGCGGCACTCACACAGCCACCCTGAGCGGCAGGCTCCGCGCGGGCTCCGTCGGCGGCGTGTATTTGAAGGCACTGGAGTAATATACCCTCATCTTGCGCGACCATGTCAGATTGTAATAAGCATCATATTAATCTCCCTCTCCTTTTTTTCATTCTTTACTTGAAAATTCCCCCGTCACTTTTGGCATGTTCTAAATTTGGGAGCTTTTAGGCCACACACGTGGAAAAAACATGTACTCTCGCGGTGTTTTAGAAATAATTGAATAAAACTATTAACTAAAAAGTATTCCACGTCCTAAGAATCCAGTGAAGTATGATCCCCATAACTCACGGGTGAATCTATAAGAGCCTGCTGCCCACTGAAGAGTGACACACAGAATCACATGTTCTCTTTCAATGGCCGAGTTTTGAGTGATTTTCTCTCTCATGGTTCATTTGAAGGAAGAACAAAAAGCAAAAACACGCTCTGCACATCCTAATTCTAGGAATACAAGGTGCCCAAGGCTGGGGGAAGGTGGGAGCGGGGAGGGAGGGTGAGGGGCCGCCGTGACCGCACTGGCCTCCCGAGCAGCTCCTGCTGAGCGCCGCCCAGCAGAGCGTCTGTGTGTCCAGCCCTGCCTCTCCATCACTTACCCGCGCTTCCTACTGGGCCTCTCCTAAAAGGAATGACGGGGGGTGGGAGGGAGACAGAGAGAGAGAGAAAGAGAGAAAGAGAGAGAAGGAGAGAGAAAGAGAGCGAAAGAGAGAAAGAGGAAGGAAGGAAGGAAGGAAGGAAGGAAGGAAGGAAGGAAGGAAGGAAGGAAGCTGGCCCTTAGCTTTCCAAAATAATTTCCTGTGCTGGCCACGCTCCCTGGCCCGGCGCAGCCGCCCGGCCCTCTGACCTGGCTTTGAGGAATCCACTGACTCACTACAAAGGGGAGGATCCATCCCGCAACTTCTGGCCAGCTCAGCCTGTGCCCTCCCCTCACACACCGCAGACACTGCCCGGAGGGAGGGCTTGCCTGCTGCCTGCCTGAGGGAGGGGCGGAACCTCTGCATGGCACACGGCCTGTCTGCCAGCCACCAGCGAGGGCCCTGCGTGCTGCCCACCAGCGCTGAGGCCTGTGGGCCCCTCTCCCCTTGGCCGAGGCCAGCGCTGCTGCGCCTGTCAGCGGGGGCGCCTGCACACAGGCCGGCGGCGGGCTTACCAGCAGTTTGGTGTCTTTGATGACGCAGAGCAGCTTGGTCCACTGGCCGAAGCGCTTCTTGCGCAGCAGGAAGGCGCAGATCTTGGCGTCCTTCACCAGGTCCATGGAGGCCTCCTCCGAGGGCCACTGGTGGCGCGTCTTCTTCCCCTTGCCGTCCTCCTCCTCCTCGTCATAGGACTCGTAAGAGCTACTCATGGCATCCGAGTCGTAATCTGTCAACAGTGAGGGAGTGAGGCCTCGTCACAGAGGGCCTCCCGGGCTCAGGGTGCCTCCCGGGCTCAGGGTGCCTCCCGGGCTCAGGGGTGCCTCCCGGGCTTAGGGTGCCTCCCGGGCTCAGGAGTGCCTCCTGGGCTCAGGGTGCCTCCCGGGCTCAGGGGCGCCTCCCGGGCTCAGGGGTGCCTCCCGGGCTCAGGGGTGCCTCCAGGGCTCAGGGTGCCTCCCGGGCTCAGGGTGCCTCCCGGGCTCAGGGGTGCCTCCTGGGCTCAGGGTGCCTCCCGGGCTCAGGAGTGCCTCCCGGGCTCAGGGTGCCTCCCGGGCTCAGGGTGCCTCCCGGGCTCAGGGTGCCCCTCTATCCGCAGGAGGAGGACGGGCGCTGGCTTCTGTGCTGGGAATGGTGATGACCATGAGGACAGCAGCTCCCGGACCCGCAGGGTCCCCACGAGAGCTATAACAGGCTGGGCACTGTGAGGGCCGCTGGTGTCCCCAGCCGCCCCTGTCGATGAGAGCTGGGGTACCGCGGAGGGGCGGCTCTGAGGTCCCCAGGCGGCCGCTGAGGGGAGTCTCGCCGAGACAGCCACTCAACAGAAAGGTCCCAGGAAACCTGTCTGCCCAGAAGGAGCCTTGGGGAGATCCCTGCACCCCCCCCCCACACACACCCCCCCCCCACGGCATAAGGACAGCCCCAGAAAGCCCTTCCCTCTGCCACAGGGAGCGTGTCTCCTGGACGCTGTCTCCACAGCATGAGCTCTCACTCCGCGGAGTCAGCCCGAGTTCCGGGGGGTGGGGTGGGGGGTAGGAGGACACCTGCCCCTCGCGCCCTCTCTGCCTCCCCCCACGCCCTCGGTGCCTGGGCCTGCCCGTGCCCACAGAAGCCCGGCTCCCCCACCGTTCGCGGCCCCGACACTCACTGGACGTGATGTATTCCGGCGCTTTCCCCGGGCTCAGCGGCACGGCCTCCTCGTAGTAGCCCTCCGGGAGCGAGGACGTGGGCAGCGGGGGCGGCCCGCTGTCGGGGGGCTGCGGACGGAGGGGACAGGAGGCACTGGAGCGCCGGGCCCGCACTGAGAGGCGCGTCCCCTCCCCGGAAAGCCTCTGCGGAGAGCTCCGCCCTGTGAAGAGGCGCTGGCGTCCGCGCCCGATGGGTCCCCGCTCACTGTCCAGCCGGCCAGCCTGGCCACGCTCCCGCACCCGCACAGGCGCCGGCAGGGACCAGGCTGCGGCCCGTGTCCCGGGAGCGCCTGCAAACCCGCTCTGGCTCCGAGTCACCTTCCCAAGCGGAACCGGGGACCCGCCCCCAGAACTGACAGGTGCCTCGCCTCTGTCCCCACACCGCTGCCCGCGAGCCTCCAGCCTGGCTTCTCCGAGGCCCACCCCGAGCTGGATCGGGGACGATTCGGGTCAGCACCAGGGATATGGGGACTGAGGGATTGAGGGGTGCACAGCACCACGCCAGGCTCCTAACACTGCAGGACCGTGTCAGAGAGAAAAGGGGAGCCGGCCAGTGTGGCTCAGTGGTTGGGTGTCGATCAATGAACCAGGAGGTCACGGTTCAATTTCTGGTAAAGGGCACATGCCCAGGCTGTGGACTCGATCCCCAGTGGAGGGCAGCCAATCAATGATTCTACCTCATCGATGCTTCTATCGCTCTCACTCTCCCTTTCTCTCTCTAAAATCGATTACAAACAATAACAACAAAAGAAAACGAAGAAACAAACAAACAACGAGGCCATCGCTGCGCACACTCGGCTGAGCAGCTGCGGCCCGGAGCGAGCATTAGGAACTCAGACCGCGGACCCCAGAGAGAGCCGCCCTGGACCGCCTCCGCTCAGACCTGGACCGGCGTCTACCCCCTGGGCAGCAGAGAGGAGGCAGGAAGGGCAGGGAGGGGGTGCCCATGGAACCCTGGGAGCAGGCCCCGACCGCCAGGGCGGCAGTGTCCCCGGAGCAGTTCCGATGCGCACGGTCAGTGACACACACGTCCCAGGAACACGTACGCGTTTTTCTTCTAAAGAACTTTATCCGGAAGCAGCACTGCGGCGAATCAGCCGCTGACCCAGAGAGCGAGCGGTCACCCAGCCTCCACGCCGACACCTGGCGCTGAGCCCCTGATTTCCGGGCTGCGGCCTCCTCCCTGCTGCTCCCGCAGCTCCCACAGCACCGAGGCGGCCCCCCCGGAACCGCAGGGCGGCCACTCACCAGCCAGGGCTGCGGGATCTCTGGCAGCGGCATCTGGGGCGGCGCCGGCAGGCTGCTGGGGGCCTCCTGCTTCGGAGCGTGGTCTCTGCCTTCAGAACCTGGGGATCAGCAAGCGCAGGCCGTGAGGAGGACGCACTTACCGCCTCGGCCCCGCTGACCCTTCACCTACGGCCTCTGACCCTCACGCCCCTGCAGGGAAGTGCGTTCTCCTCCATCTCACCGGGGAGAGCCTGGGCGGGAAAAGGCTAAGAACTGCTGCCGCCCACCAGGAGGAAGTGGAGCCAGCAACGCGTGAGGGGGCTGCACACAGCCCCTCCGGACCACGCGGTCTGTCCCGGGCACCTGCCTGTGCAGCCGCCCTCCCCGGTAATGCCCAAACCCTGGCCCGAGAAGGCACCTCTGTAGGCTGAGTCCTCCTGGGAATCTCCAAAGGGTGGGGTGCCCCGGGGGCCCCCAACACGCCCCTGTACCTTTATCTCCTTAAAGGCTTGCACCGGGCATACAGCAAGACTTTTAACAACTTCACATTAGACAAACGCACACGTTACTAACCCGAGGACTGCGCTTTAGGAAGGGGGGTCAGAGGTGTGTGAGGCCGGGCGGGGGGTGGGGGGCGGGGGGCACGCACCTTTGGAGGCCTGTATCCTGAGCAGGATGTCCGTGATCACGGCCTTCTTCTCCCGGACAGCGGACGTTAGGTATTCGTGGTCCAGGAGCTCAAGGAAGAGGCGCAGTTCAACTATTAGCTCCTCCATGGCTGAAACGAGGAGGAGGTGACATTAGACTCACGGATTCCAAATGTCAAACACAGATGCCAGGCCTGGCTCAGAGCCTCGCCCTCCTTGCTGGCGGGATGCGGCGTTCCCACGGAGCAGTCTGCCGGAGCCAGGCCCCAGCGGCGTGAGCGCCCTCCTCCGTGCACACTCCGCGCACGCGTGCTGCTCCGCACCGGCTCCGGGGCGGCACGCTCAGCGGGGAGGTGCCCCGGCCACGTCGCCAGCAGATGGAGGCAGGCTGACATCACCATCATCGTCTGCACCACATTAAACTCCCATGTCAGAGAGGAGAAGGAATCTCAAATGCCAAATAGTTTTCCATAGCCGCTCTGACCTGGTTTTGGAAGCCACACCCGCCTGCTCTGCAGGGCTGGCCACCCCCCTGAGGGCGAGGGCTGTGCAGGGTTTGAGGGGAGGCCCGGGCAGCCCCGCCCTCATGGCCACAATGCGGACTACAGCATGTTTAAATCATCGGAAAGCTTTCCATCATCAGAAACATTAGATCATCAGCAAGTTTTGGTTTGTTTTTGTTAATCCTCACCCGAGGACACTTTTCCATTGATGTTTTAAGAGAGTGGAAGGGAGAGGGAGAGACAGAGAGAAACATTGATGTGAGAGATACATCGATTGCTTGCCTCCCACATGTGCCCTAGCCAGGCCCGGGAATCAAGCCTGCAACGGAGATACTTGCCCTTGACCGGCTGCTGCCTCCTTGTCCCGCCCGTCTCCTTCTCCGCCCGCCCTGTGCGCCCCTCAGTGTTTCTGAATGAGGCTGTCTCCCCGCACGCATCAGGCTGCTTCCCGCAGTGACCTGGGCGCTCCCTGCTGCTCTCTGCGGTGCGCCCTCACCTGTACGCCCGTCTGGTCCCCACACACACCCCGCCCCGCCTTTTACCATCCACGCCCAGCTCGGCTACCAGCACCTCGGCCCACCTTCCTAGGGCCTAACCACGCTGTGGCTGCGTGAGTCTGGGGGTGGGGGACAGTCTGAAGTGTGGGACAGCCTCCGTGGGACCGCTCTGCACCCAGACAGCCTCGCACGCCGCCTGCAGGGAAGCTAGCACCCCACGAACACGGGGACGTGCCTGCTGGGTCCCCGCACAGCTGGTTCCTAGATCTTCGTAACAGAGCAGATTCCTGGGATTGTTTGTAAGAGGAAATTGCAGAGAGACATGCCAAGCCCGTCCCCTCACTGACTACTCCATGTGACATTCTCTGAACACAGCCAGCCGGTGCAGGGCTGCCTGGCAGTGCCTTCTCAGCTGGTGGCACCTGGGCAGGCCTCTGCTGAGGGCAGGCGCCATGGGAGCACTCAGAGGGCTGAGTGATGGACACAACTCACGCAGCAGGGAGCACGGAGCGGCCAGCGAGCACGGCACCAGCATACCTTTCCTTATAGGGTTATGGCGGGAGGTAGGCCGCTCCGCAAACACGTTCCCCCTCCGCTTATCTGGCTGGGCTGCCGGAGGCCAGAAGACTCAGGGCAGGCGGGGTGCTCTCTGGGGGAAAGTCATGGACTCCAGGCGGCCATGAGTGACCGCGGCTGAGCACAGCGCCCTGGCCACGGTGCGGGTAACAGCTTTGCGCAGGCAGCACGGGGAGACCGGCCAACCGCAGGCCCTCGGGGCTGGTTTCATCAGGATCGGAGGGGAGAGAGCAGGCCTCGCCTTGTCGCTCTCCTGTTACAGGACAGGCCAGGACAGACCGCCCCCGCTCAGCCTCAGCACCGACTCCCCCACGTCCCCCAGGCCCCAGGAAGCCATGTGTGTTCCGAGTCCTGAGAAGCTGCCGCTCCGGCTGCTCAGAGGCAGCAAGGCCCCCGGGAACGGCCGTGGCAGTCCGCAGAGCGCATTCTTGGGGAAGATATCATGACTTGCTCAGGCAGATTAATCTGTGGATGGATGACTCAAGCCCGAACAGAAAACACCTCCCCATTGTTTGGTGAAGAGCAAGAGAGGAGACCCAGAGCCACACATGCTTCTGCTGGTCACGGTGATGTGCGTGCCCCGACCGCACCCAGGCCCGCTTCTCGCTTCCTTCCAGAGCCTGATGCTGGGCTGCAGACCAGGGCCCCGCACTCCCAGGGGAGGCGAGGGAGGGGAGGGAGGTCGGGCCACAGGGTTCCGGGCCCGGCTGTGACAGACATTCCCAGGAGCTGACACAGTGCGTGTTTCCTCGCACGCACCGCCCAGCCTCCTGTGTGCGATACACAGCCGAGCCCACGGCAGCCGAGGGGGAGCTTCAGGGGACAGGACTGGAGACACCAGCCTCTCCCCGAGTGAACCTCAACCCCCTGCACCCCAGACAGCTTCCTGCGGCAGCTCAGAGAGGCGGCTGCGGCCATTTGCTCTGCCTCCCACAGCCCGAGTGACAGTGCGTTTCAGATGCCCGACCCCGGCCAGGGGCCGTCAGGAGGGTGGGAGGCGGGGCCACACGGGAGAACGGGGGTGAAAATACCCTCCCGGAGACACACGGGCACAGGAGAAGGCATGGAACGGGGGGCACCTCCCCCACCGGGAGCGTTAAGCGCCACCTGTACCAACGTCTCCGAGAAGGAGGGTTCCGGTGGCTGCGGGGCGGGCCCTCACCAGGCTGGGAACTGGTCCCACCGGCAGGCCGCAGGGCGGGCCAGCCGCCCCCTCCCCCAGGAGCGGGACTCGGTTACGGTTCGTGGAGATGGCCGCCCCCAGCTCCGCAGCTGCGCTCACACTCGCCCTGTGAACACGCTGCAGACGGGGTTTC